>CAMQGK010000544.1:855000-970000 GCA_947000775.1 Pterois miles | reverse complement strand
AATTTCTCCCCATTATGCAGCTGAGGGTCTGTCACCGTGACCCGGACTACGGGTCTATCGATGAGGACTGGAGTCCATCTGTGGACCCTGACCCCGCGACCCACACTGAGTTACAGCCCATTCATGAGGCAGAAATGTGTAAAGACAAGAACACAGAGATCAATAAGTTGTGGGAAATCAATAATGGGTGAAAAATTGCGCAGACATAGATAAATAAATAAATAAATACCTAAATAAATGCATACATTAAAACTGAATCTAAAATAGAATAAATGTAAAACAGAATAAATAAAAAATAATGCAAAAATAAATGAATAAATTGCATAAGAAGAATTGTATAAGACTAATACATAAATATATAAAAGGGGAAATTAAACAAGAGTAAATAAATAGTTACTAGTTTTTTGTGAACTGTAAACAAATAATAAAACATGATTTAAATGTTTTTTTAATAGGGCAGACATTTCCTGAACAACTGAATGTCCAGACGAAAGTTGTGATAAATGAAATATATGTCTGATAATTAAAATATGGACTATTAAATATGGACTAAAGGCTCCAGATAACATGATCCGGTGTCAGTGGATCTCGCATACAGCACAAATATAATAATATAGCAGTAAAATCAGAGCTGATTATGACTGACACACTACAATAATGTATAATAATCAATAAATAGGAACATGTTTTTTCCACTTTAGCGGCTGATCTCCCCGATGTTCAACCGCGGCTGTTCACTGTTATAGATTTGATTTTCTATTATTGCTAATCCAGGTCCAGGTCTGACAACAGACCGACTGATCGATCAGCAGAGACTCTGAACTGATTCCCGCTAACACACACGGGAACGAGCTCAGATTACGCACACATTGCGCACTAATTGATCAGACCCCAGGCTGTTTGGGAAACGATACTGTGCGCATGTGCGCTCACATAGTCTATCGATGGAAGATCTCCTACATCATCAATGAATTTTACACATTTAATAGACTTTAACACAGTTTGTATCGTTATTAAAAGGCACAAAATGTCTCCTTCCTACCTTAATCTGGCGAGATGAGTTATAATAATTATTATAATAATTATAATAATAGTAATAAACGGGTCCCGCGTTAAGTTCAGCCGTCTTTCGACCACTCCCTGCCTTCCCTCCTTTACCAGGCGGGTAGGGGGTGGGATATTTATATTAGAGAGAGAGAGAGAGAGGGAGGGAGGGAGGGAGAGAGAGAGAGAGAGAGGGAGGGAGGGAGAGAGGGAGGGAGGGAGAGAGAGAGAGAGAGAGAGGGAGGGAGGGAGGGAGGGAGAGAGAGAGAGAGAGAGGGAGGGAGGGAGAGAGGGAGGGAGGGAGAGAGAGAGAGAGAGAGGGAGAGGGAGAGAGGGAGAGAGGGAGGGAGGGAGAGAGAGAGAGAGAGAGAGGGGGAGAGAGGGAGGGAGAGAGAGGGAGGGAGGGAGAGAGAGAGTGAGAGAGAAGGAGAGAGAGAGTGAAGGAGAGAGAGAGGGAGTGAAGGAGAGAGAGAGACAGACTTTGTTGTGGATGAACTGAGCGGAGCTCCTCCTCCTCCTCCTCCTCCTCTTCCTCTGCTCTTTGGAACATTCCAGAATCATCTTGTTGTCGGCAGTTTTCGCTGTTAAAAGTTCATGTGAAGAAGAGTTTGTTGGTGTGACAGCAGCCTCAGCGGTATCGTCCTCTCTTTCTGTGGAGGTAAATACCCAGCAGCCTCAGCGGTATCGTCCTCTCTTTCTGTGGAGGTAAATACCCAGCAGCCTCAGCGGTATCGTCCTTTCTTTCTGTGGAGGTAAATACCCAGCAGCCTCAGCGGTATCGTCCTCTCTTTCTGTGGAGGTAAATACCCAGCAGCCTCAGCGGTATCGTCCTTTCTTTCTGTGGAGGTAAATACCCAGCAGCCTCAGCGGTATCGTCCTCTCTTTCTGTGGAGGTAAATACCCAGCAGCCTCAGCGGTATCGTCCTTTCTTTCTGTGGAGGTAAATACCCAGCAGCCTCAGCGGTATCGTCCTCTCTTTCTGTGGAGGTAAGTACCCAGCAGCCTCAGCGGTATCATCCTCTCTTTCTGTGGAGGTAAGTACCCAGCAGGATGAGGGATGACCTCCAGGTCTCAGCTGACCTCTGGACCGGCTGTCAGAACTTTCAGTTGGACCTCACTGTGCCACTAGAATAGTTCTGAAGCAGACCGAATGGGTCTGGGGTACCGGGTACATTCTAGTGACCTTACTGTACTTTTGGCCATTTTTATCTATGATGGTATCAGTTTAAAACAGTACAGGGTCTATACTGTCTTTCCTGGGTTCCAGCTCAGCCAGCAGATATCGCACAAGGGAGAAGTTTGCCTTTTTGATTTGTTTTTTTAACCCAAACGATTCGTTCCCAAACCTAACCAAGTACATTTGTTTCCTAAACCTAAGGAGATTTCCAGCAGGAAGCTCTGAAGACAAGCCTCTCCCATGTGAGCAGATATCAGAGTTTCAGTGTGATTAGCAGATGGGATGTGAAACTGACGAGAGAAGCCAGTTTACAAGCTACTTTAAAACCAACAAAAAGCTAAATCATCATCCGACGCTAGCCGGTGGCTGACTGACGATGACTACTTTTATTATTTTAAATGTTAGAAAGGTAAACAACAACAATAAGTGGTCCTGAATCACCCGTCAGACACTGATCATTTTCTATAGGCTTGGCAAAATGGATATGAAAAGTATTCAGGTTTCCATCCAAAAGTTGCACAATTTTTGAGAAAATCAGCAAAGGGAAATTAAGTGTGAGTGAAGTCTGGTCACCTCATGTATGTCATTGCACTTTGTCGCCTTTTTCTGTAATCGATCGGCCAACTTCTACACAGCAAGCTTTAAAAACATTTTGTTGCAATATTTCAAGCTTTATTTTTGTATTTGGTGCTTAAAGTGCCAATTTCACCTTTTCTTCCAGTGTGTTTACATCAGCAACAGATAAGATGACACAGGAATATGTCTGTTTTATATATAATATAAACCCTGACGCTGTTGCCACAATTTAGGTGACAAAACTGTGTTGGACAGTTTAATGTATGTGTCCTGGTTGTAGATGTTTACACAGAAACCTGGACCTGATATCTGTTCTGTCTCTTCCCATATGCACCATGTTACGGATACATTGATTTATTGGCTGAATATTCATTTTGTTGACTGCCATTGGCCAATTAGAAAATAAGATGACATTATTTGGTGACAGCGGCCGATGATTTATCGGAGCCGAGACTGTGCCGTGGGTCCGTCCAGCCTGGCTGCACCAGCAGAGCTGTGCTCTTCATCGGCTCTCCGCTAACGATCTGCTGCTAAGAAGTCCACAAATTAATCGACTTCGGATGCTGTCGATCTGCTGGACGGATAAAATGAAAAATGATAAAATGAAAAATGATAAAATGGGTTGCCAAACATACATGGTTAATGTTAATGTTAATTTACCCGAGTAAAGTTTGTGTAAGAGACACTGCTTATGTTCCTAATCATGTTTACATTTACATTTAATGTATGTTTTATATGACAAATATTACTGAAACATCTTTCTAATTGAGTATGTAGTTATAGCAGCGAAGTAGGCCTTTAAAGTTGTGACGATAGAATGGATTTCATGAGAAATACAGTAATATTAAAGGTTTGTAGCCAGACTGCTACACCGGTACGTGGGTTTCCCAGCACACAAGACCCGGCAACTTGCCAAACATCACATTGTCATCATCACATGACTTCTCCGTGGCCCTCTCCTCTTTCTGTGTCTCCTTGATGTCCAGCAAAGTACTACATTTAAAGTAGAGCTGATGAGGCACTGATCAATGGCTGTGTCAATCAACTCACCTATAACTGTATACACCCTGTCTATACCTGTATACACCCTGTCTGTACCTGTATACACCCTGTCAATACCTGTATGCACTCTGTCTATACCTGTATACACCCTGTCTGTACCTGTATACACCCTGTCAATACCTGTATGCACTCTGTCTATACCTGTATACACACTGTCAGGGTCTATACCTGTATACACCCTGTCAAGACCTGTATGTACTCTGTCTATACCTGTATACACACTGTCAGGGTCTATACCTGTATACACCCTGTCAAGACCTGTATGTACTCTGTCTATACCTGTATACACCCTGTCTATACCTGTATACACCCTGTCTGTACCTGTATACACCCTGTCAATACCTGTATACACACTGTCTGGGTCTATACCTGTATACACCCTGTCAAGACCTGTATGTACTCTGTCTATACCTGTATACACCCTGTCTATACCTGTATACACACTGTCAGGGTCTATACCTGTATACACCCTGTCAAGACCTGTATGTACTCTGTCTATACCTGTATACACCCTGTCTATACCTGTATACACTCTGTCTATACCTGTATACACCCTGTCTATACCTGTATACACCCTGTCAATACCTGTATACACCCTGTCAAGACCTGTATGTACTCTGTCTATACCTGTATACACTCTGTCTATACCTGTAAACACACTGTCTATACCTGTATACACTCTGTCTATACCTGTATACACTCTGTCTATACTGTCTATACCTGTAAACACACTGTCTATACCTGTATACACTCTGTCTATACCTGTATACACACTGTCAGGGTCTATACCTGTATACACCCTGTCAAGACCTGTATGTACTCTGTCTATACCTGTATACACACTGTCAGGGTCTATACCTGTATACACCCTGTCAAGACCTGTATGTACTCTGTCTATACCTGTATGCACTCTGTCTATACCTGTATACACCCTGTCTATACCTGTATGCACTCTGTCTATACCTGTATACACCCTGTCTATACCTGTATACACCCTGTCAATACCTGTATGCACTCTGTCTATACCTGTATACACCCTGTCAATACCTGTATGCACTCTGTCTATACCTGTATACACCCTGTCTATACCTGTATACACCCTGTCAATACCTGTATGCACTCTGTCTATACCTGTATACACCCTGTCTATACCTGTATACACCCTGTCAATACCTGTATGCACTCTGTCTATACCTGTATACACCCTGTCTATACCTGTATACACCCTGTCAATACCTGTATGCACTCTGTCTATACCTGTATACACCCCGTCAAGACCTGTATGTACTCTGTCTATACCTGTATACACTCTGTCTATACCTGTATACACCCTGTCAATACCTGTATGCACTCTGTCTATACCTGTATACACCCTGTCTATACCTGTATACACACTGTCAGGGTCTATACCTGTATACACCCTGTCAATACCTGTATGTACTCTGTCTATACCTGTATACACCCTGTCTATACCTGTATACACCCTGTCTGTACCTGTATGCACTCTGTCTATACCTGTATACACCCTGTCTATACCTGTATACACCCTGTCTATACCTGTATACACCCTGTCTGTACCTGTATGCACTCTGTCTATACCTGTATACACCCTGTCTATACCTGTACGCACCCCGTCTATCCCTGTATGTACCCTGTCTATCCCTGTATGTCCTCTGTCTATACCTGTATGTACCAGTATGTACCCTGTGTATATCTACATATACCTGTCTACGTGTGTATGTACCTTGTCTAGGCCCGTATGCATGTCTACATCTCTGTGTACTCTGTACCTTGTCTGTACCCATATCCATGATCTACACCTCTCTGTATCCTGTCTGTACCCGTATGCACATCTACGCTTCTATGTACCCTGCATGTACCTATATCCACTGCCTACATCTGTATGTATCGTCTGTACCCATATCCACCGTCTACACCTTTAAGTACCCTGTCTGTACCCATATCCAACGTCTACACCTCTATATACCCTGTATGTACCCTGTATGTACCCTGTGTGTACCCTTATCCACCGTATACACCTCTGTGTACCCTGTATGTTCCTGTATGCATGTCTACACTTCTGTGTACCCTCTATGTACCCTGTCTGCACCCATATCCACCGTCTAAACCTTTGTGTACCTTGTATGTACCCTGTATGTACCCATATCCACCGTCTACACCTCTATGTACTCTCTATGTACCCTCTATGTACCCTGTATGTACCCATATCCACCATCTACACCTCTATGTACCCTCTATGTACCCTGTATGTACCCTGTATGTACCCATATCCAACGTCTACACCTCTATATACCCTGTATGTACCCTGTATGTACCCTGTGTGTACCCTTATCCACCGTATACACCTCTGTGTACCCTGTATGTTCCTGTATGCATGTCTACACTTCTGTGTACCCTCTATGTACCCTGTCTGCACCCATATCCACCGTCTAAACCTTTGTGTACCTTGTATGTACCCTGTATGTACCCATATCCACCGTCTACAACTCTATGTACTCTCTATGTACCCTCTATGTACCCTGTATGTACCCATATCCACCATCTACACCTCTATGTACCCTCTATGTACCCTGTATGTACCCTGTATGTACCCATATCCACCGTCTACACCTCTATGTACCCTCTATGTACCCTGTATGTACCCTGTATGTACCCATATCCACCGTCTACACCTCTATGTACCCTCTATGTACCCTGTATGTACCCATATCCACCGTCTACACCTCTATGTACCCTGTATGTACCCTGTATGTACCCATATCCACCGTCTACACCTCTATGTACCCTCTATGTACCCTGTATGTACCCATATCCACGTCTACACCTCTATGTACCCTCTATGTACCCTGTATGTGCCCATATCCACCGTCTACACCTCTATGTACCTTCTATGTACCCTGTATGTACCCATATCCACCGTCTACACCTCTATGTACCCTCTATGTACCCTGTATGTACCCTGTATGTACCCATATCCACCGTCTACACCTCTATGTACCCTCTATGTACCCTGTATGTACCCATATTCACCGTCTACACCTATATGTACCCTCTATGTACCCTGTATGTACCCATATCCACCGTCTACACCTCTATGTACCCTCTATGTACCCTGTATGTACCCTGTATGTACCCATATCCACCGTCTACACCTCTATGTACCCTCTATGTACCCTGTATGTACCCATATTCACCGTCTACACCTATATGTACCCTCTATGTACCCTGTATGTACCCATATCCACCGTCTACACCTCTATGTACCCTCTATGTACCCTGTATGTACCCATATCCACCGTCTACACCTCTATGTACCCTCTATGTACCCTGTCTGCACCTGTATGCAACATTTAAAATATGTCAAATGAACCGAGTGATAAATGTGTGCATTATCTTCAAACCCCCCTTATCTTCAGGCCCACTCTTACTTCGTATTCTGACTCTCCCTCCCTTCCTCCTCCTCCCACCACATCTGCTTCTCATCCAACAGCATTCCTGTCTTTCCTAAGAGGATTGTGACATGTGGTTTTGATGAAGTAACACACTCTCTCTCTGTTCCCTTTTCCCCCTTTCACTTCCTCATTTTGTTCTCTATTTCTCAACTCCTTCCTCCCTGTCCAACAGATATGCAAACACACAGCAATACACTGACACAAAAACAACACACTTCGTTTCACTGTCTGTCCACTGTCCATCTGTCTAGTAGAGTGTCTCATGATCATGTGGTCTGTCTTTCGTCGTCTTTGGGTCTATTCATGTCTTCTCTGTTCAGTCTGCTCCTCTTTCTCTCTGATTAGCGTTTGCAGTTTTCAACCGTTCTTCTCTATGGACATTTTCTTTGGACAGCATGTCCTTCCTGCAGGCCAGCTGATTTTAATGAAGCATCTCCCTGTGTCCATCATACCTGTTGTAATGAGGGAGAATCAGAGGGAACATGCAGTATATCTGTTTAATGCTGGGCTTTTGGTTAACATTAAAACGGTACTCAGTGTGACAAACTCTGAGGATGAAACTCTGATCAGACTCAGCTCAGTCATCTCTGAGTAGGTTGAACCTGAACATAGACATCCATCATCTATGGAGCTCTGATACTACGATTCACCAAGGTATCAGGTAATAAACGGCAGAGCCTCCATTTGAATCCAGGCAATGAATATGAGATATTGGTACATGCACGGTATATACTGAATGTGTCAATAACGTAATAACATTAATTCAGTGTTGTCCATTAATTCATCAGACGTCTGTTTCCTTAATGGAAGATGAAGTGGTGAATCTGTGTATTGCCATAGCCGACATTACATTTTACATACATTTGTCCAGCTTTAATCCGATGGGACAGCGAGGGTGACGTTGAAGTCTGTCCCAACACTGGAAACTGAAATGTAGTTAAAGATTTAATAAATATATCTAAGCATGGAGAGATGGCTGTGAGCACACAGTCTGATCCAATAATAATGTGTTTGATAATTTACAGGATATTTTAATTAGTAGATGTCTAATGACTTTATTTCAGCTACTTCAACAGTGACAGTCAGTGAAATGCTGTTAAAAGCCTATTTAAATAACTCCATTCTGCAGCTGCACAGCCATCCTGCTCACTCACAGATATTAATTTATAATCCACAATATCATCTCCATCAGTGCCAATCAGAAGACATTATTCATTGATCCTACATGTCTGAGCTTCATACAGGTTTTTCCATAGAGATTCATTACGTGCCGTAAAGGCTGTGGTGGGACTACTCTGATAGACTGACAGCTGTCTGCGTTAGAAAGGACATGCAGAGGTTTTATTCTGAGCTGAAGAAAAACAGCAACAACAAAAACACCTAAATAAATGCACACTGACACTTTGTTGTCACCAATGTTACTACTACTATGACTGAAACAGCAGTGAAGCAGGATCAGTAGCTTAGCTCATAAAGAGAACATCTTTAGAAGCCCTTCATATGATTTGCATGTAAAAATCTTAATTTGTAAAGTAACTAGTAACTGGAGCTACCAGAAGTATAAAGTGGCATGAAAAGACAAAAGTAAAGTACATGTAGCCTTGCTGAAATATGTAAGTACAGTACGTAGTAAATGTACTTAGTTACATTCCACCACTGAGTCCAGCAGAGTTCACGTGGCCGGTCGTAGCAGACTGAAAGTTGACATTGTGCATGCAGTGCAACACTGCATTGTTTAAGATAAAGATAAGATAAAATAAGATAAGATAAACCTTTATTAATCCCCGGAGGATGATTGGGGTGTCATAGCAGCAGCAACAACAGTACAGATGAAAACAGTCTAGTAAAAAGTAAAAGAGAAGGTGCAATGAAGGAAACTGACAATAAAATAAATAAGATAAGTGAAATAGTAATAAGTAAAGTAAAGTGCAGCAGGTGGTGGGTACTGTATATGCATAGCATATATATATATATATATGTAATTATATAATTATATGTAATTATAAATAATTAAATATTGTGAATTTCTCCACTGTGGGACTAATAAAGGAATATCTTATCTTATCTTAATTATATACATTTGGTCCAGGAATAAATACGGAGCAGATGATCAGAGAGTCACATGGTGGTCAGACCTTGGTTCTGGTTCAGACCTTGGTTCTGGTTCAGACCTTGGTTCTGGTTCAGACCTTGGTTCTGGAGCCTGATGGCCACCAACAGAAAGGACCGACCCAGACGGTTTGTAGGAGTTAATACTGGCTGTAATGTAGATTGCATGTGCTTGGTTTGATTATAACAGAAGTGGACTGGTAGAAAAACCCCTCCTCACTTCAGGTCAGTTATATTGTGGGATCTGACTCCTGTTTCCTGTTTTTCAGTAACATGTCTTCCGATGTTGCGGTGGCAGCAGTCCAGCCCAGGCTGCACCGTCTCGCTGCCTGGTTTGACCCTGAAAGCGCTGCGGTGAGGACACCACTCAGTTTGGGCGGAGTCAGCATTATTTCAGTCCGAAGTTGAACTTCCCATAAATGCTAACTCAGCGGAGTGTAATGACAGACCTCTGTGTGTGCAGGTGGTGACCATCCTGCTGGGGCTGTTCCAGGTGCTCTTGTCGGTCCCACTTGCCTACGCCGACCAAACTCTGCCAAAACTCTTCATACTGCCACTTGTCCTAGGAATACTAGTATGTACCTTCTGATTCTTGATCTAGCTCTTAGTCTAACTATGGCTGCCAACATACTCATTACTAAATTATTTACCATACTAGGTGGCGGGCCACAACAGTGTGGGTATAGTGTTGTGTGTGTGTATATAGTGAATCATCAGATTCACATATATCCCATTTAGTCTATAGCTTTACTAAGCATGTATCCTCACGTCAGCTTATATGAATGAATCTCTAAATTTGGACCTTTCCAGCAAAAAAAGCAAAAAAATAACAATTCAAGTGCTTATGCAAAGTTTATCTGTATTTGCACATACCAAACTGACCGATCAATGGCTGATATTGCTGATGTACTGAGTCCTATCTGGCTGCGAGCGACGCAGCACAGCGTGGTGCTGAACTTCAGCCGGACGCCCAGTTTCCATTTATTCCTATCACTCTCTTTGAACGTGCCGCGACAGACGAGGAACAGCTGAAACGAGGAGTTAACTCTGCGGTATGATACCTCTTCATTTCACCACAGAAACTGAAATACAGAGGCAGCTGGCTGGAGGGAGATCACCAGGACATGGCCTGAACGTCTCCTCCTCCCTGTTCCAGTAAATAAGTATATTGCAATAATAAATGTAGGTTTTCTGATAACCACTCTCCCATCTTCTAATGTGGTTACGTCTCCAGGCAGCTCATATGTTGATATGACGTAACGTGATGCTTGCTGTTAGGACACGGTGTCTCTCCATCATTACGACTATTGGTGCATTATTCCTTGTTCAGCTTGGCCTAATCATTAGACCCAAGTGTTAGATTTCATTTTCAGTTAATGAAACTAACGTGTGACTCCTGTCACGTGTTGCATTCAGTGCGTGTGAGGCAGTTGGTAAAAGTTGGTAAAAATTGATTTTTGCAAGTTGGATTCAGAATCTTGTGGATCTGTGGAAAGTCCAGCATCACGTTTCTGAAATGATCTGATTTTCCCCCTCCTCACCGTGTCACCGAACAAATGAAAAGCTTTTGTTTCAGAGCTGCCATCACTGGTGACTGAAAACAACATTGTCTTGTATTTACAGCATGTTACCTCCTGGTAACAAGCTTACTGGATGAGTACTATGAATGTAGCCTCATTTTACTTACTTTAAGAAGAACTGAAGTACGTAGGCTAATCTGGATCCTCGTGGAAGATAATGCACATATATATACATTATATATACACGTCCAAAATTATACTGCAGAGGCAACACATGTGCCTGCTCTTGCGTGATGGCTTGAGATTTTCAGTTGACTGAAAATAAAGGACCATTTCAGTGACCTCGTTGGATGTTACTGCAGAGGCATTTTTGCTGAGTTATTCCAGTTTGAACCGGCAGCAGAACGACCTCACTTTGACCAAATAGATTTACTCAAAGACTGAACTGAACATGTGCCTGTTCCACTGCTGTAACACTGATTTCAGAGATGTGAACCTCTATCTGATAATCAATGGTTCACAGCCGGGGCCCCACAGGGGTGAATCAGGATCTGTCTGCTCTGAGGTTGTCAAAATTTGATCATAATAATGGATAATAAATACAACCAATTTTATACAAAACTATTTTAAAAAAAAGGTATGTGTGTTGCAGATTGTGGCAGGTGGATCATTCACCATTGCCAATGAGAGGAACGCCAGCAGGCTACTGGTACGTTCACATACAGTCCAATCTGAAGATTCATGGCAGTTTGACAAAAGCACCATCTGAAACCTGTTGGCTATGATAATACTCACAGTCAGTCCAAGCCTTTGTAGGTTCACTGCAATATGACTTTACTTGTGATAATGATAATACACTATGTTAACAATAACTTGACATTTTCATATTGCCTACAGTATAATCAGTGTATTGACTGCCCCCCTTCAGCTTCGGGGTTGTGCCTGCAGTAATGTGGTTGGCCTGCTGGGGGCGCTGCTGGCCTTCTGCCTGTACTGCTACAGCCTCAGCATCTTAAACAGCAAGGAGCTGTGTGCGCCCACTTCTTCAGACCACGAATACCGAGATCCACATAGCGGGTGTCCCGGACAACTGCTGGTGGTCAGTGTGCTGCTTTCATCATTTCATCACTAGGAAAAGATAAAAAAAAACAACAACAGATGAGATGAATGAAGGCCATTCAGAAGGATGGATAGATGGGCAAGATGGAGGAGAGATGACGATGATGAAGGGGAGAAATCAATGGGTGCATAGATAGTGTAGGAGGAAGAAACTGCTGCAGCACGTCAGCGTCGGACACAATTCAATTCAGTTTAATTCAAATTTATTTGTACAGCAGCACACAAAAATACTTCAGAGTGATTCACATAAAAACACAACAGCACGAATACGCTAATAAACAAAATGCAGATACACAAAAAAGTACATAAACTGTACATGAGAGGTTCAGTGTAGATTATTATAGTTGGAGATTGAATTTCCCTCAGGGGATTAATAAAGGTTCATCTTATCTTATCATGTAGCTATAGAATATTGTACATGTAGATTATTGTAGATGTAAATTATTGGAGGTGTAGATTTTTGTAGCTATAGATTGCTGTAGATGTAGATCATTGTAGCTATAGATTGCTGTAGATGTAGATCATTGTAGCTATAGATTGCTGTAGATGTAGATCATTGTAGCTATAGATTGCTATAGATGTAGATCATTGTAGCTATAGATTGCTGTAGATGTAGATCATTGTAGCTATAGATTGCTGTAGATGTAGATCACTGTAGCTATAGATTGCTGTAGATGTTGATCATTGTAGCTATAGATTGCTGTAGATGTAGATCATTGTAGCTATAGATTGCTGTAGATATAGATCATTGTAGCTATAGATTGCTATAGATGTAGATCATTGTAGCTATAGATTGCTGTAGATGTAGATCATTGTAGCTATAGATTGCTGTAGATGTAGATCATTGTAGCTATAGAATGCTGTAGATGTAGATCATTGTAGCTATAGATTGCTGTAGATATAGATCATTGTAGCTATAGATTGCTGTAGATGTAGATCATTGTAGCTATAGATTGCTGTAGATGTAGATCATTGTAGCTATAGATTGCTGTAGATGTAGATCATTGTAGCTATAGAATGCTGTAGATGTAGATCATTGTAGCTATAGATTGCTGTAGATATAGATCATTGTAGCTATAGATTGCTGATTTATCTTCTTGTTTCCTGCAGGCCTGCTGCTGGAGTTTGACACTGCTGTTGCTGCTCTACGACACTGGAGCTGTCGTCCTACACTGTCTGTTGTCTGTCTCCGCCCTCAAAGCTCTGAAGACAGACTGATACACACAGACACATGCACACAGACACACACACACACACAGACACACACAGACACACACAGACACACAGACACACACACACACACAGACACACATATATATATATATATATATATATATATATATTCAGTATATAAGTGACATTTCTGATTACCGTATTTTTGGGAGTATAAGGCTCACTTAAAGTCGCCCAGCTGTTCACTCAGACAGTGATGACGGAGGATTTGAAGGATTTGATGGATCTGTGGACGAGGAATGAACTGAAAGTGAGTGTACTGTTTTGTATTTCATGCGTTACAACTGAAAAATGCTGAGAGTTATTGAAGTTATGGAGTTATTAAATGAACTGGATAAAGTTTGACTTATCTGACCGTTTTGTTTCGCTTAATGCGCCTTATAATCTGGTGCGCCTTATGGTGTGAAAAATACAGTACAAATAAAATGAGTAGAAAATAATAAATATCCTCCTGAATGACTGGCTGGTGTCTAATAGAATCATAAAGCAGCACACATCAAACAAGGCTCTGGTCATGAGATAAAACACAAAAATAATGTCATTTTCATATCAAGCGTTGGTATTAGAGCTCGACTGGCGGGCGATATCTCAGCCAACGTCGTTATTATTAGCAGTGTTGCTCGTATCTCAGTGTAAGTGTATATTCAGTCAGATCAGTTTCAGTATTAGTGAATGTTCGCTGAAGGATTCACAAATGTTTTTGGGATATGTATATAAATGACTCAATTCAATACACACAAAAACAGTAAAAAAAAAAAACAAAGACCACATACTGTATGTAAGATGAGGTTCACAGATATATTTGGCTGAACACCGCTGGGTGTCCAGACTGGGCCTCAGAGCTCGTCGTGTCCTGTCTCGGTGCTACCGAGTTATCGAGCTACCGATGTGGTTGTCTCCACCTGGCGGTCTGCCGTGCTGCCAGAGGCTCGCCGAGACGTGGAGCCGGCCAATCAGCATCCAGGGTTTTCAGTAAAAGCCTCTAAAGTCTTCAGAGTTCACACGCTGGTTTTTGGCTGCCTGGCTTGCTGCTTTAGAAGAAGCTGGTGGAGGACTCCAGGTAACCGGGTCTCCCTGCACACCTCCACTCATGTCGGGTCTGATCTGTCTACAGTCGGGTATTGGTTGATGCAGCAGCGTATTCAAGCTTGGTTTTTTGTTTTGGTTTTTTTGGATTGATTTTTGTGTTTTACTAGAGAGAAATTAGTTAGGCCTAATTTTGTTTTCTTAATTTCTGTAAATCTTTGGGATTATCTGAAGTATTGGAAATATTGTGTTGTAATAAATCAGCCTTTTCTTTTCACCTTCAACTTTGACTCCTTCACCTTCTTTGATTTTTGTATTGTTGTCACACACACACACACAGTATTTCTTATTTTAAATAAATGTAGTAGAAATCCACAAATATATATTCTAAAGTATTCACAACATTTGGATGTTGTAAAAATGTTGATTGTGCATCTACGAACTGCTATCATGTGAGCTTCACTTCATCAGTGTGGGTTTTATGAGACTCTCAGTCCACACATGCATTCTTTCAACAGCCAATCAGATTTGTCCCTGACAGTACGGCAGCTGGATTCCCGTCCGTCTCACCAGGTGGAGTGTTATGGAGGCCTCCTGCAGCTCCAGCCTGGCCTCGCCGTGAGATGATCCAGGCTGCTGGTCCGAAACAACGGCGGCGGCTCCTGAAGGGGTCGGCATAGCTGCTCAGTTTCATCAAACCTGGAGAGTATTTCTTCATTTAAAAAGAGCAAAGAACAGCACTGAAGGCGACATTTCACCTTCAGTTAGTTTTGCTTTTGTTAGGGGGGTTGATTATATTTTGTATTAATAATCTGAATCTGTTTAGGGGGTCAAACTCAGCTTCATCCTGGACCACATCAGCATCATGGTTCCCCTTAAAGGGCCGGTCGTAACTGTAAGACTATATAAATATATCTACTCTGGATCTTATTACAAAAGTGCATCAATATATCTGCACCACATAGACATAAAAATACTGTATGTGGACACATACTCACATTTCTATGTGTTATTATAACATAAATCCATGAATTTATGAGATTCAGAAACTCATTACTCATCCATCAGAGATCAAAATAATCCTCTAGTGAATAATAAAGGTCTTTTTTTTTTACTATCACACAGATATTATCAAACCCATTTTATTCCATTATCTTAGTGTAACTTTGTGGTGGGAGTTGAGAGGGGCAGAACTCTAGTCCAACAGATCAATGAGCTCTGATCTAACGTTCAGTCTGTGGCGTATAAACTGTTAGTGATCAGCAGCTGATCAGCTGAGATCATGTGGTAGATGACAGTGGTGTGACAGTGTTTTACTGCCTCGTAGTAAAGAAGACATACCGGCTGCTCTCCATCAACCACTAACATGGATCCTCTTTCTGTCCTTCCCTCTGCTCCAACTTTGCTTTTCTGGGACATTTTGGTTCTGTTCAGATTATTTTACGACTCCATCGCTCGGCTAGAGCGCCGCTGCTGGAAACCGCTGATACTGAGACGCTTCATGTAACAACATGGAGATGCATTGTGGGACATGTAGTTTAAGGACACCGTACTTCTGTAAAGTGGCACAGAATTGTATGATAGGCCCTCAGTGGACACATAAAATGACCCTAATTTGGTCCGCGGGCCTTTAGTTTGACACATGGTTTAGTCCACATTGACTCCTGTTGTGCTGACTGTGTGAAGAGGTTTGAAGGTGAACTCAGTATGTGATTGCAACATCACAGATTGCTGTAAGAACAGCGTCCAGCAGACTGTTCCCACACAGCGCTGCAGATAAAGTGATGACCAAGCAGCTGCCCTGCCTGCAGCTTTAGCCATGTTAGCAGCATGGCTCTGTGACAGCGCTGGTCTGTCAGTCCACCACAAAGCCTGTTAACTGGGTTAACAGCATGGTTAAGGATGCAGGCACTTCTTACCATGCCAACAGTATGTCCTATAATATGTCCTGTTTGACACTGTCGTCAACATGTCTCCTGCACCACCTGATGGGCCTGTCTTCTCTAATAGGGATTGCAGTGCCTCTGTTTTGTCTTCGTGGATATGGTCAGATATATCAGACCTGGCATCGTCCTCTACTCCAGGGGTGGACAGTTATTTTTCCCAGAGAAACTGAGCCTGTTGTAGAGGGACGGACCAATAAGCTGAACTCAATTCTGCTCAATATGAATTGTATTTCTTTATAAAATTGTGTGGTTTTGATAAGAGTAGAAGTTACATTTAGGCTATGAAACTGTGGAGCTGGCGCAGTAAATCAGACTAGACAGCAGTCTATCAGCCTGCAGGTCAGTGAGTTCGAGCTGAACATCACTGTCCTCGCTGCAGGTGAAGGGAGGAGATATCAGGTTTATTTCTGTTCAACTGTTTTAGTCTTCAGTGCACCTCCGACCCTGATGAGCAGCTGAGGAGGAGGCCAGCGGAGGGATGGCTTCTCTCGGCATGTGATCGAGGACGTTGCCCTCTACTGGACTTGAAAGAAACTGCACTTTTCACCAGATGTACGGTTCATGTGCAGAGACCCTTGTTTCACAGTTTGGTGTTTAGTTCATTCATTAGTGAGTCACATCCAGTCTGCTGTGGGTTTTAAGGCTCCATCAGATGTCCGTTCCCGCTCCGCATCCATCAGGTTCCTGCATTTCTCTGCGTGTTTAGTCGTGTAATGGCCATTCATATTGTAATCCTTAAACACAGCGACCTGTACTCCATGAACTAAACACACAGCTTTACCTTTGACCTCAGTAAACTAATATTTAGACGTCCATGTTTTGTTAAAAACTTTCCATTTGGTATCAATCTTTCTTTTTTTGACGTGAGGGCTAACAGTTAACCCACATCTCTCATAAACATATTTGCCAAAATCCAGTAAAGCTGCATACGCTGGCAGGCACGTTCACAGGCAGGAAGTTACAGAAATTTAAAAAAATAACAGATGTCTTCAAAATAAAACCAACGCTGTCTGGTATGTGTGCATGATGTACACTTATTTATGTTTGATTATTAATTTACCATTGACCTCTGGGGCCAGGCCTGTTGTGCTGCCTATAGCAGGCCTGTCCAAACTACAGCCAACTGCGGCCCACCATCCATTTTTAACTGGCCCGTATCAAAGTCTAGAAATGTAATGGTCTATAGCCCACACATAACATTCGTGCCTATGTTTCACTTCTTAAAGAACGACTCCTTCACTGTGGTTCCTCGTGTGACGTCCTGTACAGGAAACAACACATCAGTGACGGTTCAATAACTTCACGGCGCCCTGCTGTCGTGACCTCTGACCTCTTCTGTGCCCAGATAAACAGTCACTGTATGAGACATGCTACACTCGAGGGCGCCCTCTGGTGGTCATTCTCCTGTAATTACACAGACTTAGTTCCAGCCATCCTTCAGACCACAGAGCAGCATCCCCCCATTACAGGTGAGATCTAATATAGTTTTTATGTGTTAATCAGCCCAGTTATTCATTTGTGTAACAATCTGGAAATACCCACATCCTCTAAGTCTCTTCTTGTGTCTCCCTGCATACCGGACGATGAAGAGGATCAGCATCCTACCAACCGGTCTGAGGCTCACTGAGAGAACCACCTGAAGTTAACATGGAAATCTACTAATGAGAGCTGTGATGAGGCTTTTTTTCTTCAATCAAGTTCAGTTATCAAACATAATTTACCTGCATTTGATTGATTTTACCAGTTTTAGTGTGTTGGCAGTAAACCTGACGTGTAGTGAGTGGCCCAGTCCTTCATATATTTTTCTGTATGTGGCCCTCAGGAAACACCCCTGCCCTGCAGCTTGCTGGTCCAACATGGCCGTCAACGTTGAAGTGCTTCTCTTATTTCCCTGCCCCGACCTCACCGATCTGGTGGGCCAGCCCATTCTCATTCCCAGGGTGTCAGATAGCGGTACTCTGTCACGGTACTCTGTCGCGGTACTCTGTCGCGGTACTCTGTCGCAGTACTCTGTCGCAGCCGTCGGCGTTCGCTGCCACGAGACACCCTGTAACATCGGTGAGACACGCACTGGGCAACGTAAACCCATCTGCAGCAATATTAAAGTGTGCCGAGAGGGTGGTGACGTAGAATGAGGGAGGTGGATGGGTCCAACAAACATCAGGCTCTCATCCACGAGGTGCTGTCTGCACAATAAGCTGTTTGTTCAGGTCCTGTGTTCTTGACATTCAGAGTCATTTTCACTGTAAAACTGTAGTAGTCTAACACCCAAGATTTTTCCCTAAACCTATCTACACTGGTTTTAATGCCTGAACCTCAGCAGGCATTTTTGTATAATTCACAACATGGTGGATTTGTCCGTGGGTGGCTCATTTTCACTGGTAGTGTTCACAATAAGTGATTTTATGTCACAGCGTCTTGGACAGCATGGAGGAAAACGTGTTTCTGCTTTTGCTCCCTGAGTGTTAGCTTCAGTAATTTTGTGCTTTGTGTCATTAGTGTGTCAGTAATGATGAGTTAGTAATGGTGAGTTAGTAATAGTGAGTTAGTAATAGTGAGTTAGTATTGGTGAGTTAGTAATGGTGAGTTAGTAATAGTGAGTTAGTAATAATGAGTTAGTATTGGTGAGTTAGTAATGGTGAGTTAGTAATGGTGAGTTAGTAATGGTGAGTAAGTAATGGTGCTTTAGTAATGGTGAGTTAGTAATGGTGAGTAAGTAATGGTGCTTTAGTAATGGTGAGTAAGTAATGGTGAGTTAGTAATGGTGAGTAAGTAATGGTGAGTTAGTAATGGTGAGTTAGTAATGGAGAGTTGGCAATGGTGAGTTAGTAATGGTGAGTAAGTAATGGTGTGTCAGTAATGGTGAGTTAGTAATGGTGAGTTAGTAATGGTGTGTCAGTAATGGTGAGTTAGTAATGGTGTGTCAGTAATGGTGAGTTAGTAATGGTGAGTTAGTAATGGTGTGTCAGTATTGGTGAGTTAGTAATAGTGAGTTAGTATTGGTGAGTTAGTATTGGTGAGTTTGTAATGGTGATTTAGTAATGGTGAGTAAGTAATGGTGCTTTAGTAATGGTGAGTTAGTAATGGTGAGTAAGTAATGGTGCTTTAGTAATGGTGAGTAAGTAATGGTGAGTTAGTAATGGTGAGTTAGTATTGGTGAGTTAGTAATGGTGAGTTAGTAATGGTGAGTAAGTAATGGTGAGTTAGTAATGGTGAGTTAGTAATGGTTAGTAATAGTGAGTTAGTATTGGTGAGTCAGTAATAGTGAGTTGGTATTTTTGAGTTAGTATTGGTGAGTTAGAAATAGTGAGTTAGTATTGGTGAGTTAGAAATAGTGAGTTAGTATTGGTGAGTTAGAAATAGTGAGTTAGTATTGGTGAGTCGGTAATAGTAAGTTAGTATTGGTGAGTTAGTAATGATGAGTTAGTAATAGTGAGTTAGTATTGGTGAGTTAGTATTGGTGAGTTGGTAATAGTGAGTTAGTAATGATGAGTTAGTAATAGTGAGTTAGTATTGGTGAGTTGGTAATAGTGAGTTAGTAATGATGAGTTAGTAATAGTGAGTTAGTATTGGTGAGGTAGTAATGGTGAGTTAGTAATAGTGAGTTAGTATTGGTGAGTCAGTAATAGTGAGTTAGTAATAGTGAGTTAGTATTGGTGAGTTAGAAATAGTGAGTTAGTATTGGTGAGTTAGTATTGGTGAGTTAGAAATGGTGAGTTAGTATTGGTGAGTTAGAAATAGTGAGTTAGTATTGGTGAGTTAGTAATGATGAGTTAGTAATAGTGAGTTAGTATTGGTGAGTTAGTATTGGTGAGTTGGTAATAGTGAGTTAGTAATGATGAGTTAGTAATAGTGAGTTAGTATTGGTGAGTTAGTATTGGTGAGTTAGAAATGGTGAGTTAGTATTGGTGAGTTAGAAATAGTGAGTTAGTATTGGTGAGTTAGTAATGATGAGTTAGTAATAGTGAGTTAGTATTGGTGAGTTAGTATTGGTGAGTTGGTAATAGTGAGTTAGTAATGATGAGTTAGTAATAGTGAGTTAGTATTGGTGAGTCAGTAATAGTGAGTTGGTATTGGTGAGTTAGTCATGGAAACAGCTTAATGTGGGCCTTTCCCTTCACGAAGAACCAGCATTTCTTACAACGCTGAACTTTACACATTTACTGTATCTTTTAAATAAAAAGTGAAGCACTGGACGTCGGACCTTCCCGCCAGCAGACAAACACGCAGGACGGATCCGCGGTCGGCCGCGGAGCCCGGCAGGAGGAGGGGAAGTGGGAGAAGGAAGTGAGGGCGGTGGAAACTTGGAGATGGGTGGATCCTCCTCGTGTCTGTGCGTGTTTCCACATCCTGCCAGCCTCCCGCTGCTTTGTCCACTCGGTCCGTCCTTTACGCAGAGATTTGTCCAAAGCAACGAGCCCTCGGCGGCTGGCTGCGCTCCGCACCGTGCTGCGGTCTGTACCGGCGGAGAAAGTGCTGGAGAGTCGCTCCGGGATGATCCAGGATCTGCGGACAGCCCTGGCCGAGCTGGCCGGGGAGGGCAGGACCTACCTCGGCAGGCTGGCCGGGGAGCAGACGGTGCTTTCGGTACAAAAGGTGAGAGACGGAAGTAACGGAGTCGCTAAAAGAGTGCAACAGTTTGCGGCTAACTAGAGAAGGCTGAGGCGCTAAACACGGATTCGCATATATTTAATGTCTGACTGGTGAACACAGACTAAACATTTTCTATTCACAACGAAAGGACTCGCGGTATAATGCTTCATTAGCTGGGCGACAGGATCTCCCGCCGTAGCTTAACCATACTGGAGATAACCGACTAGAACAGGGTGGCACACCTGAACCGAACAGGTAGGAAGGTAGGTAGGAAGGAAGGTTGGAAGGTAGGTAGGAAGGAAGGAAGGTTGGAAGGTAGGTAGGAAGGAAGGTTGGAAGGTAGGTAGGAAGGAAGGAAGGTTGGAAGGTAGGTAGGTAGGTAGGAAGGTAGGTAGGTAGGTAGGTAGCTAGGTAGGTAGGAAGGTTGGAAGGTAGGTAGGAAGGTAGGAAGGAAGGAAGGTTGGAAGGTAGGAAGGTAGGTTGGAAGGTAGGTAGGAAGGAAGGTTGGAAGGTAGGTAGGAAGGAAGGAAGGTTGGAAGGTAGGTAGGTAGGTAGGTAGGAAGGTAGGTAGGTAGGTAGGTAGGAAGGTTGGAAGGTAGGTAGGAAGGTAGGAAGGAAGGAAGGTTGGAAGGTAGGAAGGTAGGTAGGAAGGAAGGTTGGAAGGTAGGAAGGTTGGAAGGTAGGTAGGAAGGAAGGTTGGAAGGTAGGTAGGAAGGAAGGAAGGTTGGAAGGTAGGTAGGTAGGTAGGAAGGTAGGTAGGTAGGTAGGTAGGTAGGAAGGTAGGTAGGTAGGTAGGAAGGAAGGAAGGTTGGAAGGTAGGTAGGTAGGTAGGAAGGTAGGTAGGTAGGTAGGAAGGTTGGAAGGTAGGTAGGTAGGTAGGAAGGTTGGATGGTAGGTAGGTAGGTAGGAAGGAAGGTAGGTAGGTAGGTAGGTAGGAAGGAAGGAAGGTAGGTAGGTAGGTAGGTAGGAAGGAAGGAAGGTTGGAAGGTAGGTAGGTAGGAAGGAAGGACGGTAGGTAGGTAGGAAGGTAGGTAGGAAGGTAGGTAGTTAGGCAAGTAGGTAGGTAGGTAGGAAGGAAGGAAGGTAGGTAGGTAGGTAGGAAGGAAGGTAGGTAGGTAGGAAGGTAGGTAGGTAGGTAGGTAGGAAGGAAGGAAGGTAGCTGTGAGCTGGCTGCATGGTCACACACACACATACATACACACATAGATAGATGCATATAGGCCACATCATGTAGCCTAACATGTCAGGACAGAGAGGAGATAAGATCAGATAAGATGAACCTTTATTATAGATAACAGCAGCAAAACTATCACAGAATGATGTATGTGTTTGTGACTGTATAAATATAGAATACACAGCATTTTTAGCTGTATAGAATGTTGAACGACTGTATGGTATGTGAGGAGCTGTAGTGTAAAAACATCTCCAAGATAGAGATTTACAGTGTCTGTCAACATGAGCCTCCAGCACCCATTTCTCTGATAGCAGACTGCACTGTGATATCTAATATGATCATAAGAGGCTGCAGCAGGCTGAAGCATTACAGAAAGTTGTGGAGACTATATTTCTCTCACTGCACCATCCCAGTAAAGGTCTGCTTCATACAGCTGACTACCTACTAATGTTCAGCTGGGCCTGTTGCGAATGCTGGAGAATGTGAGAGTTTGTCCAGATGTCATAAAATGACTTCATATTTCCTTCAGTGTGTTAATAGCTTGATAAATATTGAACTGGGGCTGGTTTGTTCATTTAGAACCGGTGGAGCAGACGACAGATCGATCTTTTGATAGGTTTATTTGGAAAGATAAAAATTTAAAAATGGTGATGTTACAAATAGAAAATGTGCAAACACACTTTAAACCTCTGAATTAACCTCCCTCAGGGGAGGAGCCCCCGATCGATTTCAGATCACATCAGAATTCTATCGTCATTATACCGGTTCAATTAATCCCCTCCATGACTAGTATGTAACACACACGTCGTAGATACAGTCTGATCGGATATTTAAGCATCGTTAGATGGATTATCAAATCAGAGTAATTAGACATAGCAATTCCAAGTGGGGATGAAACCCTGAGGAGTTTTAATCCAACACCACCTTCAACTATCACCCTGAACCAGTTCCATCAGCAGCTGTTGCTGTTCCCGTCCAGGCCACTAGGTGGCCCTGTGGATCCAGCACTGACTCAGTGGTACCAGAGTAGAAACACATGTTGACACCGACCAGGCCTATCGGTCTGTGTTGACTCCGATGGCTTTACAGCCCGCCACGCCGTCGGGAACCTCCTAACCCGAACTGATGTCCTGATCTCAGAGTGATGGTTTGAAGTCTCAGCGAGGCAGGCTCGATCCTCCTCCTCTTTCACACAGTACTAAATGTTTTTCTGACGTACTAAATAATATGGTAGTATGGGTACTGGAGTGTACTGTAAATACTGGTGAAGCAGACCAATCCCACTGTCCCTTCCTTATAAAACCATGAATCAACCTTCAGTTTCTCTCCCTCCTCTACCTCCTCTTCCCCTCTCCCTCTCCTCCAGGCTTTCTCTCAGGTCTTGGCTGTTGTGGCGGGAAGTTTGTCCGGGATGCTGAATGTGCTTTTACAGTATGTGTCCCACCTCCTGCAGGCTGCTGGAGTCCAAGGTAAATCTCACAATATCACCCACATCAGTGTCTTTACTGTCCATCACAAAGACGTGATGACGGCATCGCGACAGTCTTAAACGATAATTCCAGTTTCACTAAATATATATGTGTATATATACACACATATATATATATATATATATATATATATATACACACACCTTTCATACAATATTGCAACTCAATGAAGAAAGAGAAAGCATTAATAAGAACATAAGAATATTTAAAAATATGACAATAAAAGTAGAATTTAAGAAAAAAAATACATATAAAATCAATAGTGCTGCTGAGCAGAGTTCAAACTAAATAAGAATAAAATTCATACATATAAGTTAAATCAGACCTGTGAAATAACCTGAGCAGCTCAGCTGAGCAGAGTTCAGACTCATGAGGAGCTGATGAAAAGCTCAGCTGACTTTTAAAGATGAAGATCTGTGGAGTCGTCTTCCTGATATCTGAGGGTAGTGGGTTCCAGAGTTTAGGCCGTCAGCACCAGACGCCGCTTCCCCGGTTCTCCTTGGACCGCTGTAGAACCTCCACCAGACCAGCAGCAGATGATGGAGTGCTGCTGGAGGCAGATAGTCAGTGATGGAGCTGGTGGTGTCAGCTGGTCCTGGTCCATGAAGAGCCTCGTATACCAGCAGCAGGACCCTGAAGTCAGTCCTAGATGCTACCGGAAGCCAGCGTAGTGAAGCTGAAACTGGACTAATGTGATCTCTGTTCCTGGTTCTGGTTCACGGCCGAGCAGCAGAGCTTTGAATAAGCTGAAGTCTCTCAGTGGTTGTTTTAGGGAGGCCAGTATAAAGCACAGTACAGTAGTCAGGCCTGCTGAGAGGAAGCATGTGTTAGTGTTTCAGCTTCTTTTTGGTCTGAACATGGTCGTCCTGTAGCTGTTTCTCAGGAGGAAGACTGACGTCTTCGTCACCTTACTGATGGGAGACTTGAAGCTGAGACCTGAATCTGCTGCAGCCTGGTTCGGTTCAGCAGATGTGTCCAGCTGTGTGTCATCAGCATAGCTATGGAGGTTCAGGTTATGTTCTCTGATGGTGTCACCGAGTGGGAACACGTATAATGAGAACGGTAACGGGCCGAGACAACTCCCTCGTGGAACCCCACATCAGTTATCATGTTCCTTAGCTGCACGATCTCCGAGGCTGACGTAGACCCTTTTCCCTTTAACAGATGACTAGAACCAGTGTAGACCACCATCAGTGAGACCAGCCAGCTGATCCAGCTGATTGATTAGTATCAAACATGCACTAAGGTCTAAGAGGATCAGAACTGAGACCCTGTTTTCGTCAGTATTAAGTCTGAGGTCTCTGATGATTTCAGCGAGAGCTGCTTCAGTGCTGTGATGTTTCTGAAGACTGACTGAAATCCTCCAGGATATTATTTTCTTTGAGGAAGGCGTTCAGTTGCACTGATACTGTTCTCTAGTACCTTACTGATGAATGGGAGGTTAGATATCGGCCTATAGCTGCTCAGTGCGTTATTACTATCCAGGTTGGGTTTTACAGCAGCTGTTTTAGACACGTCTGGGAAGATACCAGGTTGATGTGTTATAATTGTTAGGACACGACCTGATACACTGACCAACACCCGTTGAAAGACTGCTGTGGGCTCAGGGTCCACGCCTTCCACTCAGTCTGACAGAGCTCAGGTAACCTCACACCTGGCTGCTTCATGTTCACAGGGTTACTGAAATTATCCGTGTTTCCATCAGTAGTAACAGTGCTTCTAATTGATAATATTTTGTTATTGACGATGCAGGGAACGGTGGAGGGGGTGGTGGCAGTGCTAAGCAGCTGATCAATGACGGACAACAGTATTCTAGTATTCTCTGAATCCTCTGCAGTGATTTTGGAGGAGTAATTATTTCTTGCCATACGTACAGTTGTGCTCATAGTTTACATACGCTGGCAGAGTTTATGATTTCTTGGCCATTTTTCAGAGAATATGAATGATAACACAAAAACCTTTTTCCTCTCATGGTTAGTGGCCGGGTGAAGACATTTATTGACAAACAGCTGCGTTTAGTCTTTTTAAATCATAACGAGAACAGCAACTTCCCAGATGATCCTAATCAATAGTTTCCATCCCCAGGTCTTAACACCTCGTATTGCTCCTGTAACATCAGTGACAGCTTGAAGTCTCTGGTGGTCGTTGTGGATCAGGTCCTGTATCTCCTCTGATGGTAAAGCAGCCCGTTCTTCTGGGCTTCTTGGCCTCCAGTTCCTGTAGATTGTTGGACCGTCCTGCATGAACTGCTGGTCTGAGATCTGCCCAGAGAGGCTCAGTGATCCTGAGGTCAGGAGACTGAGACGGCCTCTCCAGAACCTCCACTTTATTCTGCTGGAACCAATGACAGCTGGACTCGGCCTCGTGTTCTGGACCGGCGTCATGTTGGAACGTCCGAGTACGTCCCATGAGCAGCTTCCGGGCCGATGAGTGTGAATTTTCCTCCAGTATTTTCTGATAACGCCGTTCGTTCATCATCGGCCTCCGTGTTTCCCAGTGGGAACGCCGTTCGTTCGTCATCGGCCTCCGTGTTTCCCAGTGGGAACGCCGTTCGTTCGTCATCGGCCTCCGTGTTTCCCAGCGGGAACGCCGTTCGCTCGTCATCGGCCTCCGTGTTTCCCAGCGGGAACGCCGTTCGCTGGTCATCGGCCTCCGTGTTTCCCAGTGGGAACGCCTTTCGCTCGTCATCGGCCTCCGTGTTTCCCAGCAGGAACGCCGTTCGCTCGTCATCGGCCTCCGTGTTTCCCAGTGGGAACGCCGTTCCGTTGTTGACTCCTCTCCAGATGCAGCGTTGATGGTTGTTTTGGTCTCATCCCTCCAGATGACTTTGTTCCAGAGTTTTGAGGCTGGTCTCTGGGCTGTTTGGCGTATTGTGAGCCGGATGCTTTGTGGCGTTTGCGTAGTGACGGCTTTCTTCTGGCGACTCCACCGTGCAGCCCATTTTTCTTCAGCTGCCTCCGTATTGTGCATCTTGAAACAGCCACACCACATTTTTTCAGAGTCCTGTATTTCAGCTGAAGTTCTTTGTGGGTTTTTCTTTGCATCCCCAACAGTTTTCCTGGCAGCTGTGGCAGAAATGTTTGCTGGTCTACCTGACCGTAGTCTGGTTTCAACAGAATCTCACTTTCCTCTTCATCAGAGTTGATCACTGCTGATTGGCGTTCTCGGCTCCTTGGATATCTTTTTATATTTGTCCTCTTTCATACAGGTCAGTTACCTTTTCCTGTAGAGCCTTTGACAGCTCTTTGCTTTCGCCATGACTCCGAATCCAGAACCGTCAGTGCAGCTCTGGATGAAAGATACGAGGGTCTGTCGGAGACTCGCTGACTGTTAATACACAGACACTAATTAATAGCCATTTAAACCTGCATGTGTGTATATTATCAGCTCAAAACTTCAACGGTATGTGAACTATTGATCAGGGTCACTTGGGTAGTTTTGGTTATCATTATGATTCAAAAAGAGAAAACAATGATATGATTCATGTTCATCAATGATTTATGCGTCACATCTAGTGATAGAAATAGATACCAGCTCTGTAAATTCTGACAGACAAACTGACGGTAACCTGGTGGCCTAGAAAGCATAATCAGAGATATTTGTTCTGTCTCAAGTTTTAAGGGCCAGATGCTGAGATGACGATGAAGTCACCCAGGTCAATGTCATTACATACACCCGACTGCTGACGTCCACAGTTCTTGCTGCTTTAAAGCTCGTCAATCTGACTGAGAGAGGGATGATGCTGTTGTTTGTATGTGCTGCTACATGGATGGATGAAGGATGAAGTTGGGTCCCAGACTGTGGAGATGTGGGATCACCACTGGCTGCAGAACTTCATCATCATCTCTCTGCACTGAGCTGGCCTTCAATGACAAGCCTCGTTTTACCAGTGAGGGAGGCACCGCCCCACACCATGACACCACCCCCACCCAAAACTGTTACTCCATCGGTGTAACAATCAGCATAGTGTTCTCCACGTCATCTCCAGACTTTGACCCTGCCGCCCAACGTCTGCAGACCTGAACCTGGACTCATCACTGAACTGATCCCTCATGTTCAGGTTCAGATGTCTCTGTTGTTGTTGACACAGCGCAAACAGGCCTGACGATGAAGAGCAGTCACTGTTTCTAAACTGTGTTTCCAGTATTTTAACAAATAGGCCTCATTAGAACAAGAACACTGAGTTCCATGTGCCACATTTTCTGTTAAGTGTAATTCAGTGTGAGACAACAATGGGCTATTGCATTTCCACTGCAGCCTACAACTGCAAAAGAGAACAGCAACAATTTACAATAAAGGCAGAGATCACTAGTGCTCGTCCAGTACCGCCATGGCGAAA
Source organism: Pterois miles (assembly GCA_947000775.1). Classification (NCBI taxonomy): domain Eukaryota; kingdom Metazoa; phylum Chordata; class Actinopteri; order Perciformes; family Scorpaenidae; genus Pterois; species Pterois miles. The sequence continues at coordinate 942,119 of CAMQGK010000544.1, read as the reverse complement.
TCAAGATCAGCTCCCACGCTGCCTCCTGCCGACCCTGGCAGCGCTCTGCCGCCTCTCCCAGTTCCAGCTGCTCACCGCTGCTCAGTAGTAGAAATATAGGACGGCTGCAGATGGACGTTGCTTAGTGTCAGTAAGTTGTTTTATGAAGGTCATAACTAAAAAGTCATTCTGAATCTGGTTTTTGGGTGTGCCGGCTGGCCCTGTGGACACACTTCAGGCTACACCGTTGGTACAGCTGGCCTGTCAGCTGGCTGCATGGACCATCAACTAGCTCACCAACCAAAGTGGCCTCCATCTTTTGAGGAGACCGAGGTCTTTCGGTGTGCAGGACTCTGTTAAAACCCTTTTATGACCCTGTAGTGGTATCTGCAGTGTTTTATGGTGGTCTGCTGAGGGTGTGGTACCACCGAGTGGGACAGGAAGAGACTCAACAAGCTGGTCAGGAGAGCCAGCTCTGTCCTGGACCAGCCTCTGGACCTCACTGAGGAGGATGTTCATGGACTACATGTCCCACCCCTCCATGATGCTCTGAGCAGCAGCTCCCACAGTGGAAGACTGAGCGCTTCCAGAGGTCTTCATCCCCTCAGCATCACACTCCTCAGTACCCAGGTTCAATAAACCACATGTGAGGAGGAAAACTGGCCTCTGAGCAATACTCATAATAACTCATCACACCAATAAATAAATAAATAAATAAATAAATAAAAACACTTCATTCATTTGGTACATCAGCGTGATGAGAACAAAACAAAATGAAGGAAATCATCTTTGGAAAATGTATTTGACATGTACGTTGACCTTTCAGTTTGTCCCCTCCACTGACCCAGAGGAGGAGCTTTCTGACGATGCTGCAGCAGCCACCACACGGAGATCCATGTTTGGTTTCAGCTTTGGGAAGCTGTCATATCTCCATCTTCATATTCAGCTATGGGCTGACCATGTCGTACAGCAGATCAACGCTCCACTGACCCCTCTGACAAGACATTTCAGATCCAAAGTAAAAGATTAAGAAACTTAAAGAAGACTTGTGTTATTTTGGAGCGCCCCGGTTCCTGCCAGGTACTCAGTTGACTCATTGAAATCAACTTGAGTCCTGTGGTGTCGTAATCATATTAATTAAATGATCATTTTGCTGCTGAATTCATATCAGATCTGTGCAGTATAGTACTGATAAATTGTTCTAAACTCTAAACTCTGGCTGTCCTTGACTTCCTGTTCTCCACAGTTGGATTTCCCATCAGCAGAGTGACCCCAGACGGGCTGATCTTTGTTGCCCAGTGGGTTCTCGTTGCTCTCATTGGCTACTGGCTGATCTCCCTCATCTTCCGATTGGTCGCCTCCACTCTGAGACGGGCTCTGTGGCTGCTGAAAGTGGGTTTGGCTTTGGTCTGTTTTGGACTCATCCTGAGCGACCACAGCGTTGGCACGGAAACCATGGCCGTTCGATTGGCCGCCCTCGTGTGCGTCTGCGTACTATTGGGCGTCGGGACTTCCAGGGGCTCTAATGCAGCTGATAAAACCGCTCACCTGGAGGAACAGGTGAAGGTCCTGGAGAGACGGCTGAGAGAGATGGAGAGGTGGAGGAGGACGGAGGAGTGAAGGAGTACCTGACATGTTGTCTTCTTGTCTTTGCGTATACCGATGATGCAGAGCTGGCGTTCTGTTGGCAGAAACATTTCTACGTTCTGGATGTTGTTGTGTAATGTGTTCAGAGAGTCGTGTACAGCTCTGACAGACAGTATGATCACGTCCTCATTCCTGGACTCAGTGATTTTCTAGTCTACATGGTTAGTCTCCCTTTAAAATGCCGCCGTGATCCTGTGAGTGTCTCACCGTCTTTTACTCCATTAAAGAAACATTTTGGAAATATTCGTCTTTGGCTTTTTTTGGCAGTTAGGTCAAAAGAAGGTGTTTTAAAGCCTTTGGGGTGAGGTCTCTATAGACCAGTGAACATGGGTGGGGTCTCTACAGACCAGTGAACATGGGTGAGGTCTCTATAGACCAGTGAACATGGGTGAGGTCTCTACAGACCAGTGAACATGGGTGAGGTCTCTACAGACCAGTGAACATGGGTGAGGTCTCTATAGACCAGTGAACATGGGTGGGGTCTCTACAGACCAGTGAACATGGGTGGGGTCTCTACAGACCAGTGAACATGGGTGAAGTCTCTATAGACCAGTGAACATGGGTGGGGTCTCTATAGACCAGTGAACATGGGTGGGGTCTCTACAGACCAGTGAACATGGGTGGGGTCTCTATAGACCAGTGAACATGGGTGGGGTCTCTATAGACCAGTGAACATGGGTGGGGTCTCTAGAGACCAGTGAACATGGGTGGGGTCTCTATAGACCAGTGAACATGGGTGGGGTCTCTAGAGACCAGTGAAATGGGTGGGGTCTCTATAGACCAGTGAACATGGGTGGGGTCTCTACAGACCAGTGAACATGGGTGAGGTCTCTATAGACCAGTGAACATGGGTGAGGTCTCTATAGACCAGTGAACATGGGTGAGGTCTCTACAGACCAATGAACATGGGTGGGGTCTCTACAGACCAGTGAACATGGGTGACGTCTCTACAGACCAGTGAACATGGGTGGGGTCTCTACAGACCAGTGAACATGGGTGACGTCTCTATAGACCAGTGAACATGGGTGACGTCTCTATAGACCAGTGAACATGGGTGGGGTCTCTACAGACCAGTGAACATGGGTGGGGTCTCTATAGACCAGTGAACATGGGTGGGGTCTCTAGAGACCAGTGAACATGGGTGGGGTCTCTATAGACCAGTGAACATGGGTAGGGTCTCTAGAGACCAGTGAAATGGGTGGGGTCTCTATAGACCAGTGAACATGGGTGGGGTCTCTATTGACCAGTGAACATGGGTGGGGTCTCTAGAGACCAGTGAAATGGGTGGGGTCTCCATAGACCAGTGAACATGGGTTGGGTCTCTATAGACCAGTGAACATGGGTGGGGTCTCTACAGACCAGTGAACATGGGTGAGGTCTCTACAGACCAGTGTAATGGGTGGGGTCTCTATAGACCAGTAAACATGGGTGGGGTATCTGTAGACCAATGTAATGGGTGGGGTCTCTATAGACCAGTGAACATGGGTGGGGTCTCTACAGACCAGTGTAATGGGTGGGGTCTCTATAGACCAGTGAACATGGGTGGGGTCTCTACAGACCAGTGAACATGGGTGGGGTCTCTATAGACCAGGTCAATGGGTGGGGTCTCTATAGACCAGTGAAATAGGTGGGGTCTCTACAGACCAGTGAACATGGGTGGGGTTTCTATTGACCAGTGTAATGGGTGGGGTCTCTATAGACCAGTGAACATGGGTGGGGTATCTGTAGACCAGTGTAATGGGTGGGGTCTCTATAGACCAGTGAACATGGGTGGGGTCTCTACAGACCAGTGAACATGGGTGGGGTCTCTATAGACCAGGTCAATGGGTGGGGTCTCTATAGACCAGTGAAATAGGTGGGGTCTCTACAGACCAGTGAACATGGCTGGCGTTTCTATTGACCAGTGTAATGGGTGGGGTCTCTAGAGACCAGTGAAATGGGTGGGGTCTCTATAGACCAGTGAACATGGGTGGGGTCTCTACAGACCAGTGAACATGGGTGAGGTCTCTACAGACCAGTGTAATGGGTGGGGTCTCTATAGACCAGTAAACATGGGTGGGGTATCTGTAGACCAATGTAATGGGTGGGGTCTCTATAGACCAGTGAACATGGGTGGGGTCTCTACAGACCAGTGTAATGGGTGGGGTCTCTATAGACCAGTGAACATGGGTGGGGTCTCTATAGACCAGGTCAATGGGTGGGGTCTCTATAGACCAGTGAACATGGGTGGGGTTTCTATTGACCAGTGTAATGGGTGGGGTCTCTACAGACCAGTGAACATGGGTGGGGTTTCTATTGACCAGTGTAATGGGTGGGGTCTCTATAGACCAGTGAACATGGTTGGGGTCTCTACAGACCAGTGAACATGGGTGGGGTCTCTATTGACCAGTGTAATGGGTGGGGTCTCTATAGACCAGTGAACATGGGTGGGGTATCTGTAGACCAATGTAATGGGTGGGGTCTCTATAGACCAGTAAACATGGGTGGGGTCTCTACAGACCAGTGTAATGGGTGGGGTCTCTATAGACCAGTGAACATGGGTGGGGTCTCTACAGACCAGTGAACATGGGTGGGGTCTCTATAGACCAGGTCAATGGGTGGGGTCTCTATAGACCAGTGAAATAGGTGGGGTCTCTACAGACCAGTGAGCATGGGTGGGGTTTCTATTGACCAGTGTAATGGGTGGGGTCTCGATAGACCAGTAAACATGGGTGGGGTATCTGTAGACCAGTGTAATGGGTGGGGTCTCTATAGACCAGTGAACATGGGTGGGGTTTCTACAGACCAGTGTAATGGGTGGGGTCTCTATAGACCAGTGAACATGGGTGGGGTCTCTACAGACCAGTGAACATGGGTGGGGTCTCTATAGACCAGTGAAATGGGTGGGGTCTCTATAGACCAGTGAACATGGGTGGGGTCTCTATAGACCAGGTCAATGGGTGGAGTCTCTATAGACCAGTGAAATAGGTGGGGTCTCTACAGACCAGTGAACATGGGTGGGGTTTCTATTGACCAGTGTAATGGGTGGGGTCTCTACAGACCAGTGAACATGGGTAGGGTCTGTACAGACCAGTGAACATGGGTGGGGTCTCCACAGACCAGTGTAATGGGTGGGGTCTCTATAGACCAGTGAACATGGGTGGGGTCTCTACAGACCAGTGAACATGGGTGGGGTCTTTATAGACCAGTGAAATGGGTGGGGTCTCTATAGACCAGTGTAATGGGTGGGGTCTCTATAGACCAGTGAACATGGGTGGGGTATCTGTAGACCAGTGTAATGGGTGGGGTCTCTATAGACCAGTGAACATGGGTGGGGTCTCTACAGACCAGTGTAATGGGTGGGGTCTCTATAGACCAGTGAACATGGGTGGGGTCTCTACAGACCAGTGAACATGGGTGGGGTCTCTATAGACCAGTGAAATGGGTGGGGTCTCTATAGACCAGTGAACATGGGTGGGGTCTCTATAGACCAGTGAACATGGGTGGGGTTTCTATTGACCAGTGTAATGGGTGGGGTCTCTATAGACCAGTGAAATGGGTGGGGTCTCTATAGACCAGGGAACATGGGTGGGGTCTCTACAGACCAGTGACATGGGTGGGGTCTCTGTAGACCAGTGAAATGGGTGGGGTCTCTATAGACCAGTGTAATGGGTGGGGTCTCTATAGACCAGTGAAATGGGTGGGGTCACTATAGACCAGTGAAATGGGTGGAGTCACTATAGACCAGTGAAATGGGTGGGGTCACTATTGACCGGTGAAATGGGTGGAGTCACTATAGACCAGTGAAATGGGTGGAGTCACTATAGACCAGTGAAATGGGTGGGGTCACTATAGACCAGTGAAATGGGTGGAGTCACTATAGGACAGTGAAATGGGTGGGGTCACTATACACCAGTGTGATGGGTGGGGTCACTATAGACCAGTGAAATGGGTGGAGTCACTATAGACCAGTGAAATGGGTGGAGTCACTATAGACCAGTGAAATGGGTGGGGTCACTATTGACCAGTGAAATGGGTGGGGTATCTGTAGACCAGTGAAATGGGTGGGGTCTCTATAGACCAGTGTAATGGGTGGGGTCACTATAGACTAGTGAAATGGGTGGGGTCTCTATATACCATTGAAATGGGTGGGGTCTCAGTAGACCAGTGAACATGGGTGGGGTCTCTGTAGACCAGTGAAATGGATGAGGTCTCTACAAACCAGTGAACATGGGTGGGGTCTCTATCGACCAGTAAAATGGGTGGGGTCTCTATAGACCAGTGAAATGGGTGTGGTATCTGTAGACCAGTGACATGGGTGGGGTCTCTGTAGACCAGTGAAATGGATGGGGTCTCTACAGACCAGTGAACATGGGTGGGGTCTCTATAGACCAGGGAACATGGGTGAGGTCTCTACAGACCAGTGAACATGGGTGGGGTCTCTATAGACCAGTGAAATGGGTGGGGTCTCTATAGACCATTGAAATGGGTGGGGTCTCAGTAGACCAGTGAACATGGGTGGGGTCTCTACAGACCAGTGACATGGGTGGGGTCTCTGTAGACCAGTGAAATGGGTGGGGTCTCTATAGACCAGTGTAATGGGTGGTTTCTCTATAGACCAGTGAAATGGGTGGGGTCACTATAGACCAGTGAAATGGGTGGAGTCACTATAGGCCAGTGAAATGGATGGAGTCACTATAGACCAGTGAAATGGGTGGGGTCACTATTGACCAGTGAAATGGGTGGGGTTTCTATAGACCAGTGTAATAGGTGGGGTCACTATAGACCAGTGAAATGGGTGGGGTCACTATTGACCAGTGAAATGGGTGGGGTCACTATAGACTAGTGAAATGGGTGGGGTCTCTATATACCATTGAAATGGGTGGGGTCTCAGTAGACCAGTGAACATGGGTGGGGTCTCTGTAGACCAGTGAAATGGATGGGGTCTCTACAGACCAGTGAACATGGGTGGGGTCTCTATAGACCAGGGAACATAGGTGAGGTCTCTACAGACCAGTGAACATGGGTGGGGTCTCTATCGACCAGTAAAATGGGTGGGGTCTCTATAGACCAGTGAAATGGGTGGGGTATCTGTAGACCAGTGACATGGGTGGGGTCTCTGTAGACCAGTGAAATGGATGGGGTCTCTACAGACCAGTGAACATGGGTGGGGTCTCTATAGACCAGGGAACATGGGTGAGGTCTCTACAGACCAGTGAACAAGGGTGGGGTCTCTACAGACCAGTGAACATGGGTGGGGTCTCTATAGACCAGTGAACATGGGTGGGGTCTCTACAGACCAGTGAACATGGGTGGGGTCTCTATAGACCAGTGAAATGGGTGGGGTCTCTATAGACCAGCGAACATGGGTGGGGTCTCTATAGACCAGGTCAATGGGTGGAGTCTCTATAGACCAGTGAAATAGGTGGGGTCTCTACAGACCAGTGAACATGGGTGGGGTTTCTATAGACCAGTGTAATGGGTGGGGTCACTATAGACTAGTGAAATGGGTGGGGTCTCTATATACCATTGAAATGGGTGGGTTCTCTATCGACCAGGGAGCATGGGTGGGGTCTCTGTAGACCAGGGAACATGGGTGGGGTCTCTATCGACAAGTAAAATGGGTGGGGTCTCTATAGACCAGTGAACATGGGTGGGGTCTCTACAGACCAGTGAACATGGGTGGGGTCTCTATAGACCAGTGAACATGGGTGGGGTCTCTACAGACCAGGTCAATGGGTGGAGTGTCTATAGACCAGTGAAATGGGTGGGGTCTCTACAGACCAGTGAAATGGGTGGGGTCTCTACAGACCAGTGTAATGGGTGGGGTTTCTATAGACCAGTGAAGTGTGTGGGGTATCTGTAGACCAATGACATGGGTGGGGTCTCTGTAGACCAGTGAAATGGGTGGGGTCTCTATAGACCAGTGTAATGGGTGGGGTCTCTATAGACCAGTGAAATGGGTGGGGTCACTATAGACCAGTGAAATGGGTGGAGTCACTATAGACCAGTGAAATGGGTGGGGTCACTATTGACCGGTGAAATGGGTGGAGTCACTATAGACCAGTGAAATGGGTGGAGTCACTATAGACCAGTGAAATGGGTGGGGTCACTATAGACCAGTGAAATGGGTGGGGTCTCTGTAGACCAGTGAAATGGAGGGGGTCTCTGTAGACCAGGGAACATGGGTGAGGTCTCTACAGACCAGTGAACATGGGTGGGGTCTCTACAGACCAGTGTAATGGGTGGGGTCTCTATAGACCAGTGAACATGGGTGGGGTCTCTACAGACCAGTGAACATGGGTGGGGTCTCTATAGACCAGTGAAATGGGTGGGGTCTCTACAGACCAGTGAACATGGGTGGGGTTTCTATTGACCAGTGTAATGGGTGGGGTCTCTATAGACCAGTAAAATGGGTGGGGTCTCTATAGACCTGTGAACATGGGTGGGGTCTCTACAGACCAGTGTAATGGGTGTGGTCTCTATAGACCAGTGAACATGGGTGGGGTCTCTATAGACCAGTGAAATGGGTGGGGTCTCTACAGACTAGTGCAATGGGTGGGGTCTCTATTGACAAGTGAACATGGGTGGGGTCTCTACAGACCAGTGTAATGGGTGGGGTCTCTATAGACCAGTGAACATGGGTGGGGTCTCTAAAGACTAGTGTAATGGGTGGGGTCTTTATAGACCAGTGAACATGGGTGGGGTCTCTACAGACTAGTGTAATGGGTGGGGTCTCTATAGACCAGGGAACATGGGTGGGGTCTCTACAGACCAGGTCAATGGGTGGGGTCTCTACAGAGCAGTGAACATGGGTGGGGTCTCTATAGACCAGGGAACATGGGTTGGGTCTCTACAGACCAGGTCAATGGGTGGAGTCTCTATAGACCAGTGAAATGGGTGGGGTCTCTACAGACCAGTGAAATGGGTGGGGTTTCTATATACCAGTGTAATAGGTGGGGTCACTATAGACTAGTGAAATGGGTGGGGTCTCTATATACCATTGAAATGGGTGGGGTCTCAGTAGACCAGTGAACATGGGTGGGGTCTCTGTAGACCAGTGAAATGGATGGGGTCTCTACAGACCAGTGAACATGGGTGGGGTCTCTATAGACCAGGGAACATAGGTAAGGTCTCTACAGACCAGTGAACATGGGCGGGGTCTCTATAGACCAGTGAACATGGGTGGGGTCTCTATCGACCAGTAAAATGGGTGGGGTCTCTATAGACCAGTGAAATGGGTGGGGTATCTGTAGACCAGTGACATGGGTGGGGTCTCTGTAGACCAGTGAAATGGATGGGGTCTCTACAGACCAGTGAACATGGGTGGGGTCTCTATAGACCAGGGAACATGGGTGAGGTCTCTACAGACCAGTGAACAAGGGTGGGGTCTCTACAGACCAGTGAACATGGGTGGGGTCTCTATAGACCAGTGAACATGAGTTGGGTCTCTATAGACCAGTGAAATGGGTGGGGTCTCTACAGACCAGTGAACATGGGTGGGGTCTCTATAGACCAGGTCAATGGGTGGAGTCTCTATAGACCAGTGAAATAGGTGGGGTCTCTACAGACCAGTGAACATGGGTGGGGTTTCTATAGACCAGTGTAATGGGTGGGGTCACTATAGACTAGTGAAATGGGTGGGGTCTCTATATACCATTGAAATGGGTGGGTTCTCTATCGACCAGGGAGCATGGGTGGGGTCTCTGTAGACCAGGGAACATGGGTGGGGTCTCTATCGACAAGTAAAATGGGTGGGGTCTCTATAGACCAGTGAACATGGGTGGGGTCTCTACAGACCAGTGAACATGGGTGGGGTCTCTATAGACCAGTGAACATGGGTGGGGTCTCTACAGACCAGGTCAATGGGTGGAGTGTCTATAGACCAGTGAAATGGGTGGGGTCTCTACAGACCAGTGAAATGGGTGGGGTCTCTACAGACCAGTGTAATGGGTGGGGTTTCTATAGACCAGTGAAGTGTGTGGGGTATCTGTAGACCAATGACATGGGTGGGGTCTCTGTAGACCAGTGAAATGGGTGGGGTCTCTATAGACCAGTGTAATGGGTGGGGTCTCTATAGACCAGTGAAATGGGTGGGGTCACTATAGACCAGTGAAATGGGTGGAGTCACTATAGACCAGTGAAATGGGTGGGGTCACTATTGACCGGTGAAATGGGTGGAGTCACTATAGACCAGTGAAATGGGTGGAGTCACTATAGACCAGTGAAATGGGTGGGGTCACTATAGACCAGTGAAATGGGTGGGGTCTCTGTAGACCAGTGAAATGGAGGGGGTCTCTATAGACCAGGGAACATGGGTGAGGTCTCTACAGACCAGTGAACATGGGTGGGGTCTCTACAGACCAGTGTAATGGGTGGGGTCTCTATAGACCAGTGAACATGGGTGGGGTCTCTACAGACCAGTGAACATGGGTGGGGTCTCTATAGACCAGTGAAATGGGTGGGGTCTCTACAGACCAGTGAACATGGGTGGGGTTTCTATTGACCAGTGTAATGGGTGGGGTCTCTATAGACCAGTGAAATGGGTGGGGTCTCTATAGACCTGTGAACATGGGTGGGGTCTCTACAGACCAGTGTAATGGGTGTGGTCTCTATAGACCAGTGAACATGGGTGGGGTCTCTATAGACCAGTGAACATGGGTGGGGTCTCTACAGACCAGTGTAATGGGTGGGGTCTCTATAGACCAGTGAACATGGGTGGGGTCTCTAAAGACTAGTGTAATGGGTGGGGTCTTTATAGACCAGTGAACATGGGTGGGGTCTCTACAGACTAGTGTAATGGGTGGGGTCTCTATAGACCAGGGAACATGGGTGGGGTCTCTACAGACCAGGTCAATGGGTGGGGTCTCTACAGAGCAGTGAACATGGGTGGGGTCTCTATAGACCAGGGAACATGGGTTGGGTCTCTACAGACCAGGTCAATGGGTGGAGTCTCTATAGACCAGTGAAATGGGTGGGGTCTCTACAGACCAGTGAAATGGGTGGGGTTTCTATATACCAGTGTAATAGGTGGGGTCACTATAGACTAGTGAAATGGGTGGGGTCTCTATATACCATTGAAATGGGTGGGGTCTCAGTAGACCAGTGAACATGGGTGGGGTCTCTGTAGACCAGTGAAATGGATGGGGTCTCTACAGACCAGTGAACATGGGTGGGGTCTCTATAGACCAGGGAACATAGGTAAGGTCTCTACAGACCAGTGAACATGGGCGGGGTCTCTATAGACCAGTGAACATGGGTGGGGTCTCTATCGACCAGTAAAATGGGTGGGGTCTCTATAGACCAGTGAAATGGGTGGGGTATCTGTAGACCAGTGACATGGGTGGGGTCTCTGTAGACCAGTGAAATGGATGGGGTCTCTACAGACCAGTGAACATGGGTGGGGTCTCTATAGACCAGGGAACATGGGTGAGGTCTCTACAGACCAGTGAACAAGGGTGGGGTCTCTACAGACCAGTGAACATGGGTGGGGTCTCTATAGACCAGTGAACATGAGTTGGGTCTCTATAGACCAGTGAAATGGGTGGGGTCTCTACAGACCAGTGAACATGGGTGGGGTCTCTATAGACCAGTGAAATGGGTGGGGTCTCTATAGACCAGTGAACATGGGTGGGGTATCTGTAGACCAATGTAATGGGTGGGGTCTCTATAGACCAGTAAACATGGGTGGGGTCTCTACAGACCAGTGTAATGGGTGGGGTCTCTATAGACCAGTGAACACGAGTGGGGTCTCTATAGACCAGTGAACAAGGGTGGGGTCTCTACAGACCAGTGAACATGGGTGGGGTCTCTATAGACCAGTGAACATGAGTGGGGTCTCTATAGACCAGTGAAATGGGTGGGGTCTCTACAGACCAGTGAACATGGGTGGGGTCTCTATAGACCAGTGAAATGGGTGGGGTCTCTATAGACCTGGGAACATGGGTGGAGTTTCTATCGACCAGTGAAATGGGTGGGGTCTCTATAGAAGAAGAAGAAGAAGATAGTCCTTTATTAGTCCCACTAGGGGAAATTCAATTTACACTCTGTTGTTAACTTATACACGGTACATGCAGACCCGAAACACACACATGCACAAACATGCAACAATGGAGAGATGTCAGAGTGAGGGGGCTGCTCCTGACAAGCGCCCCGAGCAGTTGGGGGTTTGGTGCCTTGCTCAGGGGCACCTCGGCAGTGCCCAAGAGGTAAACTGGCACCTCTCCAGCTACCAGTTCACACTCAGTTCTTGGTCCATGTCGGGACTTGAACCGGTGACCCTCCGGTTCCCAAGCCAACTCCCTACAGACTGAGCTACTGCCGCCCCCAATAGACCAGGTCAATGGGTGGAGTCTCTATAGACCAGTCAAATGGGCGGGATCTCTACAGACCAGTGAAATGGGTGGGGTCTCTATAGACCAGTGACATGGCTGGGGTCTCTACAGACCAGTGAAATGGGTGGGCTCTCTGTAGACCAGAGAAGTGTGTGGGGTATCTGTAGACCAGTGACATGGGTGGGGTCTCTGTAGACCAGTGTAATGGGTGGGGTCTCTATAGACCAGTGAACATGGGTGGGGTCTCTACAGACCAGTGTAATGGGTGGGGTCTCTATAGACCAGTGAACATGGGTGGGGTCTCTACAGACCAGTGTAATGGGTGGGGTCTCTATAGACCAGTGAACATGGGTGGGGTCTCTAAAGACTAGTGTAATGGGTGGGGTCTTTATAGACCAGTGAACATGGGTGGGGTCTCTACAGACTAGTGTAATGGGTGGGGTCTCTATAGACCAGTGAACATGTGTGGGGTCTCTACAGACTAGTGTAATGGGTGGGGTCTCTACAGACCAGTGAACATGGGTGGGGTCTCTAAAGACCAGTAAAATGGGTGGGGTCTCTATTGACAAGTGAACATGGGTGGGGTCTCTACAGACCAGTGTGATGGGTGGGGTCTCTATAGACCAGTGAACATGGGTGTGGTCTCTATAGACCAGTGTAATGGGTGGGATCACTATAGACTAGTGAAATGGGTGGGGTCTCTATATACCATTGAAATGGGTGGGGTCTCAGTAGACCAGTGAACATGGGTGGGGTCTCTGTAGACCAGTGAAATGGATAGGGTCTCTACAGACCAGTGAACATAGGTGGGTTCTCTACAGACCAGTGAACATGGGTGGGGTCTCTATAGACCAGTGAACATGGATGGGGTCTCTACCGACCAGTGTAATGGGTGGGGTCTCTATAGACCAGTGAACATGGGTGGGGTCTCTATAGACCAGTGAAATGGGTGGGGTCTCTACAGACTAGTGCAATGGGTGGGGTCTCTATTGACAAGTGAACATGGGTGGGGTCTCTACAGACCAGTGTAATGGGTGGGGTCTCTATAGACCAGTAAACATGGGTGGGGTCTCTAAAGACTAGTGTAATGGGTGGGGTCTTGATAGACCAGTGAACATGGGTGGGGTCTCTACAGACTAGTGTAATGGGTGGGGTCTCTATAGACCAGTGAACATGTGTGGGGTCTCCACAGACAAATTTAATGGGTGGTGTCTCTACAGACCAGTGAACATGGGTGGGGTCTCTAAAGACCAGCAAAATGGGTAGGGTCTCTATAGACCAGTGAACATGGGTGGGGTCTCTATAGACCAGTGTAATGGGTGGGGTCACTATAGACTAGTGAAATGGGTGGGGTCTCTATATACCATTTAAAATGGTGGGGTCTCAGTAGACCAGTGAACATGGGTGGGGTCTCTGTAGACCAGTGAAATGGATGGGGTCTCTACAGACCAGTGAACATGGGTGGAGTCTCTATAGACCAGTGAAATGGGTGGGGTCTCTATCGACCAGGGAACATGGGTGGGGTCTCTATAGACCAGGGAACATGGGTGGGGTCTCTATCGACAAGAAAAATGGGTGGGGTCTCTATAGACCAGTGAACATGGGTGGGGTCTCTACAGACCAGTGAACATAGGTGGGGTCTCTATAGACCAGGGAACATGGGTGGGGTCTCTACAGACCAGGTCAATGGGTGGAGTCTCTATAGACCAGTGAAATGGGTGGGGTCTCTTCAGACCAGTGAAATGGGTGGGGTCTCTACAGACCAGTGTAATGGGTGGGGTCTCTATAGACCAGTGAAGTGTGTGGGGTATCTGTAGACCAGTGACATGGGTGGGGTCTCTGTAGACCAGTGAAATGGGTGGGGTCGCTATAGACCAGTGTAATGGGTGGGGTCTCTATAGACCAGTGAAATGGGTGGGGTCACTATAGACCAGTGAAATGGGTGGAGTCACTATAGACCAGTGAAATGGGTGGGGTCACTATTGACCGGTGAAATGGGTGGAGTCACTATAGACCAGTGAAATGGGTGGAGTCACTATAGACCAGTGAATGGGGTGGGGTCACTATAGACCAGTGAAATGGGTGGGGTCTCTGTAGACCAGTGAAATGGATGGGGTCTCTATAGACCAGGGAACATGGGTGAGGTCTCTACAGACCACTGAACATGGGTGGAGTCTCTATAGACCAGTGAAATGGGTGGGGTCTCTATAGACCAGGTCAATGGGTGGAGTCTCTATAGACCAGTGAAATGGGTGGGATCTCAACAGACCAGTGAACATGGGTGGGGTCTGTATAGACCAGTGAAATGGGTGGGGTCACTATTGCCCGGTGAAATGGGTGGAGTCACTATAGACCAGTGAAATGGGTGGAGTCACTATAGACCAGTGAAATGGGTGGGGTATCTGTAGACCAGTGACATGGGCGGGGTCTCTGTAGACCAGTGAAATGGATGGGGTCTCTATAGACCAGTGAACATGGGTGGGGTCTCTATAGACCAGTGAAATGGGTGGGGTCTCTATAGACCAGGTCAATGGGTGGAGTCTCTATAGACCAGTGAAATGGGTGGGATCTCTACAGACCAGTGAACATGGGTGGGGTCTCTATAGACCAGTGAAATGGGTGGGGTCTCAACAGACCAGTGAACATGGGTGGGGTCTCTACAGACCAGTCACATGGGTGGGGTCTCTGTAGACCAGTGAAATGGATGGGGTCTCTACAGACCAGTGAACATGGGTGGGGTCTCTATAGACCAGTGTAATGGGTGGGGTTTCTACAGACTAGTGTAATGGGTGGGGTCTCTACAGACCAGTGAAATGGGTGGGGTCTCTATAGACCAGTGTAATGGGTGGGGTCACTATAGACTAGTGAAATGGGTGGGGTCTCTATATACCATTGAAATGGGTGGGGTCTCAGTAGACCAGTGAACATGGGTGGGTCTCTTTAGACCAGTGAAATGGATGGGGTCTCTACAGACCAGTGAACATGGGTGGGGTCTCTATAGACCAGTGAAATGGGTGGGGTCTCTATCGACCAGGGAACATGGGTGGGGTCTCTATAGACCAGTGAACATGGGTGGGGTCTCTATCGACAAGTAAAATGGGTGGGGTCTCTATAGACCAGTGAACATGGGTGGGGTCTCTACAGACCAGTGAACATGGGTGGGGTCTCTATAGACCAGGGAACATGGGTGGGGTCTCTACAGACCAGGTCAATGGGTGGAGTCTCTATAGACCAGTGTAATGGGTGGGGTCTCTATAGACCAGTGAAGTGTGTGGGGTATCTGTAGACCAGTGACATCGGTGGGGTCTCTATAGACCAGTGAAATGGGTGGGGTCTCTATATACCAGTGAAATGGGTGGGGTCACTATTGACCAGTGAAATGGGTGGAGTCACTATAGACCAGTGAAATGGGTGGGGTCACTATAGACCAGTAAAATGGGTGGGGTCTCTATAGACCAGTGTAATGGGTGGGGTCACTATACACCAGTGAAATGGGTGGGGTCACTATAGACCAGTGAAATGGGTGGAGTCACTATAGACCAGTGAAATGGGTGGAGTCACTATAGACAAGTGAAATGGGTGGGGTCACTATTGACCAGTGAAATGGATGGGGTATCTGTAGACCAGTGAAATGGGTGGGGTCACTATAGACCAGTGAAATGGGTGGAGTCACTATAGACCAGTGAAATGGGTGGAGTCACTATAGACCAGATAAATGGGTGGGGTCACTATAGACCAGTAAAATGGGTGGGGTCTCTATAGACCAGTGTAATGGGTCGGGTCACAATAGACTATTGAAATGGGTGGGGTCTCTATATACCATTGAAATGGGTGGGGTCTCAGTAGACCAGTGAACATGGGTGGGGTCTCTGTAGACCAGTGAAATGGATGCGGTCTCTACAGACCAGTGAACATGGGTGGGGTCTCTATAGACCAGGGAACATGGGTGAGGTCTCTAGAAACCATTGAACATGGGTGGGGTCTCTATAGACCAGGGAACATGGGTGAGGTCTCTACAGACCAGTGTAATGGGTGGGGTCTCTATAGACCAGTGAACATGGGTGTGGTCTCTATAGACCAGTGTAATGGGTGGGATCACTATAGACTAGTGAAATGGGTGGGGTCTCTATATACCATTGAAATGGGTGGGGTCTCAGTAGACCAGTGAACATGGGTGGGGTCTCTGTAGACCAGTGAAATGGATAGGGTCTCTACAGACCAGTGAACATGGGTGGGTTCTCTACAGACCAGTGAACATGGGTGGGGTCTCTATAGACCAGTGAACATGGATGGGGTCTCTACCGACCAGTGTAATGGGTGGGGTCTCTATAGACCAGTGAACATGGGTGGGGTCTCTATAGACCAGTGAAATGGGTGGGGTCTCTACAGACTAGTGCAATGGGTGGGGTCTCTATTGACAAGTGAACATGGGTGGGGTCTCTACAGACCAGTGTAATGGGTGGGGTCTCTATAGACCAGTGAACATGGGTGGGGTCTCTAAAGACTAGTGTAATGGGTGGGGTCTTGATAGACCAGTGAACATGGGTGGGGTCTCTACAGACTAGTGTAATGGGTGGGGTCTCTATAGACCAGTGAACATGTGTGGGGTCTCCACAGACAAATTTAATGGGTGGTGTCTCTACAGACCAGTGAACATGGGTGGGGTCTCGAAAGACCAGCAAAATGGGTAGGGTCTCTATAGACCAGTGAACATGGGTGGGGTCTCTATAGACCAGTGTAATGGGTGGGGTCACTATAGACTAGTGAAATAGGTGGGGTCTCTATATACCATTTAAAATGGTGGGGTCTCAGTAGACCAGTGAACATGGGTGGGGTCTCTGTAGACCAGTGAAATGGATGGGGTCTCTACAGACCAGTGAACATGGGTGGAGTCTCTATAGACCAGTGAAATGGGTGGGGTCTCTATCGACCAGGGAACATGGGTGGGGTCTCTATAGACCAGGGAACATGGGTGGGGTCTCTATCGACAAGAAAAATGGGTGGGGTCTCTATAGACCAGTGAACATGGGTGGGGTCTCTACAGACCAGTGAACATGGGTGGGGTCTCTATAGACCAGGGAACATGGGTGGGGTCTCTACAGACCAGGTCAATGGGTGGAGTCTCTATAGACCAGTGAAATGGGTGGGGTCTCTTCAGACCAGTGAAATGGGTGGGGTCTCTACAGACCAGTGTAATGGGTGGGGTCTCTATAGACCAGTGAAGTGTGTGGGGTATCTGTAGACCAGTGACATGGGTGGGGTCTCTGTAGACCAGTGAAATGGGTGGGGTCTCTATAGACCAGTGTAATGGGTGGGGTCTCTATAGACCAGTGAAATGGGTGGGGTCACTATAGACCAGTGAAATGGGTGGAGTCACTATAGACCAGTGAAATGGGTGGGGTCACTATTGACCGGTGAAATGGGTGGAGTCACTATAGACCAGTGAAATGGGTGGAGTCACTATAGACCAGTGAATGGGGTGGGGTCACTATAGACCAGTGAAATGGGTGGGGTCTCTGTAGACCAGTGAAATGGATGGGGTCTCTATAGACCAGGGAACATGGGTGAGGTCTCTACAGACCACTGAACATGGGTGGAGTCTCTATAGACCAGTGAAATGGGTGGGGTCTCTATAGACCAGGTCAATGGGTGGAGTCTCTATAGACCAGTGAAATGGGTGGGATCTCAACAGACCAGTGAACATGGGTGGGGTCTGTATAGACCAGTGAAATGGGTGGGGTCACTATTGACCGGTGAAATGGGTGGAGTCACTATAGACCAGTGAAATGGGTGGAGTCACTATAGACCAGTGAAATGGGTGGGGTATCTGTAGACCAGTGACATGGGCGGGGTCTCTGTAGACCAGTGAAATGGATGGGGTCTCTATAGACCAGTGAACATGGGTGGGGTCTCTATAGACCAGTGAAATGGGTGGGGTCTCTATAGACCAGGTCAATGGGTGGAGTCTCTATAGACCAGTGAAATGGGTGGGATCTCTACAGACCAGTGAACATGGGTGGGGTCTCTATAGACCAGTGAAATGGGTGGGGTCTCAACAGACCAGTGAACATGGGTGGGGTCTCTACAGACCAGTCACATGGGTGGGGTCTCTGTAGACCAGTGAAATGGATGGGGTCTCTACAGACCAGTGAACATGGGTGGGGTCTCTATAGACCAGTGTAATGGGTGGGGTTTCTACAGACTAGTGTAATGGGTGGGGTCTCTACAGACCAGTGAAATGGGTGGGGTCTCTATAGACCAGTGTAATGGGTGGGGTCACTATAGACTAGTGAAATGGGTGGGGTCTCTATATACCATTGAAATGGGTGGGGTCTCAGTAGACCAGTGAACATGGGTGGGTCTCTTTAGACCAGTGAAATGGATGGGGTCTCTACAGACCAGTGAACATGGGTGGGGTCTCTATAGACCAGTGAAATGGGTGGGGTCTCTATCGACCAGGGAACATGGGTGGGGTCTCTATAGACCAGTGAACATGGGTGGGGTCTCTATCGACAAGTAAAATGGGTGGGGTCTCTATAGACCAGTGAACATGGGTGGGGTCTCTACAGACCAGTGAACATGGGTGGGGTCTCTATAGACCAGGGAACATGGGTGGGGTCTCTACAGACCAGGTCAATGGGTGGAGTCTCTATAGACCAGTGTAATGGGTGGGGTCTCTATAGACCAGTGAAGTGTGTGGGGTATCTGTAGACCAGTGACATCGGTGGGGTCTCTATAGACCAGTGAAATGGGTGGGGTCTCTATATACCAGTGAAATGGGTGGGGTCACTATTGACCAGTGAAATGGGTGGAGTCACTATAGACCAGTGAAATGGGTGGGGTCACTATAGACCAGTAAAATGGGTGGGGTCTCTATAGACCAGTGTAATGGGTGGGGTCACTATACACCAGTGAAATGGGTGGGGTCACTATAGACCAGTGAAATGGGTGGAGTCACTATAGACCAGTGAAATGGGTGGAGTCACTATAGACAAGTGAAATGGGTGGGGTCACTATTGACCAGTGAAATGGGTGGGGTATCTGTAGACCAGTGAAATGGGTGGGGTCACTATAGACCAGTGAAATGGGTGGAGTCACTATAGACCAGTGAAATGGGTGGAGTCACTATAGACCAGTGAAATGGGTGGGGTCACTATAGACCAGTGAAATAGGTGGAGTCACTATAGACCAGTGAATTGGGTGGAGTCACTATAGACCAGTGAAATGGGTGGAGTCACTATAGACCAGTGAAATGGGTGGGGTCACAATAGACTAGTGAAATGGGTGGGGTCTCTGTAGACCAGTGAAATGGATGGGGTCTCTACAGACCACCGGTGACATGGGTGGGGTCTCTGTAGACCAGTGAAATGGATGGGGTCTCTACAGACCAGTGAACATGGGTGGGGTCTCTATAGACCAGGGAACATGGGTGAGGTCTCTACAGACCAGTGAACATGGGTGGGGTCTCTACAGACCAGTGAACATGGGTGGGGTCTCTATAGACCAGTGAAATGGGTGGGGTCTCTATAGACCAGGGAACATGGGTGGAGTCTCTATAGACCAGTGAAATGGGTGGGGTCTCTATAGACCAGGTCAATGGGTGGAGTCTCTATAGACCAGTGAAATGGGTGGAGTCTCTATAGACCAGTGAAATGGGTGGGGTCACTATTGACCAGTGAAATGGGTGGGGTTTCTATAGACCAGTGTAATAGGTGGGGTCACTATAGACTAGTGAAATAGGTGGGGTCACTATAGACTAGTGAAATGGGTGGGGTCTCTATATACCAGTGTAATAGGTGGGGTCACTATAGACTAGTGAAATGGGTGGGGTCTCTATATGCCATTGAAATGCGTGGGGTCTCAGTAGACCAGTGAACATGGATGGGGTCTCTACAGACCAGTGAACATGGGTGGGGTCTCTATAGACCAGGGAACATGGGTGAGGTCTCTACAGACCAGTGAACAAGGGTGGGGTCTCTACAGACCAGTGAACATGAGTGGGGTCTCTATAGACCAGTGAAATGGGTGGGGTCTCTATAGACCAGTGAAATGGGTGGAGTCACTATAGACCAGTGAAATGGGTGGAGTCACTATAGACCAGTGAAATGGGTGGGGTCACTATAGACCAGTGAAATGGGTGGAGTCACTATAGACCAGTGAAATGGGTGGGGTCACTATTGACCAGTGAAATGGGTGGGGTTTCTATAGACCAGTGTAATAGGTGGGGTCACTATATACTAGTGAAATGGGTGGGGTCTCTATAGACCAGTGAACATGAGTGGGGCCTCTATAGACCAGGTCAATGGGTGGGGTCTCTGTAGACCAGTGAAATGGGTGGGGTCTCTATAGACCAGGGAACATGGGTGGAGTCTCTATAGACCAGTGAAATGGGTGGGGTCTCTATAGACCATTGAAATGGGTGGGGTCTCAGTAGACCAGTGAACATGGGTGGGGTCTCTACAGACCAGTGACATGGGTGGGTTCTCTGTAGACCAGTGTAATGGGTGGGGTCTCTATAGACCAGTGAAATGGGTGGGGTCACTATAGACCAGTGAAATGGTTGGAGTCACTATAGACCAGTGAAATGGGTGGAGTCACTATAGACCAGTGAAATGGGTGGAGTAACTATAGACCAGTGAAATGGGTGGGGTCACTATAGACCAATGAAATGGGTTGAGTCACTATAGACCAGTGAAATGGGTGGGGTCACTACAGACCAGTGAAGTGTGGGGTCTCAGTAGACCAGTGAATATGGGTGGTGTCTCTGTAGACCAGTGAAATGGATGGGGTCTCTACAGACCAGTGAACATGGGTGGGGTCTCTATCGACAAGTAAAATGGGTGGGGTCTCTATAGACCAGTGAAATGGGTGGGGTATCTGTAGACCAGTGACATGGGTGGGGTCTCTTTAGACCAGTGAAATGGATGGGGTCTCTACAGACCAGTGAACATGGGTGGGGTCTCTGTAGACCAGGGAACATGGGTGAGGTCTCTACAGACCAGTGAACAAGGGTGGGGTCTCTACAGACCAGTGAACATTGGTGGGCTCTCTATAGACCAGTGAAGTGTGTGGGGTATCTGTAGACCAGTGACATGGGTGGGGTCTCTGTAGACCAGTGAAATGGGTGGGGTCTCTATAGACCAGTGTAATGGGTGGGGTCTCTATAGACCAGTGAAATGGGTGGGATCACTATAGACCAGTGAAATGGGTGGAGTCACTATAGACCAGTAAAATGGGTGGAGTCACTATAGACCAGTGAAATGGGTGGGGTCTCTACAGACCAGTGAAATGGGTGGGGTTTCTATATACCAGTGTAATAGGTGGGGTCACTATAGACTAGTGAAATGGGTGGGGTCTCTATATACCATTGAAATGGGTGGGGTCTCAGTAGACCAGTGAACATGGGTGGGGTCTCTGTAGACCAGTGAAATGGATGGGGTCTCTACAGACCAGTGAACATGGGTGGGGTCTCTATAGACCAGGGAACATAGGTAAGGTCTCTACAGACCAGTGAACATGGGCGGGGTCTCTATAGACCAGTGAACATGGGTGGGGTCTCTATCGACCAGTAAAATGGGTGGGGTCTCTATAGACCAGTGAAATGGGTGGGGTATCTGTAGACCAGTGACATGGGTGGGGTCTCTGTAGACCAGTGAAATGGATGGGGTCTCTACAGACCAGTGAACATGGGTGGGGTCTCTATAGACCAGGGAACATGGGTGAGGTCTCTACAGACCAGTGAACAAGGGTGGGGTCTCTACAGACCAGTGAACATGGGTGGGGTCTCTATAGACCAGTGAACATGAGTTGGGTCTCTATAGACCAGTGAAATGGGTGGGGTCTCTACAGACCAGTGAACATGGGTGGGGTCTCTATAGACCAGTGAAATGGGTGGGGTCTCTATAGACCAGTGAACATGGGTGGGGTATCTGTAGACCAATGTAATGGGTGGGGTCTCTATAGACCAGTAAACATGGGTGGGGTCTCTACAGACCAGTGTAATGGGTGGGGTCTCTATAGACCAGTGAACACGAGTGGGGTCTCTATAGACCAGTGAACAAGGGTGGGGTCTCTACAGACCAGTGAACATGGGTGGGGTCTCTATAGACCAGTGAACATGAGTGGGGTCTCTATAGACCAGTGAAATGGGTGGGGTCTCTACAGACCAGTGAACATGGGTGGGGTCTCTATAGACCAGTGAAATGGGTGGGGTCTCTATAGACCTGGGAACATGGGTGGAGTTTCTATCGACCAGTGAAATGGGTGGGGTCTCTATAGAAGAAGAAGAAGAAGATAGTCCTTTATTAGTCCCACTAGGGGAAATTCAATTTACACTCTGTTGTTAACTTATACACGGTACATGCAGACCCGAAACACACACATGCACAAACATGCAACAATGGAGAGATGTCAGAGTGAGGGGGCTGCTCCTGACAAGCGCCCCGAGCAGTTGGGGGTTTGGTGCCTTGCTCAGGGGCACCTCGGCAGTGCCCAAGAGGTAAACTGGCACCTCTCCAGCTACCAGTTCACACTCAGTTCTTGGTCCATGTCGGGACTTGAACCGGTGACCCTCCGGTTCCCAAGCCAACTCCCTACAGACTGAGCTACTGCCGCCCCCAATAGACCAGGTCAATGGGTGGAGTCTCTATAGACCAGTCAAATGGGCGGGATCTCTACAGACCAGTGAAATGGGTGGGGTCTCTATAGACCAGTGACATGGCTGGGGTCTCTACAGACCAGTGAAATGGGTGGGCTCTCTGTAGACCAGAGAAGTGTGTGGGGTATCTGTAGACCAGTGACATGGGTGGGGTCTCTGTAGACCAGTGTAATGGGTGGGGTCTCTATAGACCAGTGAACATGGGTGGGGTCTCTACAGACCAGTGTAATGGGTGGGGTCTCTATAGACCAGTGAACATGGGTGGGGTCTCTACAGACCAGTGTAATGGGTGGGGTCTCTATAGACCAGTGAACATGGGTGGGGTCTCTAAAGACTAGTGTAATGGGTGGGGTCTTTATAGACCAGTGAACATGGGTGGGGTCTCTACAGACTAGTGTAATGGGTGGGGTCTCTATAGACCAGTGAACATGTGTGGGGTCTCTACAGACTAGTGTAATGGGTGGGGTCTCTACAGACCAGTGAACATGGGTGGGGTCTCTAAAGACCAGTAAAATGGGTGGGGTCTCTATTGACAAGTGAACATGGGTGGGGTCTCTACAGACCAGTGTGATGGGTGGGGTCTCTATAGACCAGTGAACATGGGTGTGGTCTCTATAGACCAGTGTAATGGGTGGGATCACTATAGACTAGTGAAATGGGTGGGGTCTCTATATACCATTGAAATGGGTGGGGTCTCAGTAGACCAGTGAACATGGGTGGGGTCTCTGTAGACCAGTGAAATGGATAGGGTCTCTACAGACCAGTGAACATAGGTGGGTTCTCTACAGACCAGTGAACATGGGTGGGGTCTCTATAGACCAGTGAACATGGATGGGGTCTCTACCGACCAGTGTAATGGGTGGGGTCTCTATAGACCAGTGAACATGGGTGGGGTCTCTATAGACCAGTGAAATGGGTGGGGTCTCTACAGACTAGTGCAATGGGTGGGGTCTCTATTGACAAGTGAACATGGGTGGGGTCTCTACAGACCAGTGTAATGGGTGGGGTCTCTATAGACCAGTAAACATGGGTGGGGTCTCTAAAGACTAGTGTAATGGGTGGGGTCTTGATAGACCAGTGAACATGGGTGGGGTCTCTACAGACTAGTGTAATGGGTGGGGTCTCTATAGACCAGTGAACATGTGTGGGGTCTCCACAGACAAATTTAATGGGTGGTGTCTCTACAGACCAGTGAACATGGGTGGGGTCTCTAAAGACCAGCAAAATGGGTAGGGTCTCTATAGACCAGTGAACATGGGTGGGGTCTCTATAGACCAGTGTAATGGGTGGGGTCACTATAGACTAGTGAAATGGGTGGGGTCTCTATATACCATTTAAAATGGTGGGGTCTCAGTAGACCAGTGAACATGGGTGGGGTCTCTGTAGACCAGTGAAATGGATGGGGTCTCTACAGACCAGTGAACATGGGTGGAGTCTCTATAGACCAGTGAAATGGGTGGGGTCTCTATCGACCAGGGAACATGGGTGGGGTCTCTATAGA
This sequence comes from Pterois miles, assembly GCA_947000775.1. Taxonomy (NCBI): domain Eukaryota; kingdom Metazoa; phylum Chordata; class Actinopteri; order Perciformes; family Scorpaenidae; genus Pterois; species Pterois miles. The sequence continues at coordinate 918,022 of CAMQGK010000544.1, read as the reverse complement.
CCAGGGAACATGGGTGGGGTCTCTATCGACAAGAAAAATGGGTGGGGTCTCTATAGACCAGTGAACATGGGTGGGGTCTCTACAGACCAGTGAACATAGGTGGGGTCTCTATAGACCAGGGAACATGGGTGGGGTCTCTACAGACCAGGTCAATGGGTGGAGTCTCTATAGACCAGTGAAATGGGTGGGGTCTCTTCAGACCAGTGAAATGGGTGGGGTCTCTACAGACCAGTGTAATGGGTGGGGTCTCTATAGACCAGTGAAGTGTGTGGGGTATCTGTAGACCAGTGACATGGGTGGGGTCTCTGTAGACCAGTGAAATGGGTGGGGTCGCTATAGACCAGTGTAATGGGTGGGGTCTCTATAGACCAGTGAAATGGGTGGGGTCACTATAGACCAGTGAAATGGGTGGAGTCACTATAGACCAGTGAAATGGGTGGGGTCACTATTGACCGGTGAAATGGGTGGAGTCACTATAGACCAGTGAAATGGGTGGAGTCACTATAGACCAGTGAATGGGGTGGGGTCACTATAGACCAGTGAAATGGGTGGGGTCTCTGTAGACCAGTGAAATGGATGGGGTCTCTATAGACCAGGGAACATGGGTGAGGTCTCTACAGACCACTGAACATGGGTGGAGTCTCTATAGACCAGTGAAATGGGTGGGGTCTCTATAGACCAGGTCAATGGGTGGAGTCTCTATAGACCAGTGAAATGGGTGGGATCTCAACAGACCAGTGAACATGGGTGGGGTCTGTATAGACCAGTGAAATGGGTGGGGTCACTATTGCCCGGTGAAATGGGTGGAGTCACTATAGACCAGTGAAATGGGTGGAGTCACTATAGACCAGTGAAATGGGTGGGGTATCTGTAGACCAGTGACATGGGCGGGGTCTCTGTAGACCAGTGAAATGGATGGGGTCTCTATAGACCAGTGAACATGGGTGGGGTCTCTATAGACCAGTGAAATGGGTGGGGTCTCTATAGACCAGGTCAATGGGTGGAGTCTCTATAGACCAGTGAAATGGGTGGGATCTCTACAGACCAGTGAACATGGGTGGGGTCTCTATAGACCAGTGAAATGGGTGGGGTCTCAACAGACCAGTGAACATGGGTGGGGTCTCTACAGACCAGTCACATGGGTGGGGTCTCTGTAGACCAGTGAAATGGATGGGGTCTCTACAGACCAGTGAACATGGGTGGGGTCTCTATAGACCAGTGTAATGGGTGGGGTTTCTACAGACTAGTGTAATGGGTGGGGTCTCTACAGACCAGTGAAATGGGTGGGGTCTCTATAGACCAGTGTAATGGGTGGGGTCACTATAGACTAGTGAAATGGGTGGGGTCTCTATATACCATTGAAATGGGTGGGGTCTCAGTAGACCAGTGAACATGGGTGGGTCTCTTTAGACCAGTGAAATGGATGGGGTCTCTACAGACCAGTGAACATGGGTGGGGTCTCTATAGACCAGTGAAATGGGTGGGGTCTCTATCGACCAGGGAACATGGGTGGGGTCTCTATAGACCAGTGAACATGGGTGGGGTCTCTATCGACAAGTAAAATGGGTGGGGTCTCTATAGACCAGTGAACATGGGTGGGGTCTCTACAGACCAGTGAACATGGGTGGGGTCTCTATAGACCAGGGAACATGGGTGGGGTCTCTACAGACCAGGTCAATGGGTGGAGTCTCTATAGACCAGTGTAATGGGTGGGGTCTCTATAGACCAGTGAAGTGTGTGGGGTATCTGTAGACCAGTGACATCGGTGGGGTCTCTATAGACCAGTGAAATGGGTGGGGTCTCTATATACCAGTGAAATGGGTGGGGTCACTATTGACCAGTGAAATGGGTGGAGTCACTATAGACCAGTGAAATGGGTGGGGTCACTATAGACCAGTAAAATGGGTGGGGTCTCTATAGACCAGTGTAATGGGTGGGGTCACTATACACCAGTGAAATGGGTGGGGTCACTATAGACCAGTGAAATGGGTGGAGTCACTATAGACCAGTGAAATGGGTGGAGTCACTATAGACAAGTGAAATGGGTGGGGTCACTATTGACCAGTGAAATGGATGGGGTATCTGTAGACCAGTGAAATGGGTGGGGTCACTATAGACCAGTGAAATGGGTGGAGTCACTATAGACCAGTGAAATGGGTGGAGTCACTATAGACCAGATAAATGGGTGGGGTCACTATAGACCAGTAAAATGGGTGGGGTCTCTATAGACCAGTGTAATGGGTCGGGTCACAATAGACTATTGAAATGGGTGGGGTCTCTATATACCATTGAAATGGGTGGGGTCTCAGTAGACCAGTGAACATGGGTGGGGTCTCTGTAGACCAGTGAAATGGATGCGGTCTCTACAGACCAGTGAACATGGGTGGGGTCTCTATAGACCAGGGAACATGGGTGAGGTCTCTAGAAACCATTGAACATGGGTGGGGTCTCTATAGACCAGGGAACATGGGTGAGGTCTCTACAGACCAGTGTAATGGGTGGGGTCTCTATAGACCAGTGAACATGGGTGTGGTCTCTATAGACCAGTGTAATGGGTGGGATCACTATAGACTAGTGAAATGGGTGGGGTCTCTATATACCATTGAAATGGGTGGGGTCTCAGTAGACCAGTGAACATGGGTGGGGTCTCTGTAGACCAGTGAAATGGATAGGGTCTCTACAGACCAGTGAACATGGGTGGGTTCTCTACAGACCAGTGAACATGGGTGGGGTCTCTATAGACCAGTGAACATGGATGGGGTCTCTACCGACCAGTGTAATGGGTGGGGTCTCTATAGACCAGTGAACATGGGTGGGGTCTCTATAGACCAGTGAAATGGGTGGGGTCTCTACAGACTAGTGCAATGGGTGGGGTCTCTATTGACAAGTGAACATGGGTGGGGTCTCTACAGACCAGTGTAATGGGTGGGGTCTCTATAGACCAGTGAACATGGGTGGGGTCTCTAAAGACTAGTGTAATGGGTGGGGTCTTGATAGACCAGTGAACATGGGTGGGGTCTCTACAGACTAGTGTAATGGGTGGGGTCTCTATAGACCAGTGAACATGTGTGGGGTCTCCACAGACAAATTTAATGGGTGGTGTCTCTACAGACCAGTGAACATGGGTGGGGTCTCGAAAGACCAGCAAAATGGGTAGGGTCTCTATAGACCAGTGAACATGGGTGGGGTCTCTATAGACCAGTGTAATGGGTGGGGTCACTATAGACTAGTGAAATAGGTGGGGTCTCTATATACCATTTAAAATGGTGGGGTCTCAGTAGACCAGTGAACATGGGTGGGGTCTCTGTAGACCAGTGAAATGGATGGGGTCTCTACAGACCAGTGAACATGGGTGGAGTCTCTATAGACCAGTGAAATGGGTGGGGTCTCTATCGACCAGGGAACATGGGTGGGGTCTCTATAGACCAGGGAACATGGGTGGGGTCTCTATCGACAAGAAAAATGGGTGGGGTCTCTATAGACCAGTGAACATGGGTGGGGTCTCTACAGACCAGTGAACATGGGTGGGGTCTCTATAGACCAGGGAACATGGGTGGGGTCTCTACAGACCAGGTCAATGGGTGGAGTCTCTATAGACCAGTGAAATGGGTGGGGTCTCTTCAGACCAGTGAAATGGGTGGGGTCTCTACAGACCAGTGTAATGGGTGGGGTCTCTATAGACCAGTGAAGTGTGTGGGGTATCTGTAGACCAGTGACATGGGTGGGGTCTCTGTAGACCAGTGAAATGGGTGGGGTCTCTATAGACCAGTGTAATGGGTGGGGTCTCTATAGACCAGTGAAATGGGTGGGGTCACTATAGACCAGTGAAATGGGTGGAGTCACTATAGACCAGTGAAATGGGTGGGGTCACTATTGACCGGTGAAATGGGTGGAGTCACTATAGACCAGTGAAATGGGTGGAGTCACTATAGACCAGTGAATGGGGTGGGGTCACTATAGACCAGTGAAATGGGTGGGGTCTCTGTAGACCAGTGAAATGGATGGGGTCTCTATAGACCAGGGAACATGGGTGAGGTCTCTACAGACCACTGAACATGGGTGGAGTCTCTATAGACCAGTGAAATGGGTGGGGTCTCTATAGACCAGGTCAATGGGTGGAGTCTCTATAGACCAGTGAAATGGGTGGGATCTCAACAGACCAGTGAACATGGGTGGGGTCTGTATAGACCAGTGAAATGGGTGGGGTCACTATTGACCGGTGAAATGGGTGGAGTCACTATAGACCAGTGAAATGGGTGGAGTCACTATAGACCAGTGAAATGGGTGGGGTATCTGTAGACCAGTGACATGGGCGGGGTCTCTGTAGACCAGTGAAATGGATGGGGTCTCTATAGACCAGTGAACATGGGTGGGGTCTCTATAGACCAGTGAAATGGGTGGGGTCTCTATAGACCAGGTCAATGGGTGGAGTCTCTATAGACCAGTGAAATGGGTGGGATCTCTACAGACCAGTGAACATGGGTGGGGTCTCTATAGACCAGTGAAATGGGTGGGGTCTCAACAGACCAGTGAACATGGGTGGGGTCTCTACAGACCAGTCACATGGGTGGGGTCTCTGTAGACCAGTGAAATGGATGGGGTCTCTACAGACCAGTGAACATGGGTGGGGTCTCTATAGACCAGTGTAATGGGTGGGGTTTCTACAGACTAGTGTAATGGGTGGGGTCTCTACAGACCAGTGAAATGGGTGGGGTCTCTATAGACCAGTGTAATGGGTGGGGTCACTATAGACTAGTGAAATGGGTGGGGTCTCTATATACCATTGAAATGGGTGGGGTCTCAGTAGACCAGTGAACATGGGTGGGTCTCTTTAGACCAGTGAAATGGATGGGGTCTCTACAGACCAGTGAACATGGGTGGGGTCTCTATAGACCAGTGAAATGGGTGGGGTCTCTATCGACCAGGGAACATGGGTGGGGTCTCTATAGACCAGTGAACATGGGTGGGGTCTCTATCGACAAGTAAAATGGGTGGGGTCTCTATAGACCAGTGAACATGGGTGGGGTCTCTACAGACCAGTGAACATGGGTGGGGTCTCTATAGACCAGGGAACATGGGTGGGGTCTCTACAGACCAGGTCAATGGGTGGAGTCTCTATAGACCAGTGTAATGGGTGGGGTCTCTATAGACCAGTGAAGTGTGTGGGGTATCTGTAGACCAGTGACATCGGTGGGGTCTCTATAGACCAGTGAAATGGGTGGGGTCTCTATATACCAGTGAAATGGGTGGGGTCACTATTGACCAGTGAAATGGGTGGAGTCACTATAGACCAGTGAAATGGGTGGGGTCACTATAGACCAGTAAAATGGGTGGGGTCTCTATAGACCAGTGTAATGGGTGGGGTCACTATACACCAGTGAAATGGGTGGGGTCACTATAGACCAGTGAAATGGGTGGAGTCACTATAGACCAGTGAAATGGGTGGAGTCACTATAGACAAGTGAAATGGGTGGGGTCACTATTGACCAGTGAAATGGGTGGGGTATCTGTAGACCAGTGAAATGGGTGGGGTCACTATAGACCAGTGAAATGGGTGGAGTCACTATAGACCAGTGAAATGGGTGGAGTCACTATAGACCAGTGAAATGGGTGGGGTCACTATAGACCAGTAAAATGGGTGGGGTCTCTATAGACCAGTGTAATGGGTCGGGTCACAATAGACTATTGAAATGGGTGGGGTCTCTATATACCATTGAAATGGGTGGGGTCTCAGTAGACCAGTGAACATGGGTGGGGTCTCTGTAGACCAGTGAAATGGATGCGGTCTCTACAGACCAGTGAACATGGGTGGGGTCTCTATAGACCAGGGAACATGGGTGAGGTCTCTAGAAACCATTGAACATGGGTGGGGTCTCTATAGACCAGGGAACATGGGTGAGGTCTCTACAGACCAGTGTAATGGGTGGGGTCTCTATAGACCAGTGAACATGGGTGGGGTCTCTACAGACTAGTGTAATGGGTGGGGTCTCTATAGATCAGTGAACATGTGTGGGGTCTCTACAGACCAGTGAACATGGGTGGGGTTTCTATTGACCAGTGTAATGGGTGGGGTCTCTATAGACCAGTGAACATGGCTGGGGTATCTGTAGACCAGTGTAATGGGTGGGGTCTCTATAGACCAGTGAACATGGATGGGGTCTCTATAGACCAGTGAACATGGGTGGGGTCTCTAAAGACTAGTGTAATGGGTGGGGTCTTTATAGACCAGTGAACATGGGTGTGGTCTCTATAGACCAGGTCAATGGGTGGGGTCTCTATAGACCAGTGAAATAGGTGGGGTCTCTACAGACCAGTGAACATGGGTGGGGTTTCTATTGACCAGTGTAATGGGTGGGGTCTCTATAGACCAGTGAACATGGGTGGGGTCTCTACAGACCAGTGTAATGGGTGGGGTCTCTATTGACCAGTGAACATGGGTGGGGTCTCTATAGACCAGTGAAATGGGTGGGGTCTCTACAGACTAGTGCAATGGGTGGGGTCTCTATTGACATGTGAACATGGGTGGGGTCTCTACAGACCAGTGTAATGGGTGGGGTCTCTATAGACCAGTGAACATGGGTGGAGTCTCTAAAGACTAGTGTAATGGGTGGGGTCTTTATAGACCAGTGAACATGTGTGGGGTCTCCACAGACAAATGTAATGGGTGGTGTCTCTACAGACCAGTGAACATGGGTGGGGTCTCTATACACCAGTGAAATGGGTGGGGTCACTATAGACCAGTGAAATGGGTGGGGTCACTATACACCAGTGAAATGGGTGGGGTCACTATAGACCAGTGAAATGGGTGGAGTCACTATAGACCAGTGAAATGGGTGGAGTCACTATAGACCAGTGAAATGGGTGGGGTCACTATTGACCAGTGAAATGGGTGGGGTATCTGTAGACCAGTGAAATGGGTGGGGTCACTATAGACCAGTGAAATAGGTGGAGTCACTATAGACCAGTGAATTGGGTGGAGTCACTATAGACCAGTGAAATGGGTGGAGTCACTATAGACCAGTGAAATGGGTGGGGTCACAATAGACTAGTGAAATGGGTGGGGTCTCTGTAGACCAGTGAAATGGATGGGGTCTCTACAGACCACCGGTGACATGGGTGGGGTCTCTGTAGACCAGTGAAATGGATGGGGTCTCTACAGACCAGTGAACATGGGTGGGGTCTCTATAGACCAGGGAACATGGGTGAGGTCTCTACAGACCAGTGAACATGGGTGGGGTCTCTACAGACCAGTGAACATGGGTGGGGTCTCTATAGACCAGTGAAATGGGTGGGGTCTCTATAGACCAGGGAACATGGGTGGAGTCTCTATAGACCAGTGAAATGGGTGGGGTCTCTATAGACCAGGTCAATGGGTGGAGTCTCTATAGACCAGTGAAATGGGTGGAGTCTCTATAGACCAGTGAAATGGGTGGGGTCACTATTGACCAGTGAAATGGGTGGGGTTTCTATAGACCAGTGTAATAGGTGGGGTCACTATAGACTAGTGAAATAGGTGGGGTCACTATAGACTAGTGAAATGGGTGGGGTCTCTATATACCAGTGTAATAGGTGGGGTCACTATAGACTAGTGAAATGGGTGGGGTCTCTATATGCCATTGAAATGCGTGGGGTCTCAGTAGACCAGTGAACATGGATGGGGTCTCTACAGACCAGTGAACATGGGTGGGGTCTCTATAGACCAGGGAACATGGGTGAGGTCTCTACAGACCAGTGAACAAGGGTGGGGTCTCTACAGACCAGTGAACATGAGTGGGGTCTCTATAGACCAGTGAAATGGGTGGGGTCTCTATAGACCAGTGAAATGGGTGGAGTCACTATAGACCAGTGAAATGGGTGGAGTCACTATAGACCAGTGAAATGGGTGGGGTCACTATAGACCAGTGAAATGGGTGGAGTCACTATAGACCAGTGAAATGGGTGGGGTCACTATTGACCAGTGAAATGGGTGGGGTTTCTATAGACCAGTGTAATAGGTGGGGTCACTATATACTAGTGAAATGGGTGGGGTCTCTATAGACCAGTGAACATGAGTGGGGCCTCTATAGACCAGGTCAATGGGTGGGGTCTCTGTAGACCAGTGAAATGGGTGGGGTCTCTATAGACCAGGGAACATGGGTGGAGTCTCTATAGACCAGTGAAATGGGTGGGGTCTCTATAGACCATTGAAATGGGTGGGGTCTCAGTAGACCAGTGAACATGGGTGGGGTCTCTACAGACCAGTGACATGGGTGGGTTCTCTGTAGACCAGTGTAATGGGTGGGGTCTCTATAGACCAGTGAAATGGGTGGGGTCACTATAGACCAGTGAAATGGTTGGAGTCACTATAGACCAGTGAAATGGGTGGAGTCACTATAGACCAGTGAAATGGGTGGAGTAACTATAGACCAGTGAAATGGGTGGGGTCACTATAGACCAATGAAATGGGTTGAGTCACTATAGACCAGTGAAATGGGTGGGGTCACTACAGACCAGTGAAGTGTGGGGTCTCAGTAGACCAGTGAATATGGGTGGTGTCTCTGTAGACCAGTGAAATGGATGGGGTCTCTACAGACCAGTGAACATGGGTGGGGTCTCTATCGACAAGTAAAATGGGTGGGGTCTCTATAGACCAGTGAAATGGGTGGGGTATCTGTAGACCAGTGACATGGGTGGGGTCTCTTTAGACCAGTGAAATGGATGGGGTCTCTACAGACCAGTGAACATGGGTGGGGTCTCTGTAGACCAGGGAACATGGGTGAGGTCTCTACAGACCAGTGAACAAGGGTGGGGTCTCTACAGACCAGTGAACATTGGTGGGCTCTCTATAGACCAGTGAAGTGTGTGGGGTATCTGTAGACCAGTGACATGGGTGGGGTCTCTGTAGACCAGTGAAATGGGTGGGGTCTCTATAGACCAGTGTAATGGGTGGGGTCTCTATAGACCAGTGAAATGGGTGGGATCACTATAGACCAGTGAAATGGGTGGAGTCACTATAGACCAGTAAAATGGGTGGAGTCACTATAGACCAGTGAAATGGGTGGAGTCACTATAGACCAGTGAAATGGGTGGGGTCACTATAGACCAGTGAAATGGGTGGAGTCACTATAGACCAGTGGAATGGGTGGGGTCACTATTGACCAGTGAAATGGGTGGGGTCACTATAGACTAGTGAAATGGGTGTGGTCTCTATATACCATTGAAATGGGTGGGGTCTCAGTAGACCAGTGAACATGGGTGGGGTCTCTGTAGAGCAGTGAAATGGATGGGGTCTCTACAGACCAGTGAACGTGGGTGGGGTCTCTATAGACCAGGGAACATAGGTGAGGTCTCTACAGACCAATGAACATGGTTGGGGTATCTGTAGACCAGTGACATGGGTGGGGTCTCTGTAGACCAGTGAAATGGGTGGGGTCTCTATAGACCAGTGAAGTGTGTGGGGTATCTGTAGACCAGCGAAATGGGAGGGGTCTCTATAGACCAGGTCAATGGGTGGGGTCTCTATAGACCAGTGAAATGTGTGGGGTCACTATAGACCAGTGAAATGGGTGGAGTCACTATAGACCAATGTAATGGGTGGGGTCTCTATTGACCAGTGAACATGGGTGGGGTCTCTATAGACCAGTGAAATGGGTGGGGTCTCTACAGACTAGTGCAATGGTGGGGTCTCTATTGACATGTGAACATGGGTGGGGTCTCTACAGACCAGTGTAATGGGTGGGGTCTCTATAGACCAGTGAACATGGGTGGAGTCTCTAAAGACTAGTGTAATGGGTGGGGTCTTTATAGACCAGTGAACATGTGTGGGGTCTCCACAGACAAATGTAATGGGTGGTGTCTCTACAGACCAGTGTAATGGGTGGGGTCACTATAGACTAGTGAAATGGGTGTGGTCTCTATATACCATTGAAATGGGTGGGGTCTCAGTAGACCAGTGAACATGGGTGGGGTCTCTATACACCAGTGAAATGGGTGGGGTCACTATAGACCAGTGAAATGGGTGGGGTCTCTACAGACCAGTGAACATGGGTGGGGTCTCTATAGACCAGTGAAATGGGTGGGGTCTCTATCGACCAGGGAACATGGGTGGGGTCTCTATAGACCAGTGAACATGGGTGGGGTCTCTATCGACAAGTAAAATGGGTGGGGTCTCTATAGACCAGTGAACATGGGTGGGGTCTCTACAGACCAGTGAACATGGGTGGGGTCTCTATAGACCAGGGAACATGGGTGGGGTCTCTACAGACCAGGTCAATGGGTGGAGTCTCTATAGACCAGTGTAATGGGTGGGGTCTCTATAGACCAGTGAAGTGTGTGGGGTATCTGTAGACCAGTGACATCGGTGGGGTCTCTATAGACCAGTGAAATGGGTGGGGTCTCTATATACCAGTGAAATGGGTGGGGTCACTATTGACCAGTGAAATGGGTGGAGTCACTATAGACCAGTGAAATGGGTGGGGTCACTATAGACCAGTAAAATGGGTGGGGTCTCTATAGACCAGTGTAATGGGTGGGGTCACTATACACCAGTGAAATGGGTGGGGTCACTATAGACCAGTGAAATGGGTGGAGTCACTATAGACCAGTGAAATGGGTGGAGTCACTATAGACAAGTGAAATGGGTGGGGTCACTATTGACCAGTGAAATGGGTGGGGTATCTGTAGACCAGTGAAATGGGTGGGGTCACTATAGACCAGTGAAATGGGTGGAGTCACTATAGACCAGTGAAATGGGTGGAGTCACTATAGACCAGTGAAATGGGTGGGGTCACTATAGACCAGTAAAATGGGTGGGGTCTCTATAGACCAGTGTAATGGGTCGGGTCACAATAGACTATTGAAATGGGTGGGGTCTCTATATACCATTGAAATGGGTGGGGTCTCAGTAGACCAGTGAACATGGGTGGGGTCTCTGTAGACCAGTGAAATGGATGCGGTCTCTACAGACCAGTGAACATGGGTGGGGTCTCTATAGACCAGGGAACATGGGTGAGGTCTCTAGAAACCATTGAACATGGGTGGGGTCTCTATAGACCAGGGAACATGGGTGAGGTCTCTACAGACCAGTGTAATGGGTGGGGTCTCTATAGACCAGTGAACATGGGTGGGGTCTCTACAGACTAGTGTAATGGTTGGGGTCTCTATAGATCAGTGAACATGTGTGGGGTCTCTACAGACCAGTGAACATGGGTGGGGTTTCTATTGACCAGTGTAATGGGTGGGGTCTCTATAGACCAGTGAACATGGCTGGGGTATCTGTAGACCAGTGTAATGGGTGGGGTCTCTATGGACCAGTGAACATGGATGGGGTCTCTATAGACCAGTGAACATGGGTGGGGTCTCTAAAGACTAGTGTAATGGGTGGGGTCTTTATAGACCAGTGAACATGGGTGTGGTCTCTATAGACCAGGTCAATGGGTGGGGTCTCTATAGACCAGTGAAATAGGTGGGGTCTCTACAGACCAGTGAACATGGGTGGGGTTTCTATTGACCAGTGTAATGGGTGGGGTCTCTATAGACCAGTGAACATGGGTGGGGTCTCTACAGACCAGTGTAATGGGTGGGGTCTCTATTGACCAGTGAACATGGGTGGGGTCTCTATAGACCAGTGAAATGGGTGGGGTCTCTACAGACTAGTGCAATGGGTGGGGTCTCTATTGACATGTGAACATGGGTGGGGTCTCTACAGACCAGTGTAATGGGTGGGGTCTCTATAGACCAGTGAACATGGGTGGAGTCTCTAAAGACTAGTGTAATGGGTGGGGTCTTTATAGACCAGTGAACATGTGTGGGGTCTCCACAGACAAATGTAATGGGTGGTGTCTCTACAGACCAGTGAACATGGGTGGGGTCTCTATACACCAGTGAAATGGGTGGGGTCACTATAGACCAGTGAAATGGGTGGGGTCACTATACACCAGTGAAATGGGTGGGGTCACTATAGACCAGTGAAATGGGTGGAGTCACTATAGACCAGTGAAATGGGTGGAGTCACTATAGACCAGTGAAATGGGTGGGGTCACTATTGACCAGTGAAATGGGTGGGGTATCTGTAGACCAGTGAAATGGGTGGGGTCACTATAGACCAGTGAAATAGGTGGAGTCACTATAGACCAGTGAATTGGGTGGAGTCACTATAGACCAGTGAAATGGGTGGAGTCACTATAGACCAGTGAAATGGGTGGGGTCACAATAGACTAGTGAAATGGGTGGGGTCTCTGTAGACCAGTGAAATGGATGGGGTCTCTACAGACCACCGGTGACATGGGTGGGGTCTCTGTAGACCAGTGAAATGGATGGGGTCTCTACAGACCAGTGAACATGGGTGGGGTCTCTATAGACCAGGGAACATGGGTGAGGTCTCTACAGACCAGTGAACATGGGTGGGGTCTCTACAGACCAGTGAACATGGGTGGGGTCTCTATAGACCAGTGAAATGGGTGGGGTCTCTATAGACCAGGGAACATGGGTGGAGTCTCTATAGACCAGTGAAATGGGTGGGGTCTCTATAGACCAGGTCAATGGGTGGAGTCTCTATAGACCAGTGAAATGGGTGGAGTCTCTATAGACCAGTGAAATGGGTGGGGTCACTATTGACCAGTGAAATGGGTGGGGTTTCTATAGACCAGTGTAATAGGTGGGGTCACTATAGACTAGTGAAATAGGTGGGGTCACTATAGACTAGTGAAATGGGTGGGGTCTCTATATACCAGTGTAATAGGTGGGGTCACTATAGACTAGTGAAATGGGTGGGGTCTCTATATGCCATTGAAATGCGTGGGGTCTCAGTAGACCAGTGAACATGGATGGGGTCTCTACAGACCAGTGAACATGGGTGGGGTCTCTATAGACCAGGGAACATGGGTGAGGTCTCTACAGACCAGTGAACAAGGGTGGGGTCTCTACAGACCAGTGAACATGAGTGGGGTCTCTATAGACCAGTGAAATGGGTGGGGTCTCTATAGACCAGTGAAATGGGTGGAGTCACTATAGACCAGTGAAATGGGTGGAGTCACTATAGACCAGTGAAATGGGTGGGGTCACTATAGACCAGTGAAATGGGTGGAGTCACTATAGACCAGTGAAATGGGTGGGGTCACTATTGACCAGTGAAATGGGTGGGGTTTCTATAGACCAGTGTAATAGGTGGGGTCACTATATACTAGTGAAATGGGTGGGGTCTCTATAGACCAGTGAACATGAGTGGGGCCTCTATAGACCAGGTCAATGGGTGGGGTCTCTGTAGACCAGTGAAATGGGTGGGGTCTCTATAGACCAGGGAACATGGGTGGAGTCTCTATAGACCAGTGAAATGGGTGGGGTCTCTATAGACCATTGAAATGGGTGGGGTCTCAGTAGACCAGTGAACATGGGTGGGGTCTCTACAGACCAGTGACATGGGTGGGGTCTCTGTAGACCAGTGTAATGGGTGGGGTCTCTATAGACCAGTGAAATGGGTGGGGTCACTATAGACCAGTGAAATGGTTGGAGTCACTATAGACCAGTGAAATGGGTGGAGTCACTATAGACCAGTGAAATGGGTGGAGTAACTATAGACCAGTGAAATGGGTGGGGTCACTATAGACCAATGAAATGGGTTGAGTCACTATAGACCAGTGAAATGGGTGGGGTCACTACAGACCAGTGAAGTGTGGGGTCTCAGTAGACCAGTGAATATGGGTGGTGTCTCTGTAGACCAGTGAAATGGATGGGGTCTCTACAGACCAGTGAACATGGGTGGGGTCTCTATCGACAAGTAAAATGGGTGGGGTCTCTATAGACCAGTGAAATGGGTGGGGTATCTGTAGACCAGTGACATGGGTGGGGTCTCTTTAGACCAGTGAAATGGATGGGGTCTCTACAGACCAGTGAACATGGGTGGGGTCTCTGTAGACCAGGGAACATGGGTGAGGTCTCTACAGACCAGTGAACAAGGGTGGGGTCTCTACAGACCAGTGAACATTGGTGGGCTCTCTATAGACCAGTGAAGTGTGTGGGGTATCTGTAGACCAGTGACATGGGTGGGGTCTCTGTAGACCAGTGAAATGGGTGGGGTCTCTATAGACCAGTGTAATGGGTGGGGTCTCTATAGACCAGTGAAATGGGTGGGATCACTATAGACCAGTGAAATGGGTGGAGTCACTATAGACCAGTAAAATGGGTGGAGTCACTATAGACCAGTGAAATGGGTGGAGTCACTATAGACCAGTGAAATGGGTGGGGGTCACTATAGACCAGTGAAATGGGTGGAGTCACTATAGACCAGTGGAATGGGTGGGGTCACTATTGACCAGTGAAATGGGTGGGGTCACTATAGACTAGTGAAATGGGTGTGGTCTCTATATACCATTGAAATGGGTGGGGTCTCAGTAGACCAGTGAACATGGGTGGGGTCTCTGTAGAGCAGTGAAATGGATGGGGTCTCTACAGACCAGTGAACGTGGGTGGGGTCTCTATAGACCAGGGAACATAGGTGAGGTCTCTACAGACCAATGAACATGGTTGGGGTATCTGTAGACCAGTGACATGGGTGGGGTCTCTGTAGACCAGTGAAATGGGTGGGGTCTCTATAGACCAGTGAAGTGTGTGGGGTATCTGTAGACCAGCGAAATGGGAGGGGTCTCTATAGACCAGGTCAATGGGTGGGGTCTCTATAGACCAGTGAAATGTGTGGGGTCACTATAGACCAGTGAAATGGGTGGAGTCACTATAGACCAGTGTAATGGGTGGGGTCTCTATTGACCAGTGAACATGGGTGGGGTCTCTATAGACCAGTGAAATGGGTGGGGTCTCTACAGACTAGTGCAATGGGTGGGGTCTCTATTGACATGTGAACATGGGTGGGGTCTCTACAGACCAGTGTAATGGGTGGGGTCTCTATAGACCAGTGAACATGGGTGGAGTCTCTAAAGACTAGTGTAATGGGTGGGGTCTTTATAGACCAGTGAACATGTGTGGGGTCTCCACAGACAAATGTAATGGGTGGTGTCTCTACAGACCAGTGAACATGGGTGGGGTCTCTATACACCAGTGAAATGGGTGGGGTCACTATAGACCAGTGAAATGGGTGGGGTCACTATACACCAGTGAAATGGGTGGGGTCACTATAGACCAGTGAAATGGGTGGAGTCACTATAGACCAGTGAAATGGGTGGAGTCACTATAGACCAGTGAAATGGGTGGGGTCACTATTGACCAGTGAAATGGGTGGGGTATCTGTAGACCAGTGAAATGGGTGGGGTCACTATAGACCAGTGAAATAGGTGGAGTCACTATAGACCAGTGAATTGGGTGGAGTCACTATAGACCAGTGAAATGGGTGGAGTCACTATAGACCAGTGAAATGGGTGGGGTCACAATAGACTAGTGAAATGGGTGGGGTCTCTGTAGACCAGTGAAATGGATGGGGTCTCTACAGACCACCGGTGACATGGGTGGGGTCTCTGTAGACCAGTGAAATGGATGGGGTCTCTACAGACCAGTGAACATGGGTGGGGTCTCTATAGACCAGGGAACATGGGTGAGGTCTCTACAGACCAGTGAACATGGGTGGGGTCTCTACAGACCAGTGAACATGGGTGGGGTCTCTATAGACCAGTGAAATGGGTGGGGTCTCTATAGACCAGGGAACATGGGTGGAGTCTCTATAGACCAGTGAAATGGGTGGGGTCTCTATAGACCAGGTCAATGGGTGGAGTCTCTATAGACCAGTGAAATGGGTGGAGTCTCTATAGACCAGTGAAATGGGTGGGGTCACTATTGACCAGTGAAATGGGTGGGGTTTCTATAGACCAGTGTAATAGGTGGGGTCACTATAGACTAGTGAAATAGGTGGGGTCACTATAGACTAGTGAAATGGGTGGGGTCACTATTGACCAGTGAAATGGGTGGGGTTTCTATAGACCAGTGTAATAGGTGGGGTCACTATATACTAGTGAAATGGGTGGGGTCTCTATAGACCAGTGAACATGAGTGGGGCCTCTATAGACCAGGTCAATGGGTGGGGTCTCTGTAGACCAGTGAAATGGGTGGGGTCTCTATAGACCAGGGAACATGGGTGGAGTCTCTATAGACCAGTGAAATGGGTGGGGTCTCTATAGACCATTGAAATGGGTGGGGTCTCAGTAGACCAGTGAACATGGGTGGGGTCTCTACAGACCAGTGACATGGGTGGGTTCTCTGTAGACCAGTGTAATGGGTGGGGTCTCTATAGACCAGTGAAATGGGTGGGGTCACTATAGACCAGTGAAATGGTTGGAGTCACTATAGACCAGTGAAATGGGTGGAGTCACTATAGACCAGTGAAATGGGTGGAGTAACTATAGACCAGTGAAATGGGTGGGGTCACTATAGACCAATGAAATGGGTTGAGTCACTATAGACCAGTGAAATGGGTGGGGTCACTACAGACCAGTGAAGTGTGGGGTCTCAGTAGACCAGTGAATATGGGTGGTGTCTCTGTAGACCAGTGAAATGGATGGGGTCTCTACAGACCAGTGAACATGGGTGGGGTCTCTATCGACAAGTAAAATGGGTGGGGTCTCTATAGACCAGTGAAATGGGTGGGGTATCTGTAGACCAGTGACATGGGTGGGGTCTCTTTAGACCAGTGAAATGGATGGGGTCTCTACAGACCAGTGAACATGGGTGGGGTCTCTGTAGACCAGGGAACATGGGTGAGGTCTCTACAGACCAGTGAACAAGGGTGGGGTCTCTACAGACCAGTGAACATTGGTGGGCTCTCTATAGACCAGTGAAGTGTGTGGGGTATCTGTAGACCAGTGACATGGGTGGGGTCTCTGTAGACCAGTGAAATGGGTGGGGTCTCTATAGACCAGTGTAATGGGTGGGGTCTCTATAGACCAGTGAAATGGGTGGGATCACTATAGACCAGTGAAATGGGTGGAGTCACTATAGACCAGTAAAATGGGTGGAGTCACTATAGACCAGTGAAATGGGTGGAGTCACTATAGACCAGTGAAATGGGTGGGGTCACTATAGACCAGTGAAATGGGTGGAGTCACTATAGACCAGTGGAATGGGTGGGGTCACTATTGACCAGTGAAATGGGTGGGGTCACTATAGACTAGTGAAATGGGTGTGGTCTCTATATACCATTGAAATGGGTGGGGTCTCAGTAGACCAGTGAACATGGGTGGGGTCTCTGTAGAGCAGTGAAATGGATGGGGTCTCTACAGACCAGTGAACGTGGGTGGGGTCTCTATAGACCAGGGAACATAGGTGAGGTCTCTACAGACCAATGAACATGGTTGGGGTATCTGTAGACCAGTGACATGGGTGGGGTCTCTGTAGACCAGTGAAATGGGTGGGGTCTCTATAGACCAGTGAAGTGTGTGGGGTATCTGTAGACCAGCGAAATGGGAGGGGTCTCTATAGACCAGGTCAATGGGTGGGGTCTCTATAGACCAGTGAAATGTGTGGGGTCACTATAGACCAGTGAAATGGGTGGAGTCACTATAGACCAATGTAATGGGTGGGGTCTCTATTGACCAGTGAACATGGGTGGGGTCTCTATAGACCAGTGAAATGGGTGGGGTCTCTACAGACTAGTGCAATGGTGGGGTCTCTATTGACATGTGAACATGGGTGGGGTCTCTACAGACCAGTGTAATGGGTGGGGTCTCTATAGACCAGTGAACATGGGTGGAGTCTCTAAAGACTAGTGTAATGGGTGGGGTCTTTATAGACCAGTGAACATGTGTGGGGTCTCCACAGACAAATGTAATGGGTGGTGTCTCTACAGACCAGTGTAATGGGTGGGGTCACTATAGACTAGTGAAATGGGTGTGGTCTCTATATACCATTGAAATGGGTGGGGTCTCAGTAGACCAGTGAACATGGGTGGGGTCTCTATACACCAGTGAAATGGGTGGGGTCACTATAGACCAGTGAAATGGGTGGGGTCTCTACAGACCAGTGAACATGGGTGGGGTCTCTATAGACCAGTGAAATGGGTGGGGTCTCTATCGACCAGGGAACATGGGTGGGGTCTCTATAGACCAGTGAACATGGGTGGGGTCTCTATCGACAAGTAAAATGGGTGGGGTCTCTATAGACCAGTGAACATGGGTGGGGTCTCTACAGACCAGTGAACATGGGTGGGGTCTCTATAGACCAGGGAACATGGGTGGGGTCTCTACAGACCAGGTCAATGGGTGGAGTCTCTATAGACCAGTGTAATGGGTGGGGTCTCTATAGACCAGTGAAGTGTGTGGGGTATCTGTAGACCAGTGACATCGGTGGGGTCTCTATAGACCAGTGAAATGGGTGGGGTCTCTATATACCAGTGAAATGGGTGGGGTCACTATTGACCAGTGAAATGGGTGGAGTCACTATAGACCAGTGAAATGGGTGGGGTCACTATAGACCAGTAAAATGGGTGGGGTCTCTATAGACCAGTGTAATGGGTGGGGTCACTATACACCAGTGAAATGGGTGGGGTCACTATAGACCAGTGAAATGGGTGGAGTCACTATAGACCAGTGAAATGGGTGGAGTCACTATAGACAAGTGAAATGGGTGGGGTCACTATTGACCAGTGAAATGGGTGGGGTATCTGTAGACCAGTGAAATGGGTGGGGTCACTATAGACCAGTGAAATGGGTGGAGTCACTATAGACCAGTGAAATGGGTGGAGTCACTATAGACCAGTGAAATGGGTGGGGTCACTATAGACCAGTAAAATGGGTGGGGTCTCTATAGACCAGTGTAATGGGTCGGGTCACAATAGACTATTGAAATGGGTGGGGTCTCTATATACCATTGAAATGGGTGGGGTCTCAGTAGACCAGTGAACATGGGTGGGGTCTCTGTAGACCAGTGAAATGGATGCGGTCTCTACAGACCAGTGAACATGGGTGGGGTCTCTATAGACCAGGGAACATGGGTGAGGTCTCTAGAAACCATTGAACATGGGTGGGGTCTCTATAGACCAGGGAACATGGGTGAGGTCTCTACAGACCAGTGTAATGGGTGGGGTCTCTATAGACCAGTGAACATGGGTGGGGTCTCTACAGACTAGTGTAATGGTTGGGGTCTCTATAGATCAGTGAACATGTGTGGGGTCTCTACAGACCAGTGAACATGGGTGGGGTTTCTATTGACCAGTGTAATGGGTGGGGTCTCTATAGACCAGTGAACATGGCTGGGGTATCTGTAGACCAGTGTAATGGGTGGGGTCTCTATGGACCAGTGAACATGGATGGGGTCTCTATAGACCAGTGAACATGGGTGGGGTCTCTAAAGACTAGTGTAATGGGTGGGGTCTTTATAGACCAGTGAACATGGGTGTGGTCTCTATAGACCAGGTCAATGGGTGGGGTCTCTATAGACCAGTGAAATAGGTGGGGTCTCTACAGACCAGTGAACATGGGTGGGGTTTCTATTGACCAGTGTAATGGGTGGGGTCTCTATAGACCAGTGAACATGGGTGGGGTCTCTACAGACCAGTGTAATGGGTGGGGTCTCTATTGACCAGTGAACATGGGTGGGGTCTCTATAGACCAGTGAAATGGGTGGGGTCTCTACAGACTAGTGCAATGGGTGGGGTCTCTATTGACATGTGAACATGGGTGGGGTCTCTACAGACCAGTGTAATGGGTGGGGTCTCTATAGACCAGTGAACATGGGTGGAGTCTCTAAAGACTAGTGTAATGGGTGGGGTCTTTATAGACCAGTGAACATGTGTGGGGTCTCCACAGACAAATGTAATGGGTGGTGTCTCTACAGACCAGTGAACATGGGTGGGGTCTCTATACACCAGTGAAATGGGTGGGGTCACTATAGACCAGTGAAATGGGTGGGGTCACTATACACCAGTGAAATGGGTGGGGTCACTATAGACCAGTGAAATGGGTGGAGTCACTATAGACCAGTGAAATGGGTGGAGTCACTATAGACCAGTGAAATGGGTGGGGTCACTATTGACCAGTGAAATGGGTGGGGTATCTGTAGACCAGTGAAATGGGTGGGGTCACTATAGACCAGTGAAATAGGTGGAGTCACTATAGACCAGTGAATTGGGTGGAGTCACTATAGACCAGTGAAATGGGTGGAGTCACTATAGACCAGTGAAATGGGTGGGGTCACAATAGACTAGTGAAATGGGTGGGGTCTCTGTAGACCAGTGAAATGGATGGGGTCTCTACAGACCACCGGTGACATGGGTGGGGTCTCTGTAGACCAGTGAAATGGATGGGGTCTCTACAGACCAGTGAACATGGGTGGGGTCTCTATAGACCAGGGAACATGGGTGAGGTCTCTACAGACCAGTGAACATGGGTGGGGTCTCTACAGACCAGTGAACATGGGTGGGGTCTCTATAGACCAGTGAAATGGGTGGGGTCTCTATAGACCAGGGAACATGGGTGGAGTCTCTATAGACCAGTGAAATGGGTGGGGTCTCTATAGACCAGGTCAATGGGTGGAGTCTCTATAGACCAGTGAAATGGGTGGAGTCTCTATAGACCAGTGAAATGGGTGGGGTCACTATTGACCAGTGAAATGGGTGGGGTTTCTATAGACCAGTGTAATAGGTGGGGTCACTATAGACTAGTGAAATAGGTGGGGTCACTATAGACTAGTGAAATGGGTGGGGTCTCTATATACCAGTGTAATAGGTGGGGTCACTATAGACTAGTGAAATGGGTGGGGTCTCTATATGCCATTGAAATGCGTGGGGTCTCAGTAGACCAGTGAACATGGATGGGGTCTCTACAGACCAGTGAACATGGGTGGGGTCTCTATAGACCAGGGAACATGGGTGAGGTCTCTACAGACCAGTGAACAAGGGTGGGGTCTCTACAGACCAGTGAACATGAGTGGGGTCTCTATAGACCAGTGAAATGGGTGGGGTCTCTATAGACCAGTGAAATGGGTGGAGTCACTATAGACCAGTGAAATGGGTGGAGTCACTATAGACCAGTGAAATGGGTGGGGTCACTATAGACCAGTGAAATGGGTGGAGTCACTATAGACCAGTGAAATGGGTGGGGTCACTATTGACCAGTGAAATGGGTGGGGTTTCTATAGACCAGTGTAATAGGTGGGGTCACTATATACTAGTGAAATGGGTGGGGTCTCTATAGACCAGTGAACATGAGTGGGGCCTCTATAGACCAGGTCAATGGGTGGGGTCTCTGTAGACCAGTGAAATGGGTGGGGTCTCTATAGACCAGGGAACATGGGTGGAGTCTCTATAGACCAGTGAAATGGGTGGGGTCTCTATAGACCATTGAAATGGGTGGGGTCTCAGTAGACCAGTGAACATGGGTGGGGTCTCTACAGACCAGTGACATGGGTGGGGTCTCTGTAGACCAGTGTAATGGGTGGGGTCTCTATAGACCAGTGAAATGGGTGGGGTCACTATAGACCAGTGAAATGGTTGGAGTCACTATAGACCAGTGAAATGGGTGGAGTCACTATAGACCAGTGAAATGGGTGGAGTAACTATAGACCAGTGAAATGGGTGGGGTCACTATAGACCAATGAAATGGGTTGAGTCACTATAGACCAGTGAAATGGGTGGGGTCACTACAGACCAGTGAAGTGTGGGGTCTCAGTAGACCAGTGAATATGGGTGGTGTCTCTGTAGACCAGTGAAATGGATGGGGTCTCTACAGACCAGTGAACATGGGTGGGGTCTCTATCGACAAGTAAAATGGGTGGGGTCTCTATAGACCAGTGAAATGGGTGGGGTATCTGTAGACCAGTGACATGGGTGGGGTCTCTTTAGACCAGTGAAATGGATGGGGTCTCTACAGACCAGTGAACATGGGTGGGGTCTCTGTAGACCAGGGAACATGGGTGAGGTCTCTACAGACCAGTGAACAAGGGTGGGGTCTCTACAGACCAGTGAACATTGGTGGGCTCTCTATAGACCAGTGAAGTGTGTGGGGTATCTGTAGACCAGTGACATGGGTGGGGTCTCTGTAGACCAGTGAAATGGGTGGGGTCTCTATAGACCAGTGTAATGGGTGGGGTCTCTATAGACCAGTGAAATGGGTGGGATCACTATAGAGAGTAAAGAACCCACTTTTCGTCAAACTTGACAGGTTTATTACCGTGTAATTGAGCCCGCCCCCTGGTTGACCTTAGGAAGTCACGCCTTTGTTTGATGTGAATGATCACATGACTTTTGATCAGCTGACTTCAAGGTTAGGAGGCCTAGGGCGGGAAATTTGAAAATTAGACGCATGCCAGAGTCAGCAAGAGACGTGCAGCAAAAAAAATAGAACAGAATTAGTCACAATGAGTGAGAAAAATAACCTCCATCTACTCTATATTTGCGAGACGTAAGTGCGTATAAGCTCCTTTAAAATGACTTTTGTTTGTAGTGAATAGAGGTCAATGAGCTCATCATACAGACAGGTTTCTGTCAAAGAATCATTAACTGTTTAGCCTCTTCATTTTTCATGAAGTGGGGGGGTAATGGTCATGCGCAGAAGACTGGAGCGCACGTCCCACCCCTTACCCACTCTGCCTCTGCAGCAAAATATATATAGAGGTAGCAAAAAAAAAAATAGAACAGAATCAGTCACAATGAGTGAGAAAAATAACCTCCATCTACTCTATATTTGCGAGATGTAAGTCCATATAAGCTCCTTTAAGATGACTTTTGTTTGTAGTGAATAGAGGTCAATGAGCCCATCATACAGACAGGTTTCTGTCAAAGAATCATTAACTGTTTAGCCTCTTCATTTTTCATGACGTGGGGGGGGTAATGGTCACGCGCAGAAGACTGGAGCAAAATATATATAGAGGGTAGCAAAAAATAGAACGGGGGGGGGAAGTAAGTGCATGTAAGATGTGGTGAATAGAGGGGCAAAACTCGAACCAATCATAAATGCATGAAGCTTTAAACTCTTTAGATGAACAAGGCGCTTCAAAAGAAGCGCATTCAATATAAAGAACAACGAAAATGAAGTCAAACCATATATAAGACCCAGGAGCATCAGGGTTGAAGTCACAGACATCGGCAGATTCAACGCGAGCAGAGATGAAGAGCACCAAAGGTAAGCAAGTTTAAAATATTTTTATACTTATTACATTTAGTTAAACCTTTTACATTTTGTAAGATAAGATATTCCTTTATTAGTCCCACAGTGGGGAAATTTACCAAAAATGTCTGTCCTAAAAAGCTATTATACATTTGTTGTAAAACATTTTGTTCAAAAAGTGTTGATGCAAAAACATTATGTAGTGATTTTCTCTGTTTCCTTAAAGAAATAACTGCTGTAGCTGAAATCAATGCTCCTCCTAAAGAAACAGAATTTTTACACCGTAAGTACCCTTATTCATAATAAAATGCATTTTCTGCGTTGTAAGATTAGGTAGTAATATTTTTCTCCTTTTGTGTCACACAGTTGTTAGCCCGGATGAATTTGATTCTATCCAGTTCTCACAGTCAGATTTTGGTACGTTACTCCTTCTCATATATTTTCACTCTATACTCTTTAATCCTCCTTAACTGAATGATTAAAAAATGCTGTATTGACCTACAGACTTCACCGCTACTGAACGCATCTCCACCTCCAACAGCGGTGCATCAGTTGCCCCTAAAATTCCAGCACCATCTGATAGTGAAACGGGGGGCGTCAAGAAACCCCCATTCTCCTTCAAGACGGCAGCTCCCCTTTCCAGGGGAAAAAAGAGACCCAGCAGCACGGTGACCTCCACCAGCCCCCGGAAAGTGTGTCGAAGTAGTAGAGCTACGCCAGAGGCACAAACCCAATCGGATTTTGGTGAGCAAATGTCTCTTACACACACACACACACACACACACACACACACACGTGGCCCACAGACACACACACACACACACACAGACAGTGGTCCACAGACACACACACACACACACACACACACACACACACACACACACACACACACACACACACACACACACACACACACACAGCCCTTTGTTTTCTTGTCTTGTTCTGTCATGGTTAAACGCTGATGAAATGGTTAAATGACAACAACAATTTTTTTTTAAAATGATTTTCGCAGAGCAAGTGACGCAGCAAGGACGGGCCACTCTTCCTCCTCCTCCCCCTCCTCAACTTCCTTCAGAAAGGACCGCACACTCTCCTCATCGCACTCAATCTGCACCTCAGACTCCTCCTCAACTTCCTTCAGAAAGGACAGCACACTCTCGTCAGACTCCACCTCCTCGCACTCAATCAGCAACTCAGACTGATGAATCACCAGGACCGCACATTACAGTAATCTGTAACATCGTTCAGGAGCTTGTCTCCATTCTTGGTAGAAAGCTGTAGATTCCTGAGTGTACTGTATCCGTAGTAAGATAGTTAATACAGAGTTACAAAATAAAAACAGGGCATGATGGATGAAACTGTTGAATTAAGAGGTCTTGCCGCACTGCTGGACGCTGTACAAGAACTAAACCAAAGTGAAAACAATGTGACTGATTTACCTCAACAGACCCAAAATACAGTAGATGTCTCGCAGGAAAACCCTTTTGCAGCTTTAGAACGGTCTTTACAGATATTGCGTTCAGCTGTAAATGATGAAAATGATATACAACTGGAAACTGTGCAAGAACTGAACCAAAGTGAAAACAATGTGACTGATTTACCTCAGCAGACCCAAAATACAGTAGATGTCTCGCAGGAAAACCCCTTTGCAGCTTTAGAACGGTCTTTACAGAGATTACGTTCAGCTGTAAATGATGAAAATAATATTGATTCACCTCAAAATTCTCCTCAGAGCAGACAGGGGCACCCGCCTCCCACGCAACAAGGAGGGGCAGAGCCCGACAGAGAGTCGCGCGTTCAACGCGATCGCTTTAACAATGTTGAAATAAGATGTATGTTGAACTTTCCTCCGCCAGAAAGGCAGCCTGATTATGCAGAGTTTTACACCGGTGTCATGGAGAGTTTTCAAGAGGTTGTTGATAGGGCCGTGGCAGAAACTAGGGAAGGGGACGTTATACAGTTTGAGTTGTTGGGAGAAAATCTACACAACCAGGCCTTAGTTCACGTTGATCAACCTGACAACGCCACAGCCATGTTTCAAGACTTGTTAGACCGACTGGTTCAATCCAATATGGAAATTATGAGCGACGGTAGTCTACAATTAATCATACAGGTGGTGAGAAACCCGCGTGGAGGTGTTAAAAGGAAGATGGAAAAAACTCTAGACGTAGAGATTCTAAAAAAAAAATCACGGCATCTGTATGTGATAAACAATACAGAGAATCAGCTCTGCTTCGCCATCAGTTTGGCTCATCTCACCGAGCCTAACCTCACAGAGAGCCAGGCGGTGCGAGTAGGGAGTGATTTGCAACGCAGGGCCGGTCTGACGGATCAAACCCCCGTGACCTTCAGTCACATTAGACAATTTGAAAATATTCTCAAACGTAAAATCGTGGTTTTGTACAGAAATGGAGAGGAGAGGGCTCTCTCTCATTTTGAGACCAATTTCCAAAATGATGCAAAAAAAAACAGCTTTATTTCTATTTTTATTCCAAAACCATTACTACGGGGTAAAAAATCCAGCGGCTTTCATCGGGAGCAAATACGTCTGTGATTATTGCTTTGTAGGCTACAACGATCGTCACAAGCACCGGTGTAAAGGCTTCTGTAACGTTTGTCAGGCGGCGGTGTGTGTAGCTGAAAAGTCAAGCCCCGTAGTCTGCGGCGATTGTAACAGATACTGTCGCTCACCCTCGTGTTTGACCAGGCACAAAGAGCCTCAATTAAGGCCCGGCAATAACCTGCGTGTCAGTAACTGCGACCTGGTTAAAAAATGCCTCAAATGTAAGAAAAATTACTATGTAGCGATGAATAATGCAGGGGGGCATAAAACCCACAAGTGCGCCAGGCCAAAATGTCGCATTTGCGGGGAAGCAGTGTCGTTAGAAGCGGACGTTTGTTCGCTGGACAGAGATCATCGGTGCTACATTCAGCCCCAGCCCCCGGCAAAAGATCGCAATGACAAAGTCATTTTCTATGACTTTGAGACGTTGGTTGATCAGGCGGGTAAACACGTACCCTTTCTGGTGTGCACTAAAACATGGCAAGGGTTAAAGTGGTCGTCCTATGGTCAGAATTGTGCGCATGAATTTCTCTTAAAGTACAGAAACCCGCGCTACAGCGGGACTACGTTCATAGCGCACAATTCTAAAGGATTTGACGCTTACTTGATCCTCAGCAGCATGATAGAAATGGGCCTGCGACCCGCCATCATGATGCAGGGTAGCAAAGTCTTGTGTCTGGAAGATCCTGACTATAAACTTAAATTCATAGACTCCCTGTCTTTCCTCACCATGCGTCTCAGTGCCATGCCCAAAGCGTTGGGTTTTGATGACCGGTGCAAAGGTCATTTTCCCCACCTCTTCAGCTCAGAGGAGAATCTCGGCTACGAGGGTCCCTACCCCGAGCCGCATTATTACGGGGTTGAACGCATGAGTCCCAGTGAGCGCGAAGAGTTTTTTACCTGGTACGGGGAGGCCGCTCAAAATATCTTCAACTTTGAGCGGGAAGCGAGACGTTACTGCGTCAACGACGTCGATATTCTTCGCGAGGGGTGTATGAAATTCAGACACGAGTTTCTCGGTGAAACGGGTGTGGATCCTTTCAGCTGCATTACCATCGCCTCAGCATGCATGAAAGTGTTTGTAACCAATTTTCTACCCCCACTTACCCTGGCCATCCCCAGCCCCGACGACTACAGGCGTCAGTGTAAAAGATACTCAACCGTCTCCATCCAGTGGCTGGAGTGGGAGGCTCGACGCAGAAACATTTTTATCCAACACGCGTTAAACGCGGGGGAAAAACAAATTGGAAAGTTCTTTGTCGACGGCTACGCTGAAGTGGGGGGCATAAAAGTGGCCTGGGAGTTTCAGGGGTGCTTCTATCACGGCTGTCCAACCTGTTTTCAGCCCCACAACATCAGCCCTTTGACAGGCACACGGTTCGAGGAGTTGCACGTCGCCAGCGAGGAAAAGCTGGAGACGTTGAGGACGGTACACGGCCTCCGCACCGTTGTCATGAGAGAGCACAAATGGTTGGAGATGATCAAAACAGATCCAAAGGTGAGAGAGTTTCTCCAGAGCTTTCGAGTCCCTGAAGCGCTGTCCCCGCGCCAGGCTCTGTTTGGAGGAAGAACTTGCGCCTTCAGGTTGAGGTACACTGCGGGGGTGAAGGAAACCGTGCGTTACGTAGACGTCACCTCCCTTTACCCATACGTCAACTCTAGCCGTCCTTACCCTTTAGGGCACCCAACCATCATCTACAGAGACTTTGATGACCCGCAAAAGTATTTTGGCTTCATCAAGGCGGTAGTTTACCCACCACGCAGGCTCTATTTCCCCATTCTACCTCACAAAACCTCTAGCGGTAAATTAGTGTTTACCCTCTGCCGTACCTGCGCCGAAATCAATCACCAGGACGGCGCCTGCCAGCATGACGACGAGGCTAGAGCTCTGAAGGGGGTCTGGGTCACCCTTGAGCTGAACAAAGCCCTCGAGCTAGGCTACAGACTCGGTGAGATCGCGGAGGTATGGCACTTTGAGGACAGAAGCAGTACCATTTTTGTGGACTACATGCGCACCTTCCTCAAGGGTAAGCAAGAAGCTTCTGGATACCCTCCGGAGGCGACTGACCCAGAAAGCCGACGAAAATATGTCTTAGATTATGAAACCCATCAAGGAGTGCGATTAGACCCTGATAAAATCAAGGTTAATCCGGCTAAAAGACAGGTAGCGAAGATGTGTCTCAACAGTTTATGGGGCAAGTTTGCCCAGAGATGTAATTTGACTCAGACGGTCCTCATCCATGAACCCGAAGAATTTCTCCGCCTGTTGTTCTCAGGGGAATTCAATGTCAAGTATTTCCGTTTTATCAATGATAAAATTGCGGTCGTTCAGTGGGAGTACAGCGAGCGCTGCGTCGTGCCACCGGGGAGAGTCAACAACGTCTTTATAGCCGCCTTTACGACGGCTCACGCCCGTCTACACATGTACGGTTATCTGGAGCAGTTGCAAGACAGAGTCCTCTACACAGACACAGATAGCTTGATTTATGTGGTAAAAGAAGGGGAGACTCCGCTAGAACTGGGTGAATACTTGGGTCAGCTGACGGACGAGCTGGGGGGGTGACAGTATTCAGGAATTTGTGTCGGCCGGGGCCAAGAGTTACGCCTATCAGACGAGGGACAAGAAAAAAGTATCGCTGCGTGTCAAAGGCATCACTCAAACTCAGGAAAGTCGCGACAGCGTCAACTTTGACACCTTCAGAGAGCTAGTGCAGGGTTACATGAGCAAAACTAGGCAGGGGGAGGAGGGTGTGATTGAGACCCCTCAGCGCAACATTGTGCGTGATAAAAGAAGCTTTAGCTTAAAAAATTCTGCATTTAGGAAAAAGCTCAGGGTGGTGTATGACAAAAGACGGCTCTTTGCAGACGGGACAACTCTACCTTTTGGGTACTAAGTTTTATTCAGATGAGAAAAACCTAAACAGTATGGAGGAGATTGATTTTGACCCTAGGTTTTGTGTGCCTTTTTCATGTCTAATTGTCGGCTCCAGCGGTTGTGGTAAAAGTTATTTTGTAAAAAGTGTACTGGAAGACTGTGAACATGTCATGAACTCTAAACCCGATAACATTGTGTGGATATATACTTCTTTTCAACCAATGTACAGCGAGCTGCAAAAGATGAATAAAGATATTAAATTTGTGAAGGGACTGCCTGATTCTTTTGAAGACGAAGACTTGTTTCCTCCTGATCAAAAACATTTGATCATATTGGACGATGTGATTTTCCAGGCCTCGGATCATCCAGAAGTGGTTAAAATATTCACGCAGTACAGACATCATCGAAATATGAGCGTGATGATGCTGACTCAGAATGTATTTCACCAGGGTAAATACAGTCGCACAATCAGTCTGAACAGTAATTATCTGGTACTGTTTAAAAACGTGCGAGACAAATCGCAAATCAAAATATTGGCTCACCAGATGTTCCCCTCACAAAAGACCTTTTTCTTAGAAAGTTATGAAGACGCCGTCAAGGATCCCCACGGATATTTAATCGTCGACCTCACACCCGGCTGCCCAGATCAATACAGACTGAGGTCCGGTGTACTACCTCGCCAGTGGCCGACGGTGTATGTAGCTACATAAAGAGAAAGATAAAAGAAAACCCCGGATGAACCATGTCGGCCCGCTTAAAAAGAAACGCGCCTTTACTCAGAGCTCTGTACCACGCCACCCCCCGGAAACGTAAAGACATACTCATCCACAGCTCCGGCGACTTTCTCCAAGCTCTGAGCGAGGTGGCTTTAAATCTTCTGAAAGGGAACATACCGTTGTCTCCTTCTCAGTACAAAACGCTGAAAAGAAAAAGAAACATCATCAGACTGCTGGCTGACAAAAAAACTGGTCTGAAACGCAAACGGGCTGCTCTGGTGAAACAGTCGGGGGGTTTCCTTCTACCCATACTGTCGGCAGCCGTGCCTATCCTCGGGCAGCTTTTGGGAGGCGTATTTGGCAGGAGGTCGCAGTGAAAAAAAAAAAAAAACCTTAAAATGCCGAAAATGTATCTCATTTCACCTCATCAGTTAAATCGTCTGAGTAAAGCGGCGACGCAGTCTCCTAAATCCATCAGACAGACGGCCGAAGAAGATTTGGATTTGAAAATGAAAGAAGTATTAAACGAACCGGGACTGAGTCAGTATGAAAAAATTAAGAAATATGATGCTTTGCTGCAGAGATACTTGACTTTGATGAGGCAGGGTCAGAAAGAGCATCGTGTTACTCTGACTCTACAGCGTGACACCTCCACACCAGAAAACGACGTCCAACCCCCTGAGCGCGAGGTTCGCCCAGAAGATGCCGGTTCTGTCAGAGCCGTCGACGAAGAGGCGGCGATGGAAATATTACAAAACATTGCCTCCCGCGATCGGAAAAATGTTGAGTACATCCTAAAGAAATTACCCCACGCGGATGCGGGGTGGAATTCTAGAGGAGAATTTGTTTATAAGGGGAAGACTGTGGAGGGGTCTCATATGATCGATTTATTAAAAAACATTTCCAACTCTTATAAAAAGAAATCCCAGACAGAACCGCGAGGCTGGATGAGTTTTTTAAACGCTCTCGCAGAACTCAACGTCCCCTTATCCTCGGTAAACAATCCTCAGGCCCGCAGACAGTACGAACGTGTGAAAGAGGGAGAAGACGGCGTTGCCGGGTCAAAACGAATCCCCATGGGGGACGAGGATGAAGAAAAGAAGCCGAGATTGAAGAAAAAAAAAAAAAAAGACAGAGATTGTTTTGTCTCCACGCTGGCACACCCCTGAGGAAGGACTCAATCGTGGCGCTCTGAGAAAACCCAGATCTTCCTCTCCAAACTGGCTTACCATTTGATCGGCGTTGTGTTTGACAAAATAATTCTTTTCACGATTGTCTTTTCACAATAAAGCATTTTATTGAAACCATTTTACAGAGTTCCTTTTTTTTTTTTTTACAGACGATAACAATCTCTAAACATTTGTAAAGAACAGGGTACTTGTCTGGCAGCGTTTGTCTTTGAAACACAACTACGGTATTTTTTCACAAAGTCAGAAACTTTAAGATCATTTTTGATCACACCATTCTTCTCGTTATGGTAGGTAGACAAAACTTGTTCATAAGATAAACCGCTGGCGCGATGACAAAGATAATACACGCAGTGCTGACCGCACATGACGGACAGCGGGTGTTGAAGTTGTAGATTGTGGTAAGAGACGGTCTTTATCCCGCGCTGATTCTCCAAAAAAACGTAGGATGCTCAAAGGGTAATGAATGAAATCCGGCGGAAACCCATAAGAGTCAAAAAAGGTGGCTTCGTCGTCCTTCTCTTCCAACGTCAAAGCTAACCAATGTTCTCCGGGTCGGTGACCCTCGTGCGTGTTCACGATAAAATAGGCGGGGCGTCTGAAGGATGGGTTCAGTAAAGGCAGCTCATCGCAGGCCCACACGCCGCAAAATACATCTCCCAGCAGGTGATGCATGAGACTTTCCAGTTGGTGATTATTCATGACGTAGTTCTACCCAAACTTTGCAGGAAAAATCAGTAGTAATCCACCAGCACCTGTCTTTTTGAGTTAATCTCTAGTACTGAATCGTAACAGGCGTAGACGATGAGAGTAGTGGTCTGAGGTAAGGGCACTCTGAATCTCATCTCCAGTCTTAAGCTGCCGTTGGAGGTGGGAGACAGGGCTTCGCTGTCCTCTGCTGGGTTGAGGTTGAACACAAATAAGGTGTATCCGTTTTCAAACTCCTTGCGATTAATGCAGAGAGGTAAATCTTTCAGGTGTCTCCCCGTGGCAGCGTATAGGTTGTAAAACTCCCTGACCGAGATTCCCTCGTTAAATCGGGGTTGGAAGGCCTTGGCGGGAACTTGACGACCGTCCTGACAGAGAGCCAGGTATTCCACGTCGCAGTGTCTGAAATTAAAGGGGGACATGTCTCTTCTGCCTGTGAAGGCTTCGTGATGTACCATTCCCACCACCACATATTTGGGCATGACGCCCAGAAACAGGTTCTCCTGGTTGCATACTCTGGAGTTTTGCGGAATGGAGTACGTTTTCACATTGACGCGTGACAGAGGGTAGAGGGCATTGCCCTTCAGCAGGGCTGCTGCGTGACCCAGGCGAACGGCCGGTGAAACGGCTACTTTTTTGACAAACAGAGAGGCCCCCAGGATATGGAGACGAAAAGTCGAGTCGTTGGCTCCCATGAGGCAAAAGGCGTCGCTGGCCCGGGTCAGTTTAATCCTGACGTCCACCGTATTCAGCAGCAGTCTCTCGCTGAAAAATATGTCTCCGTGGAGGGGCCCCTGCAGGTGTACTTCGGCGGAAGCGGCTGTAAAGCCGGCTCTCTGGTTTAACCCGGCGTTTGGACCATTGACGTTCACGACAGAGTCCATGGCACCCGCTGTGTCTTTGTAAAAAAGGCCTGAGCTGAATTGGGTTTTTAACGTGTCTCCGGAATAGTTGAGCAGGGTTTCGATCATGGCTCTGTAGGGGTGTGTGGCGCTGGACTGCGATATCAGTCGATCCCCCAGGATGACGTCGCATTGGCTGAAGATGGTATTGAGGGGGTAATTGATTAAACCCACCACAGCATCTGCAGCCAGGTCAGAACCGTCGGCGTTGGTGATTTTTACTCTCAGGTGCAGCAATGTGTCATTCAGATCAAGGTATTTTTCCCCGTCTCCGGGGATAAAAAATTCGATAGGACCCCCATCGGTCATGGCGGATAAAGGTGAAATTTCATTGTAGATTTTATCCTCGATGGAAAGCTGGGTCATGGGGGCTGAAAATAAATCCAGCTCCGCCAGGGTGCACTCGGCAGATTTCTGATGCGACATTTTTGTTTTCTATTAATAAGTCTTTTTTTATTCTAGTTTTTCTCCTCGATATCAAAATATGTCAGGGGTCTGAGCCGACTTCCTGCCTCTAGGCTGACTTTTGCCGACTGATTTTCTCTTTACTCCCCTTCTGGCTTTTGTGGAGATGCGTTGACCGGGAGGGCGTCTCCTAGGCCTACGGGACAAAAGCATCATGCCCCCGGAGCCCTCTTGACTCGGCTTAGTGATCAGATTCCCCATCGTGGTTTTTACCACATCAGAAGCAATGTTAGTAGCCGCCGATTTCAAATGAGGTTTCGCAATAGCGAACCCTTTTTTCACCAGAGGGGCCACGAAACGAAACAGCCTGGAGAATACGGAGCCTATACCTCTTCCGTACATGACCGGGGCTCCATAAAAACCGGGCAAAGCGCCCCCTACTTGATTTTCATAGTAACTCACAAAACGGTGAGGGTCTGCTCTGATACGGGGATGAGCCATTTTTTTTTAAAAGTTTTGCGACCTGACGGGCTTAAAGTGAAGCTTCACAATACTTTTCCCGTAAATAAAGTCCACGCATCTGTCACGATCCGTTTTAATCTCAATGCGAATACTCTTGATGTAATTCTTGGAGAGGGGTAGATAATGAATTGTATTGTGTCTGATGTTTACCACGTCGCCGTAATCTCCCGAGACTTTGTCCGCTCCCAGCAGCGGTGAGTAGCTGTCGCCGACCGCTTGATACTGAATGATGTCTGTGTAAACAAACAGGTTATAAATGCCGATACTGAGATCGCAGGGGTAGGGGGCCGTGCGGTTTGAGAGCGTCCACCATACGTTCACTCTCAAACCCAGCATGTATGCCAAAGGGGGAAAAACGCGGATTTTGAACTGACCGAAGCCTTTGAATTCGATGCATTTGGTCACGTTGTTGTAGTGGGCGTCGACGCTGGGGTCATACTTTCTGAGGGCGGGTATCAATTGTTCCAAGATGTCTTTGGGGCGGTCAAAATAACCTCCTCGGCCAAATTTCACAATCACCAACGGCTGAGGTTCGTCCGTATTCTTGTTGAGCTCCACATAGGACAAGTGTGAAGGTAAATTATACCACGTATGAGGATATACAATTTCACACAATCCCACTACCCATTGTCCTTTGAGTTCGATGGCTTTAGACAGATCCACGGTATAACAAGAAGGAGTGTTACTTTTAAATAGCTCCTTGCTAGCGTTGGAGGGTAGGGTCACGTAAAACCCTTCACTCTGAGTCGAATCCATGACAAACGTTATACGTTGGGCCGTCTGCTCGTTGTGTTCCGCGTCGCGCCTTTCCTTTCCTTTATATCTCCGTCAGATCAGAGACCTTAACCCAGCTGTTGAACTTTTCAGGCCAGTTTTTCCAGCGTACCAGCGCTTGTTTTTCACCCCGAACGGTGCGCCGTTTCAAAATTTTTTCCACCTGATAGGCTCGATTTTTGACCATTTTCACCTTTTGTAACTCTGCTTCATAAAACGACCCCTTTATAGGCTCCCCATCGTAGTCTTGCAGTTTGTAAACGGGAGGGAAACGCGGGACAACGTCAGACACTGTAAACACCTCGTCTGTAAAGCTCTGCTCGTATTTTTTGTCAAACGCTCCTCTTAACTTTGATATTCTGACCGGGTCTCCCTTCTTAAAATTCATTTTTACCCCACCCCCGCGGTCTAATGGGAAATGTACCGTATAGGTTTTGAAATACCTGGAAGGCGTTATCAGAAGTCACCTGCATCGGGGTCATTTTAATACTGCTGTGATAAGAGGTATTATAGCTTTTCACCAGGTCGGCCAGGACGTCCAGGTATCTGCGAGTGTTTTTAGCCGTAAAGTAGCGCCACATTCTCGTCTTTAAAGTACGGTTGAATCTTTCAATCACTGAGGCTTTCAGATCACTGGCTGTGGCAAAGTGTACGATACCGTGTTTCTTCATCAGACGCGCAAAACTCTTGTTAAAAAATTCTTTTCCGGCATCCGTTTGTAGTTTTTCAGGCACCTGGGCGTCTTTAAAAATGGATTCAAAAGCCCTCACTACCTCGCCCGCCGTCTTGTTTTTCAAAACACGCACGTAAGCTTTTTTGGAGAATACGTCTATGACCGTCAGTAAATACTTGAACCCGTCATTGTGCTCGGCTAAGGCTTGCATATCACAGAGATCGGCTTGAAATTGATTCAAAGGCCTAGGCACAAAAACTCTGTTGCGGGGAAAATGTGTTCTGACGGGTTTATGTAAAGTATATGTATCCTGCTCTGACAAAAAATCTTTCACCTTTTCCAGTCCTACTTTCTTCCCCGTCTCATCTCGCACACCTCTCCTCAATCTTTCCACACCCCCGAAGCTACCCGGATGGGCAGGATCATAATACACTTTTTTCATAGACCGTTTCTCAGCCATCCTGCAACCTCTGTGTCTGCGGGATGGAATAAAATAAAAACACAACGACGCAGATCTTTAAGACTCTTATTTTTTTTTATTCAGCAACTCAATCAAAAAATATTTTTATTCCACAACAAATAAAGTTTTAAACATGTTAAAAACAAACTATGTTAAAAAAGAAAACTATCCACAGGAATGGAAGAAAAAGTGTATCTAACGTCTAGACAATAAAATATCAACTCTACTCATGTTTAGGGTATAATCTACAACTGCTTGGTCTACATTCTGCTCAACAATGCGGTGTAATTTTCTCAGTTCATCCGAGACATTTATAGAAGGGTTGCTTTTCAGACAACACATCATCACATCAACAAACAAGGCATACAGAGTGAACACGTGACTAGCTCCTATTGCAGCATTAGATCGGGTCCATTCACACACAATTTTTTCAAAGACCCCCGACACATTTTGTTGACACAATACGAGTGTGGTTTGTACCACGGCGTCCCAACGCATGTCTCTGGCATGAGACCTGATTGAGTCCAAAAAGTCCTGCATTCGTTGTACTCTTGGATCTTGGTCTGTGTTTTGAATAACTCTGTTCAGAAGCTCAATATACGCTGCAATGAGAACCTCACGCTCCTCCACCCTTTTCCCCCAAATGTTGCCCATTTCTGCTTCTTTTTTTTTAAAACAACTCAGGATTTTCCCAGCATTCTCTGACCTTTCGCAGCTGCGAAATTTTCACAGTATCCTCTGCAATCAAGGTATCGTACATGTCATTGATGACGTGCATTATCTGATCCCTAGATTTCAGCTCATGCAGCAGGGTCTCTGCAACGGTTCTCACTCTGACGTCGTCCGCTCTGATGTTGCGCAGGATCAGGAGATGTTGAATGGCGGGGATGAAACGTCGGGTGCACAGTCTCCTCTTTAGCGTGAAGAAGCGGGCCTGGTAGAAACCATCTTCCAGCGGCTCCAGACACTGATGCTGTCTCTGGCTGGGATGATTGGTCAGACACCCGTTGCAGTAATCTTTCTGGTAGTTTGAGATAGCGATGTTGAGCAGATGCAGCACGGCTGATTTGATGCTGTCAAACAAAAGCGATGTTACCCCTCCGTCTATTTCATCCTCGGTTGAGTCCTGCTGAGCGCTTGTAGAAGATGTGGGTGAAGAACCAATCAGAACGCGATCCGTAGACACGCGGCGTCGCGGCCTGCGAAGGGGGTTGACGGGCTCCGGTATGGGTGTGGGTGGTCGGCTGAAACCCCTGTCGTCGTTTTCCTGACGCTCTTCGGGCGCAATATCTGAGCCTGTGAGTGCAGGAATCATAGATAATGGACAACCCGGGCCATTGGGAGACTCGGGTGTCAGGAGAGTCATCTGCAGGCGTCTAGGCAGCATGTTTAAGTCACGGGTCGTGTTTTGCCGCTCTTTATATGATGTGGAGGGCGTGGTTATGTTGAGGGGGTGTGGGGTGGTCCTAAAACAACGCTTTTTTCACCGTCAGAATGTCCATCCAATTGCGACAGCTACGAAAGAGATGGCTGACTGAAGCATCCAATTCATCCAGGTTTTCTTGCCATGCCGCAAGGGGTAAAGATAACAAAGTCTGAAATACGCCGCATTCAGAATTGAAACAATCCAAGACAAATTCATTCTCCTCAGCGTTTCCCCCCGGAGGGTCCTTGATGCTGACTCGAAGGTACCATTGACTGTATTGTGAAGTTCTAGAGCGCCATACCGCTTTGAACACACTTTTTCCCATCCCTGAGACTCTTTTACGTTTAGCTGGAGATGGAGCAGCGTCTGCTTGTTCATCATCTTCCCAAAGACACTCGCTCGTGTAGAGACTCAATATCTGTTTCAATACCCCCCAATCACTGGAGGTCAGTGTTACCACAGCGTTGATCAGTTTCCGCATCTCATTTTCCTTTTCCTCTTTATCCTTCACACGGTCCTCCTCCTCCTCCTCATGCTGGTACAAACACAATTCCCCCGTCTCGTACTTGAAGATGTAACCCCAGACCCCGGGGCGTCCGTAGGGTTTCAAAGACCATTGTTGCCTCAGAGACATGGAGGACGGTTGCTGCACTCGCCGTAGATACAGCATATGCTTCTTCGGTACATGAGGGACGGATTCTTGGTACACCGTTATAGGCGTCTCACAAATATAGGGTAGATGGAGATTTTTCTCACTCATTGTGACTGATTCTGTTCTATTTTTTTTTTTGCTACCTCTATATATATTTTGCTGCAGAGGCAGAGTGGGTAAGGGGTGGGACGTGCGCTCCAGTCTTCTGCGCATGACCATTACCCCCCCACTTCATGAAAAATGAAGAGGCTAAACAGTTAATGATTCTTTGACAGAAACCTGTCTGTATGATGAGCTCATTGACCTCTATTCACTACAAACAAAAGTCATTTTAAAGGAGCTTATACGCACTTACGTCTCGCAAATATAGAGTAGATGGAGGTTATTTTTCTCAGTCATTGTGACTAATTCTGTTCTATTTTTTTGCTGCACGTCTCTTGCTGACTCTGGCATGCGTCTAATTTTCAAATTTCCCGCCCTAGGCCTCCTAACCTTGAAGTCAGCTGATCAAAAGTCATGTGATCATTCACATCAAACAAAGGCGTGACTTCCTAAGGTCAACCAGGGGGCGGGCTCAATTACACGGTAATAAACCTGTCAAGTTTGACGAAAAGTGGGTTCTTTACTCTCTCACTATAGACCAGTGAAATGGGTGGAGTCACTATAGACCAGTAAAATGGGTGGAGTCACTATAGACCAGTGAAATGGGTGGAGTCACTATAGACCAGTGAAATGGGTGGGGTCACTATAGACCAGTGAAATGGGTGGAGTCACTATAGACCAGTGGAATGGGTGGGGTCACTATTGACCAGTGAAATGGGTGGGGTCACTATAGACTAGTGAAATGGGTGTGGTCTCTATATACCATTGAAATGGGTGGGGTCTCAGTAGACCAGTGAACATGGGTGGGGTCTCTGTAGAGCAGTGAAATGGATGGGGTCTCTACAGACCAGTGAACGTGGGTGGGGTCTCTATAGACCAGGGAACATAGGTGAGGTCTCTACAGACCAATGAACATGGTTGGGGTATCTGTAGACCAGTGACATGGGTGGGGTCTCTGTAGACCAGTGAAATGGGTGGGGTCTCTATAGACCAGTGAAGTGTGTGGGGTATCTGTAGACCAGCGAAATGGGAGGGGTCTCTATAGACCAGGTCAATGGGTGGGGTCTCTATAGACCAGTGAAATGTGTGGGGTCACTATAGACCAGTGAAATGGGTGGAGTCACTATAGACCAGTGTAATGGGTGGGGTCTCTATTGACCAGTGAACATGGGTGGGGTCTCTATAGACCAGTGAAATGGGTGGGGTCTCTACAGACTAGTGCAATGGGTGGGGTCTCTATTGACATGTGAACATGGGTGGGGTCTCTACAGACCAGTGTAATGGGTGGG
This sequence comes from Pterois miles, assembly GCA_947000775.1. Classification (NCBI taxonomy): domain Eukaryota; kingdom Metazoa; phylum Chordata; class Actinopteri; order Perciformes; family Scorpaenidae; genus Pterois; species Pterois miles. Next base: position 879,753 of record CAMQGK010000544.1, on the reverse strand, counting down.
GTCTCTATAGACCAGTGAACATGGGTGGAGTCTCTAAAGACTAGTGTAATGGGTGGGGTCTTTATAGACCAGTGAACATGTGTGGGGTCTCCACAGACAAATGTAATGGGTGGTGTCTCTACAGACCAGTGAACATGGGTGGGGTCTCTATACACCAGTGAAATGGGTGGGGTCACTATAGACCAGTGAAATGGGTGGGGTCACTATACACCAGTGAAATGGGTGGGGTCACTATAGACCAGTGAAATGGGTGGAGTCACTATAGACCAGTGAAATGGGTGGAGTCACTATAGACCAGTGAAATGGGTGGGGTCACTATTGACCAGTGAAATGGGTGGGGTATCTGTAGACCAGTGAAATGGGTGGGGTCACTATAGACCAGTGAAATAGGTGGAGTCACTATAGACCAGTGAATTGGGTGGAGTCACTATAGACCAGTGAAATGGGTGGAGTCACTATAGACCAGTGAAATGGGTGGGGTCACAATAGACTAGTGAAATGGGTGGGGTCTCTGTAGACCAGTGAAATGGATGGGGTCTCTACAGACCACCGGTGACATGGGTGGGGTCTCTGTAGACCAGTGAAATGGATGGGGTCTCTACAGACCAGTGAACATGGGTGGGGTCTCTATAGACCAGGGAACATGGGTGAGGTCTCTACAGACCAGTGAACATGGGTGGGGTCTCTACAGACCAGTGAACATGGGTGGGGTCTCTATAGACCAGTGAAATGGGTGGGGTCTCTATAGACCAGGGAACATGGGTGGAGTCTCTATAGACCAGTGAAATGGGTGGGGTCTCTATAGACCAGGTCAATGGGTGGAGTCTCTATAGACCAGTGAAATGGGTGGAGTCTCTATAGACCAGTGAAATGGGTGGGGTCACTATTGACCAGTGAAATGGGTGGGGTTTCTATAGACCAGTGTAATAGGTGGGGTCACTATAGACTAGTGAAATAGGTGGGGTCACTATAGACTAGTGAAATGGGTGGGGTCTCTATATACCAGTGTAATAGGTGGGGTCACTATAGACTAGTGAAATGGGTGGGGTCTCTATATGCCATTGAAATGCGTGGGGTCTCAGTAGACCAGTGAACATGGATGGGGTCTCTACAGACCAGTGAACATGGGTGGGGTCTCTATAGACCAGGGAACATGGGTGAGGTCTCTACAGACCAGTGAACAAGGGTGGGGTCTCTACAGACCAGTGAACATGAGTGGGGTCTCTATAGACCAGTGAAATGGGTGGGGTCTCTATAGACCAGTGAAATGGGTGGAGTCACTATAGACCAGTGAAATGGGTGGGGTCACTATAGACCAGTGAAATGGGTGGAGTCACTATAGACCAGTGAAATGGGTGGGGTCACTATTGACCAGTGAAATGGGTGGGGTTTCTATAGACCAGTGTAATAGGTGGGGTCACTATATACTAGTGAAATGGGTCGGGTCTCTATAGACCAGTGAACATGAGTGGGGCCTCTATAGACCAGGTCAATGGGTGGGGTCTCTATAGACCAGTGAAATGGGTGGGGTCTCTATAGACCAGGGAACATGGGTGGAGTCTCTATAGACCAGTGAAATGGGTGGGGTCTCTATAGACCAGGTCAATGGGTGGAGTCTCTATAGACCAGTGAAATGAGTGGGATCTCTACAGACCAGTGAAATGGGTGGGCTCTCTATAGACCAGTGAAGTGTGTGGGGTATCTGTAGACCAGTGACATGGGTGGGGTCTCTATAGACCAGTGAAATGGGTGGGGTCTCTATAGACCAGTGTAATGGGTGGGGTCTCTATAGACCAGTGAAATGGGTGGGGTCACTATAGACCAGTGAAATGGTTGGAGTCACTATAGACCAGTGAAATGGGTGGAGTCACTATAGACCAGTGAAATGGGTGGAGTAACTATAGACCAGTGAAATGGGTGGGGTCACTATAGACCAATGAAATGGGTTGAGTCACTATAGACCAGTGAAATGGGTGGGGTCACTACAGACCAGTGAAATGGGTGGAGTCACTATAGACCAGTGAAATGGGTGGGGTCACTATTGACCAGTGAAATGTGTGGGGTTTCTATATACCAGTGTAATAGGTGGGGTCACTATAGACTAGTGAAATGGGTGGGGTCTCTATATACCATTGAAAAGTGTGGGGTCTCAGTAGACCAGTGAATATGGGTGGTGTCTCTGTAGACCAGTGAAATGGATGGGGTCTCTACAGACCAGTGAACATGGGTGGGGTCTCTATCGACCAGTAAAATGGGTGGGGTCTCTATAGACCAGTGAAATGGGTGGGGTATCTGTAGACCAGTGACATGGGTGGGGTCTCTTTAGACCAGTGAAATGGATGGGGTCTCTACAGACCAGTGAACATGGGTGGGGTCTCTGTAGACCAGGGAACATGGGTGAGGTCTCTACAGACCAGTGAACAAGGGTGGGGTCTCTACAGACCAGTGAACATTGGTGGGCTCTCTATAGACCAGTGAAGTGTGTGGGGTATCTGTAGACCAGTGACATGGGTGGGGTCTCTGTAGACCAGTGAAATGGGTGGGGTCTCTATAGACCAGTGTAATGGGTGGGGTCTCTATAGACCAGTGAAATGGGTGGGATCACTATAGACCAGTGAAATGGGTGGAGTCACTATAGACCAGTAAAATGGGTGGAGTCACTATAGACCAGTGAAATGGGTGGAGTCACTATAGACCAGTGAAATGGGTGGGGTCACTATAGACCAGTGAAATGGGTGGAGTCACTATAGACCAGTGGAATGGGTGGGGTCACTATTGACCAGTGAAATGGGTGGGGTCACTATAGACTAGTGAAATGGGTGTGGTCTCTATATACCATTGAAATGGGTGGGGTCTCAGTAGACCAGTGAACATGGGTGGGGTCTCTGTAGAGCAGTGAAATGGATGGGGTCTCTACAGACCAGTGAACGTGGGTGGGGTCTCTATAGACCAGGGAACATAGGTGAGGTCTCTACAGACCAATGAACATGGTTGGGGGTATCTGTAGACCAGTGACATGGGTGGGGTCTCTGTAGACCAGTGAAATGGGTGGGGTCTCTATAGACCAGTGAAGTGTGTGGGGTATCTGTAGACCAGTGAAATGGGAGGGGTCTCTATAGACCAGGTCAATGGGTGGGGTCTCTATAGACCAGTGAAATGTGTGGGGTCACTATAGACCAGTGAAATGGGTGGAGTCACTATAGACCAGTGAAATGGGTGGAGTCACTATAGACCAGTGAAATGGGTGGGGTCACTATAGACCAGTGAAATGGGTGGAGTCACTATAGACCAGTGAAATGGGTGGGGTCACTATAGACCAGTGAAATGGGTGGAGTCACTATAGACCAGTGAAATGGGTGGGGTTTCTATAGACCAGTGTAATAGGTGGCGTCACTATAGACTAGTGAAATGGGTGGGGTCTCTATATACCAGTGTAATAGGTGGGGTCACTATAGACTAGTGAAATGGGTGGGGTCTCTATATACCATTGAAATGGGTGGGGTCTCAGTAGACCAGTGAACATGGGTGGGGTCTCTGTAGACCAGTGAAATGGGTGGGGTCACTATAGACCAGTGAAATGGGTGGAGTCACTATAGACCAGTGAAATGGCTGGGGTTTCTACAGACCAGTGTAATAGGTGGCGTCACTATGGACTAGTGAAATGGGTGGGGTCTCTACAGACCAGTGAAATGGGTGGTTTCACTATAGACCAGTGACGTGTGTGGGGTATCTGTAGACCAGTGACATGGGTGGGGTCTCTATAGACCAGTGAAATGGGTGGGGTCACTATAGACCAGTGAAATGGGTGGAGTCACTATAGACCAGTGAAATGGGTGGAGTCACTATAGACCAGTGAAATGGGTGGAGTCACTATAGACCAGTGAAATGGGTGGGATCTCTACAGACCAGTGAAATGGGTGGGGTCACTATTGACCAGTGAAATGGGTGGGGTCTCTATATACCAGTGTAATAGGTGGGGTCACTATAGACTAGTGAAATGGGTGGGGTCTCTATATACCATTGAAAAGTGTGGGGTCTCAGTAGACCAGTGAATATGGGTGGGGTCTCTGTAGACCAGTGAAATGGATGGGGTCTCTACAGACCAGTGAACATGGGTGGGGTCTCTATCGACCAGTAAAATGGGTGGGGTCTCTATAGACCAGTGAAATGGGTGGGGTATCTGTAGACCAGTGACATGGGTGGGGTCTCTGTAGACCAGTGAAATGGATGGGGTCTCTACAGACCAGTGAACATGGGTGGGGTCTCTATAGACCAGGGAACATGGGTGAGGTCTCTACAGACCAGTGAACAAGGGTGGGGTCTCCACAGACCAGTGAACATGGGTGGGGTCACTATAGACCAGTGAAATGGGTGGGGTCTCTATAGACCAGTGAAATGGGTGGGGTCACTATAGATCAGTGAAATGGGTGGAGTCACTATAGACCAGTGAAATGGGTGGAGTCACTATAGACCAGTGAAATGGGTGGAGTCACTATAGACCAGTGAAATGGGTGTGGTCACTGTAGACCAATGAAATGGGTGGAGTCACTATAGACCAGTGAAATGGTTGGGGTCACTATTGACCAGTGAAATGGGTGGGGTTTCTATAGACCAGTTTAATAGGTGGCGTCACTATAGACTAGTGAAATGGGTGGGGTCTCAGTAGACCAGTGAACATGGGTGGGGTCACTATAGACCAGTGAAATGGGTGGGGTCACTATAGACCAGTGAAATGGGTGGAGTCACTATAGACCAGTGAAATGGGTGGGGTTTCTATAGACCAGTGTAATAGGTGGCGTCACTATAGACTAGTGAAATGGGTGAGGTCTCTATATACCAGTGTAATAGGTGGGGTCACTATAGACTAGTGAAATGGGTGGGGTCTCTATATACCATTGAAATGGGTGGGGTCTCAGTAGACCAGTGAACATGGGTGGGGTCTCTGTAGACCAGTGAAATGGGTGGGGTCACTATAGACCAGTGAAATGGGTGGAGTCACTATAGACCAGTGAAATGGGTGGGGTTTCTATAGACCAGTGTAATAGGTGGCGTCACTATACACTAGTGAAATGGGTGGGGTCTCTATATTCCAGTGTAATAGGTTGGGTCACTATAGACTAGTGAAATGGGTGGGGTCTCTATATACCATTGAAATGGGTGGGGTCTCAGTAGACCAGTGAATATGGGTGGGGTCTCTGTAGACCAGTGAAATGGATGGGGTCTCTACAGACCAGTGAACATGGGTGGGGTCTCTATAGACCAGGGAACATAGGTGAGGTCTCTACAGACCAGTGAACATGGGTGGGGTCTCTATCGACCAGTAAAATGGGTGGGGTCTCTATAGACCAGTGAAATGGGTGGGGTATCTGTAGACCAGTGACATGGGTGGGGTCTCTACAGACCAGTGAAATGGATGGGGTCTCTATAGACCAGGAAACATGGGTGAGGTCTCTACAGACCAGTGAACAAGGGTGGGGTCTCTACAGACCAGTGAACATGGGTGGGGTCTCTATAGACCAGTGAACATGAGTGGGGTCTCTATAGACCAGTGAAATGGGTGGGCTCTCTATAGACCAGTGAAGTGTGTGGGGTATCTGTAGACCAGTGAAATGGGTGGGGTCACTATAGACCAGTGAAATGGGTGGAGTCACTATAGACCAGTGAAATGGGTGGTGTCACTATAGACCAGTGAAATGGGTGGAGTCACTATAAACCAGTGAAATGGGTGGGGTCACTTTAGACCAGTGAAATGGGTGGAGTCACTATAGACCAGTGAAATGGGTGGGGTCACTATAGACCAGTGAAATGGGTGGAGTCACTATAGACCAGTGAAATGGGTGGGGTCACTATTGACCAGTGAAATGGGTGGGGTTTCTATAGACCAGTGTAATAGGTGGCGTCACTATAGACTTATGAAATGGGTGGGGTCTCAGTAGACCAGTGAACATGGGTGGGGTCTCTGTAGACCAGTGAAATGGGTGGGGTCACTATAGACCAGTGAAATGGGTGGTCACTATAGACTAGTGAAATGGGTGGGGTTTCTATAGACCAGTGTAATAGGTGGGGTCACTATAGACTAGTGAAATGGGTGGGGTCTCTATATACCATTGAAATGGGTGGGGTCTCAGTAGACCAGAGAACATGGGTGGGGTCTCTGTAGAGCAGTGAAATGGATGGGGTCTCTACAGACCAGTGAACATGGGTGGGGTCTCTGTAGAGCAGTGAAATGGATGGGGTCTCTACAGACCAGTGAACGTGGGTGGGGTCTCTATAGACCAGGGAACATAGGTGAGGTCTCTACAGACCAGTGAACATGGGTGGGGTATCTGTAGACCAGTGACATGGGTGGGGTCTCTACAGACCAGTGAAATGGGTGGGGTATCTGTAGACCAGTGACATGGGTGGGGTCTCTGTAGACCAGTGAAATGGATGGGGTCTCTCCAGACCAGTGAACATGGGTGGGGTCTCTACAGACCAGTGAACATGGGTGGGGTCTCTACAGACCAGTGAACATGGGTGGGGTCTCTATAGACCAGTGAAATGGGTGGGGTCTCTATAGACCAGGGAACATGGGTGGGGTCTCTATAGACCAGGGAACATGGGTGGAGTCTCTATAGACCAGTGAAATGAGTGGTGTCTCTATAGACCAGGTCAATGGGTGGGGTCTCTATAGACCAGTGAAATGGGTGGGGTCACTATAGACCAGTGAAATGGGTGGAGTCACTATAGACCAGTGAAATGGGTGGAGTCACTATAGACCAATGAAATGGGTGGGGTCACTATAGACCAGTGAAATGGGTGGAGTCACTATAGACCAGTGAAATGGGTGGGGTCACTATAGACCAGTGAAATGGGTGGAGTCACTATAGACCAGTGAAATGGGTGGGGTTTCTATAGACCAGTGTAATAGGTGGCGTCACTATAGACTAGTGAAACGGGTGGGGTCTCTATATACCAGTGTAATAGGTGGGGACACTATAGACTAGTGAAATGGGTGGGGTCTCTATATACCATTGAATTGGGTGGGGTCTCAGTAGACCAGTGAACATGGGTGGGGTCTCTGTAGACCAGTGAAATGGGTGGGGTCACTATAGACCAGTGAAATGGGTGGAGTCACTATAGACCAATGAAATGGGTGGGGTTTCTATAGACCAGTGTAATAGGTGGCGTCACTATAGACTAGTGAAATGGGTGGGGTCTCTATATACCAGTGTAATAGGTGGGGTCACTATAGACTAGTGAAATGGGTGGGGTCTCTGTAGACCAGTGAAATGGGTGGGGTCACTATAAACCAGTGAAATGGGTGGAGTAAATATAGACCAGTGAAATGGGTGGGGTCACTATTGACCAGTGAAATGGATGGGGTCTCTACAGACCAGTGAACATGGGTGGGGTCTCTATAGACCAGTGAAATGGGTGGGGTCTCTATAGATCAGGGAACATAGATGGGGTATCTGTAGACCAGTGACATGGGTGGGGTCTCTGTAGACCAGTGAAATGGATGGGGTCTCTACAGACCAGTGAACATGGGTGGGGTCTCTATAGACCAGGGAACATGGGTGAGGTCTCTACAGACCAGTGAACATGGGTGGGGTCTCTACAGACCAGTGAACATGGGTGGGGTCTCTATAGACCAGTGAAATGGGTGGGGTCTCTATAGACCAGGGAACATGGGTGGAGTCTCTATAGACCAGTGAAATGGGTGGGGTCTCTATAGACCAGGTCAATGGGTGGAGTCTCTATAGACCAGTGAAATGGGTGGAGTCACTATACACCAGTGAAATGGGTGGGGTCACTATTGACCAGTGAAATGGGTGGGGTTTCTATAGACCAGTGTAATAGGTGGGGTCACTATAGACTAGTGAAATGGGTGGGGTCTCTATATGCCATTGAAATGCGTGGGGTCTCAGTAGACCAGTGAACATGGATGGGGTCTCTACAGACCAGTGAACATGGGTGGGGTCTCTATAGACCAGGGAACATGGGTGAGGTCTCTACAGACCAGTGAACAAGGGTGGGGTCTCTACAGACCAGTGAACATGGGTGGGGTCTCTATAGACCAGTGAAATGGGTGGGGTCTCTATAGACCAGTGAAATGGGTGGAGTCACTATAGACCAGTGAAATGGGTGGAGTCACTATAGACCAGTGAAATGGGTGGGGTCACTATAGACCAGTGAAATGGGTGGAGTCACTATAGACCAGTGAAATGGGTGGGGTCACTATTGACCAGTGAAATGGGTGGGGTTTCTATAGACCAGTGTAATAGGTGGGGTCACTATATACTAGTGAAATGGGTGGGGTCTCTATAGACCAGTGAACATGAGTGGGGCCTCTATAGACCAGGTCAATGGGTGGGGTCTCTATAGACCAGTGAAATGGGTGGGGTCTCTATAGACCAGGGAACATGGGTGGAGTCTCTATAGACCAGTGAAATGGGTGGGGTCTCTATAGACCAGGTCAATGGGTGGAGTCTCTATAGACCAGTGAAATGGGTGGGATCTCTACAGACCAGTGAAATGGGTGGGCTCTCTATAGACCAGTGAAGTGTGTGGGGTATCTGTAGACCAATGACATGGGTGGGGTCTCTATAGACCAGTGAAATGGGTGGGGTCTCTATAGACCAGTGTAATGGGTGGGGTCTCTATAGACCAGTGAAATGGGTGGGGTCACTATAGACCAGTGAAATGGTTGGAGTCACTATAGACCAGTGAAATGGGTGGAGTCACTATAGACCAGTGAAATGGGTGGAGTAACTATAGACCAGTGAAATGGGTGGGGTCACTATAGACCAATGAAATGGGTTGAGTCACTATAGACCAGTGAAATGGGTGGGGTCACTACAGACCAGTGAAATGGGTGGAGTCACTATAGACCAGTGAAATGGGTGGGGTCACTATTGACCAGTGAAATGTGTGGGGTTTCTATATACCAGTGTAATAGGTGGGGTCACTATAGACTAGTGAAATGGGTGGGGTCTCTATATACCATTGAAAAGTGTGGGGTCTCAGTAGACCAGTGAATATAGGTGGTGTCTCTGTAGACCAGTGAAATGGATGGGGTCTCTACAGACCAGTGAACATGGGTGGGGTCTCTATCGACCAGTAAAATGGGTGGGGTCTCTATAGACCAGTGAAATGGGTGGGGTATCTGTAGACCAGTGACATGGGTGGGGTCTCTTTAGACCAGTGAAATGGATGGGGTCTCTACAGACCAGTGAACATGGGTGGGGTCTCTGTAGACCAGGGAACATGGGTGAGGTCTCTACAGACCAGTGAACAAGGGTGGGGTCTCTACAGACCAGTGAACATTGGTGGGCTCTCTATAGACCAGTGAAGTGTGTGGGGTATCTGTAGACCAGTGACATGGGTGGGGTCTCTGTAGACCAGTGAAATGGGTGGGGTCTCTATAGACCAGTGAAATGTGTGGGGTCACTATAGACCAGTGAAATGGGTGGAGTCACTATAGACCAGTGAAATGGGTGGAGTCACTATAGACCAGTGAAATGGGTGGGGTTTCTATAGACCAGTGTAATAGGTGGCGTCACTATAGACTAGTGAAATGGGTGGGGTCTCTATATACCAGTGTAATAGGTGGGGTCACTATAGACTAGTGTAATGGGTGGGGTCTCTATAGACCATTGAAATGGGTGGGGTCTCAGTAGACCAGTGAACATGGGTGGGGTCTCTGTAGACCAGTGAAATGGGTGGGGTCACTATAGACCAGTGAAATGGGTGGAGTCACTATAGACCAGTGAAATGGCTGGGGTTTCTACAGACCAGTGTAATAGGTGGCGTCACTATGGACTAGTGAAATGGGTGGGGTCTCTACAGACCAGTGAAATGGGTGGTTTCACTATAGACCAGTGAAGTGTGTGGGGTATCTGTAGACCAGTGACATGGGTGGGGTCTCTGTAGACCAGTGAAATGGGTGGGGTCACTATAGACCAGTGAAATGGGTGGAGTCACTGTAGACCAGTGAAATGGGTGGAGTCACTATAGACCAGTGAAATGGGTGGAGTCACTATAGACCAGTGAAATGGGTGGGGTCACTATAGACCAGTGAAATGGGTGGGGTCACTATTGACCAGTGAAATGGGTGGGGTTTCTATAGACCAGTGTAATAGGTGGGGTCACTATAGACTAGTGAAATGGGTGGGGTCTCTATAGACCAGTGAACATGAGTGGGGTCTCTATAGACCAGGTCAATGGGTGGGGTCTCTATAGACCAGTGAAATGGGTGGGGTCTCTATAGACCAGTGAACATGGGTGGGGTCTCTATCGACCAGTGAAATGGATGGGGTCTCTACAGACCAGTGAACATGGGTGGGGTCTCTGTAGACCAGGGAACATGGGTGAGGTCTCTACAGACCAGTGAACAAGGGTGGGGTCTCTACAGACCAGTGAACATTGGTGGGCTCTCTATAGACCAGTGAAGTGTGTGGGGTATCTGTAGACCAGTGACATGGGTGGGGCTGTGACCAGTGAAATGGGTGGGGTCTCTATAGACCAGTGTAATGGGTGGGGTCTCTATAGACCAGTGAAATGGATGGGATCACTATAGACCAGTAAATGGGTAGTCACTATAGACCAGTAAAATGGGTGGAGTCACTATAGACCAGTGAAATGGGTGGAGTCACTATAGACCAGTGAAATGGGTGGGGTCACTATAGACCAGTGAAATGGGTGGAGTCACTATAGACCAGTGGAATGGGTGGGGTCACTATTGACCAGTGAAATGGGTGGGGTCACTATAGACTAGTGAAATGGGTGTGGTCTCTATATACCATTGAAATGGGTGGGGTCTCAGTAGACCAGTGAACATGGGTGGGGTCTCTGTAGAGCAGTGAAATGGATGGGGTCTCTACAGACCAGTGAACGTGGGTGGGGTCTCTATAGACCAGGGAACATAGGTGAGGTCTCTACAGACCAATGAACATGGTTGGGGTATCTGTAGACCAGTGACATGGGTGGGGTCTCTGTAGACCAGTGAAATGGGTGGGGTCTCTATAGACCAGTGAAGTGTGTGGGGTATCTGTAGACCAGTGAAATGGGAGGGGTCTCTATAGACCAGGTCAATGGGTGGGGTCTCTATAGACCAGTGAAATGTGTGGGGTCACTATAGACCAGTGAAATGGGTGGAGTCACTATAGACCAGTGAAATGGGTGGAGTCACTATAGACCAGTGAAATGGGTGGGGTTTCTATAGACCAGTGTAATAGGTGGCGTCACTATAGACTAGTGAAATGGGTGGGGTCTCTATATACCATTGAAATGGGTGGGGTCTCAGTAGACCAGTGAACATGGGTGGGGTCTCTATATACCATTGAAATGGGTGGGGTCTCAGTAGACCAGTGAACATGGGTGGGGTCTCTGTAGACCAGTGAAATGGGTGGGGTCACTATAGACCAGTGAAATGGGTGGAGTCACTATAGACCAGTGAAATGGCTGGGGTTTCTACAGACCAGTGTAATAGGTGGCGTCACTATGGACTAGTGAAATGGGTGGGGTCTCTACAGACCAGTGAAATGGGTGGTTTCAATATAGACCAGTGAAGTGTGTGGGGTATCTGTAGACCAGTGACATGGGTGGGGTCTCTGTAGACCAGTGAAATGGGTGGGGTCACTATAGACCAGTGAAATGGGTGGAGTCACTGTAGACCAGTGAAATGGGTGGAGTCACTATAGACCAGTGAAATGGGTGGAGTCACTATAGACCAGTGAAATGGGTGGGGTCACTATAGACCAGTGAAATGGGTGGGGTCACTATTGACCAGTGAAATGGGTGGGGTTTCTATAGACCAGTGTAATAGGTGGGGTCACTATAGACTAGTGAAATGGGTGGGGTCTCTATAGACCAGTGAACATGAGTGGGGTCTCTATAGACCAGGTCAATGGGTGGGGTCTCTATAGACCAGTGAAATGGGTGGGGTCTCTATAGACCAGGGAACATGGGTGGAGTCTTTATAGACCAGTGAAATGGGTGGGGTCTCTATAGACCAGGTCAATGGGTGGAGTCTCTATAGACCAGTGAAATGGGTGGGGGGTCACTATAGACCAGTGAAATGGGTGGTTTCACTATAGACCAGTGAAGTGTGTGGGGTATCTGTAGACCACTGACATGGGTGGGGTCTCTGTAGACCAGTGAAATGGGTGGGGTCTCTATAGACCAGTGTAATGGGTGGGGTCTCTATAGACCAGTGAAATGGGTGGGGTCACTATAGACCAGTGAAATGGGTGGAGTCACTATAGACCAGTGAAATGGGTGGAGTCACTATAGACCAGTGAAATGGGTGGGGTCACTATAGACCAATGAAATGGGTGGAGTCACTATAGACCAGTGAAATGGGTGGGGTCACTACAGACCAGTGAAATGGGTGGAGTCACTATAGACCAGTGAAATGGGTGGGGTCACTATTGACCAGTGAAATGGGTGGGGTTACTATATACCAGTGTAATAGGTGGGGTCACTATAGACTAGTGAAATGGGTGGGGTCTCTATATACCATTGAAAAGTGTGGGGTCTCAGTAGACCAGTGAATATGGGTGGGGTCTCTGTAGACCAGTGAAATGGATGGGGTCTCTACAGACCAGTGAACTTGGGTGGGGTCTCTATCGACCAGTAAAGTGGGTGGGGTCTCTATAGACCAGTGAAATGGGTGGGGTATCTGTAGACCAGTGACATGGGTGGGGTCTCTGTAGACCAGTGAAATGGATGGGGTCTCTACAGACCAGTGAACATGGGTGGGGTCTCTATAGACCAGGGAACATGGGTGAGGTCTCTACAGACCAGTGAACAAGGGTGGGGTCTCCACAGACCAGTGAACATGGGTGGGGTCACTATAGACCAGTGAAATGGGTGGGGTCTCTATAGACCAGTGAAATGGGTGGGGTCACTATAGATCAGTGAAATGGGTGGAGTCACTATAGACCAGTGAAATGGGTGGAGTCACTATAGACCAGTGAAATGGGTGGAGTCACTATAGACCAGTGAAATGGGTGGGGTCACTATAGACCAGTGAAATGGGTGGAGTCACTATAGACCAGTGAAATGGGTGGGGTTTCTATAGACCAGTGTAATAGGTGGCGTCACTATACACTAGTGAAATGGGTGGGGTCTCTATATACCAGTGTAATAGGTTGGGTCACTATAGACTAGTGAAATGGGTGGGGTCTCTATATACCATTGAAATGGGTGGGGTCTCAGTAGACCAGTGAATATGGGTGGGGTCTCTGTAGACCAGTGAAATGGATGGGGTCTCTACAGACCAGTGAACATGGGTGGGGTCTCTATAGACCAGGGAACATAGGTGAGGTCTCTACAGACCAGTGAACATGGGTGGGGTCTCTATCGACCAGTAAAATGGGTGGGGTCTCTATAGACCAGTGAAATGGGTGGGGTATCTGTAGACCAGTGACATGGGTGGGGTCTCTACAGACCAGTGAAATGGATGGGGTCTCTATAGACCAGGAAACATGGGTGAGGTCTCTACAGACCAGTGAACAATGGTGGGGTCTCTACAGACCAGTGAACATGGGTGGGGTCTCTATAGACCAGTGAACATGAGTGGGGTCTCTATAGACCAGTGAAATGAGTGGGCTCTCTATAGACCAGTGAAGTGTGTGGGGTATCTGTAGACCAGTGAAATGGGTGGGGTCACTATAGACCAGTGAAATGGGTGGAGTCACTATAGACCAGTGAAATGGGTGGAGTCACTATAGACCAGTGAAATGGGTGGAGTCACTATAAACCAGTGAAATGGGTGGGGTCACTTTAGACCAGTGAAATGGGTGGAGTCACTATAGACCAGTGAAATGGGTGGGGTCACTATAGACCAGTGAAATGGGTGGAGTCACTATAGACCAGTGAAATGGGTGGGGTCACTATTGACCAGTGAAATGGGTGGGGTTTCTATAGACCAGTGTAATAGGTGGCGTCACTATATACTTATGAAATGGGTGGGGTCTCAGTAGACCAGTGAACATGGGTGGGGTCTCTGTAGACCAGTGAAATGGGTGGGGTCACTATAGACCAGTGAAATGGGTGGTCACTATAGACTAGTGAAATGGGTGGGGTTTCTATAGACCAGTGTAATAGGTGGGGTCACTATAGACTAGTGAAATGGGTGGGGTCTCTATATACCATTGAAATGGGTGGGGTCTCAGTAGACCAGTGAACATGGGTGGGGTCTCTGTAGAGCAGTGAAATGGATGGGGTCTCTACAGACCAGTGAACATGGGTGGGGTCTCTGTAGAGCAGTGAAATGGATGGGGTCTCTACAGACCAGTGAACGTGGGTGGGGTCTCTATAGACCAGGGAACATAGGTGAGGTCTCTACAGACCAGTGAACATGGGTGGGGTATCTGTAGACCAGTGACATGGGTGGGGTCTCTACAGACCAGTGAAATGGGTGGGGTATCTGTAGACCAGTGACATGGGTGGGGTCTCTGTAGACCAGTGAAATGGATGGGGTCTCTCCAGACCAGTGAACATGGGTGGGGTCTCTATAGACCAGGGAACATGGGTGAGGTCTCTACAGACCAGTGAACATGGGTGGGGTCTCTACAGACCAGTGAACATGGGTGGGGTCTCTATAGACCAGTGAAATGGGTGGGGTCTCTATAGACCAGGGAACATGGGTGGGGTCTCTATAGACCAGGGAACATGGGTGGAGTCTCTATAGACCAGTGAAATGAGTGGTGTCTCTATAGACCAGTGAAATGGGTGGAGTCACTATAGACCAGTGAAATGGGTGGAGTCACTATAGACCAGTGAAATGGGTGGGGTCACTATAGACCAGTAAAATGGGTGGAGTCACTATAGACCAGTGAAATGGGTGGGGTCTCTATATACCATTGAATTGGGTGGGGTCTCAGTAGACCAGTGAACATGGGTGGGGTCTCTGTAGACCAGTGAAATGGGTGGGGTCACTATAGACCAGTGAAATGGGTGGAGTCACTATAGACCAATGAAATGGGTGGGGTTTCTATAGACCAGTGTAATAGGTGGCGTCACTATAGACTAGTGAAATGGGTGGGGTCTCTATATACCAGTGTAATAGGTGGGGTCACTATAGACTAGTTAAATGGGTGGGGTCTCTGTAGACCAGTGAAATGGGTGGGGTCACTATAGACCAGTGAAATGGGTGGAGTAAATATAGACCAGTGAAATGGGTGGGGTCACTATTGACCAGTGAAATGGATGGGGTCTCTACAGACCAGTGAACATGGGTGGGGTCTCTATAGACCAGTGAACATGGGTGGGGTCTCTATAGACCAGTGAAATGGGTGGGGTCTCTATAGATCAGGGAACATGGATGGGGTATCTGTAGACCAGTGACATGGGTGGGGTCTCTGTAGACCAGTGAAATGGATGGGGTCTCTACAGACCAGTGAACATGGGTGGGGTCTCTATAGACCAGGGAACATGGATGGGGTATCTGTAGACCAGTGACATGGGTGGGGTCTCTGTAGACCAGTGAAATGGGTGGGGTCTCTATAGACCAGGTCAATGGGTGGGGTCTCTATAGACCAGTGAAATGGGTGGGGTCACTATAGACCAGTGAAATGGGTGGAGTCACTATAGACCAGTGAAATGGGTGGGGTCACTATAGACCAGTGAAATGGGTGGAGTCACTATAGACCAGTGAAATGGGTGGAGTCACTATAGACCAGTGAAATGGGTGGAGTCACTATAGACCAGTGAAATGGGAGGAGTCACTATAGACCAGTGAAATGGGTGGGGTCACTATTGACCAGTGAAATGGGTGGGGTTTCTATAGACCAGTGTAATAGGTGGCGTCACTATAGACTAGTGAAATGGGTGGGGTCTCTATATACCAGTGTAATAGGTGGGGTCACTATAGACTAGTGAAATGGGTGGGGTCTCTATATACCATTGAAATGGGTGGGGTCTCAGTAGACCAGTGAACATGGGTGGGGTCTCTGTAGACCAGTGAAATGGGTGGAGTCACTATAGACCAGTGAAATGGGTGGGGTTTCTATAGACCAGTGTAATAGGTGGGGTCACTATAGACTAGTGAAATGGGTGGGGTCTCTATATACCAGTGTAATAGGTGGGGTCACTATAGACTAGTGAAATGGGTGGGGTCTCTATATACCATTGAAATGGGTGGGGTCTCAGTAGAACACTGAACATAGGTGGGGTCTCTATAGACCAGGGAACATAGGTGAGGTCTCTACAGACCAGTGAACATGGGTGGGGTATCTGTAGACCAGTGACATGGGTGGGGTCTCTACAGACCAGTGAAATGGGTGGGGTATCTGTAGACCAGTGACATGGGTGGGGTCTCTGTAGACCAGTGAAATGGATGGGGTCTCTACAGACCAGTGAACATGGGTGGGGTCTCTATAGACCAGAGAACATGGGTGAGGTCTCTACAGACCAGTGAACATGGGTGGGGTCTCTATAGACCAGTGAAATGGGTGGAGTCACTATAGACCAGTGAAATGGGTGGGGTCACTATAGACCAGTGAAATGGGTGGAGTCACTATAGACCAGTGAAATGGGTGGGGTCACTATAGACCAGTGAAATGGGTGGAGTCACTATAGACCAGTGAAATGGGTGGGGTCACTATTGACCAGTGAAATGGGTGGGGTTTCTATAGACCAGTGTAATAGGTGGCGTCACTATAGACTAGTGAAATGGGTGGGGTCTCAGTAGACCAGTGAACATGGGTGGGGTCTCTGTAGACCAGTGAAATGGGTGGGGTCACTATAGACCAGTGAAATGGGTGGAGTCACTATAGACTAGTGAAATGGGTGGGGTCTCTATATAACAGTGTAATAGGTGGGGACACTATAGACTAGAGAACATGGGTGGGGTCTCTATAGACCAGTGAAATTGGTGGGGTCTCTATAGACCAGGGAACATGGGTGGGGTCTCTATAGAGCAGGGAACATGGGTGGAGTCTCTATAGACCAGTGAAATGAGTGAGGTCTCTATAGACCAGGTCAATGGGTGGGGTCTCTATAGACCAGTGAAATGGGTGGGGTCACTATAGACCAGTGAAATGGGTGGAGTCACTATAGACCAGTGAAATGGGTGGAGTCACTATAGACCAGTGAAATGGGTGGGGTCACTATAGACCAGTGAAATGGGTGGAGTCACTATAAACCAGTGAAATGGGTGGGGTCACTATAGACTAGTGAAATGGGTGGAGTCACTATAGACCAGTGAAATGGGTGGGGTTTCTATAGACCAGTGTAATAGGTGGCGTCACTATAGACTAGTGAAATGGGTGGGGTCTCTATATACCAGTGTAATAGGTGGGGACACTATAGACTAGTGAAATGGGTGGGGTCTCTATATACCATTGAAATGGGTGGGGTCTCAGTAGACCAGTGAACATGGGTGGGGTCTCTGTAGACCAGTGAAATGGGTGGGGTCACTATAGACCAGTGAAATGGGTGGAGTCACTATAGACCAATGAAATGGGTGGGGTTTCTATAGACCAGTGTAATAGGTGGCGTCACTATAGACTAGTGAAATGGGTGGGGTCTCTATATACCAGTGTAATAGGTGGGGTCACTATAGACTAGTGAAATGGGTGGGATCTCTGTAGACCAGTGAAATAGGTGGGGTCACTATAGACCAGTGAAATAGGTGGAGTCACTATAGACCAGTGAAATGGGTGGGGTATCTGTAGACCATTGAAATGGGTGGGGTCTCAGTAGACCAGTGAACATGGGTGGGGTCTCTGTAGACCAGTGAAATGGGTGGGGTCACTATAGACCAGTGAAATGGGTGGAGTCACTATAGACCAATGAAATGGGTGGGGTCTCTATATACCAGTGTAATAGGTGGGGTCACTATAGACTAGTGAAATGGGTGGAATCTCTATATACCATTGAAATGGGTGGGGTCTCAGTAGACCAGTGAACATAGGTGGGGTCTCTATAGACCAGGGAACATAGGTGAGGTCTCTACAGACCAGTGAGCATGGGTGGGGTATCTGTAGACCAGTGACATGGGTGGGGTCTCTACAGACCAGTGAAATGGGTGGGGTATCTGTAGACCAGTGACATGGGTGGGGTCTCTGTAGACCAGTGAAATGGATGGGGTCTCTACAGACCAGTGAACATGGGTGGGGCCTCTATAGACCAGGGAACATGGGTGAGGTCTCTACAGACCAGTGAACATGGGTGGGGTCTCTATAGACCAGTGAAATGGGTGGGGTCTCTATAGACCAGGGAACATGGGTGGAGTCTCTATAGACCAGTGAAATGGGTGGGGTCTCTATAGACCAGGTCAATGGGTGGAGTCTCTATAGACCAGTGAAATGGGTGGGGTATCTGTAGACCAGTGACATGGGTGGGGTCTCTGTAGACCAGTGAAATGGGTGGGGTCTCTATAGACCAGTGTAATGGGTGGGGTCTCTATAGATTAGGTCAATGGGTGGGGTCTCTATAGACCAGTGTAATGGGTGGGGTCACTATAGACCAGTGAAATGGTTGGGGTATCTTTAGACCAGTGACATGGGTGGGGTCTCTGTAGACCAGTGAAATGGGTGGGGTCTCTACAGACCAGTGAACATGGGTCGGGTCTCTATAGACCAGTGAACATGGGTGGGGTCTCTACAGACCAGTGAACATGGGTTGGGTCTCTATAGACCAGTGAAATGGGTGGGGTCTCTACAGACCAGTGAAATGGGTGGGGTCTCTATAGACCAGGGAACATGGGTCGGGTCTCTATAGACCAGTGAACATGGGTGGGGTCTCTACAGACCAGTGAACATGGGTTGGGTCTCTATAGACCAGTGAAATGGGTGGGGTCTCTACAGACCAGTGAAATGGGTGGGGTCTCTATAGACCAGGGAACATGGGTGGAGTCTCTATAGACCAGTAAAATGGGTGGGGTCTCTACAGACCAGTGAAATGGGTGGGGTCTCTGTAGACCAGTGAAATGGGTGGGGTCTCTATAGACCAGGTCAATGGGTGGGGTCTCTATAGACCAGGTAAATGGGTGGGGTCTCTATAGACCAGTGGAATGGGTGGGGTCACTATAGACCAGGTCAATGGGTGGGGTCTCTATAGACCAGGTAAATGGGTGGGGTCTCTATAGACCAGTGAAATGGGTGGGGTCTCTATAGACCAGTGAAATGGGTGGGGTCACTATAGACCAGTGAAATGAGACTGCTTCTGGTGTGTGAATGAGGTTTTAGGGTAGATCCTGATGGGCAGGTTGTACGGCAGCCTCTGCCATCAGTGGGTGAATGTGTGTGAATGGGTGAAAGCTGACATGGAGTGTAAAGAGCTTTGAGTGGATGGAAGACTAGAAAGGAGCTACATGAATGCTAGTCCATTAACCGTTTCCCCCCATACCAGAACGTAGACGTCTATAATAGAGATATTTGTGGTAAATGGAGATGAGAGATTTCTTGGTGCTGGTTAATCAGAGTGTGAAGGGTGTATACTGATGTCCTCATACACACCTGTCCTCACAGGTGATTGTGTAAGGCCTCGGGACGTTTGGGACCATATTAGTGACTTCCTGGATAGTTGGGAAGTGGGATGGCCGGTCTTCAG
This sequence comes from Pterois miles, assembly GCA_947000775.1. Lineage (NCBI taxonomy): Eukaryota > Metazoa > Chordata > Actinopteri > Perciformes > Scorpaenidae > Pterois > Pterois miles. Next base: position 860,208 of record CAMQGK010000544.1, on the reverse strand, counting down.
TGATACATGGTCAGTGGTGCAGTGTTTTAGGAGGAACCATTGAGATTTCTACTCAGGACAGAGTTCCTCCAGGAAATCTAGTTTTCTGTTATTTAAAATGCTGCAGATTAATTGATCTCGACAGCTGCTGCCAGATGCCACGGTAGCGACGAGGGTCTGATCTGTCCCCGCTCCTATGAAAGACCATGTTGTCGGATAGATCACATCCTTCCCTCTGCCTGGGAGGGCTGGGCCCACACTGGACTGCCTCTTACTGTGCACTTCACGCATCTCACATCTCACTGTATATATTACTCTTAGGCACATATTGGGTCACAAAGTTAGGGCTCCGTGGACGGGTGGGACGGGGGTCAATGGATTGTGGGGCGAGGCGGACTGCTGAGCCCCAGGGCATTTCGTCCTCCTCGCCTCCTTCCTACTGCCCCCTCCCAGTTTCCACTTTTAATGCAGTACACACAAAATTTGGGGATGTCAGCGTTGGCTTTGGGAGCGGGGTCAGGGAAGGCGGCAGAGTAACCATCCTCTGTACTCCTCCGGCCCGTCCCCTGCCCCCTCGCGGTCCAACCCAACTTTTTAATGCACCACATTACATTACACTTGAGGTTGCACTCACACATGGTGGAGGGTGAATGGTTCCTTGTTTGGAATCGGGGAACCATAGTAATAGGGGAGTAATGGTGAACCCTCTGGACATGGCGTTACTGGTGGGGCTCAGTCCCCTCCGGCTTTTGGGCTTTGAGAGAGCCCAACGTTCAGCCCGCTGTCGCTGTGGGGTCTCCGGGTCGGGGGGGTTGTGGTCTGGGGGGGTCTCCCGCATCCCTGGTGGGCCCCCTATTGCTGTGGCCCCTGGAACGTCGTGGTGCTGGATTGGTGCCCTGGTGGGCGCCGGAGCTAATGCATGGGCTGGTCCCTGGCGGTGGCTCGGCTCAGGTTGGGGGGGGCGGGGGCACGTCTCTGGGTGCGGGGGCCGTGGGCTCCCTGCGCTCCCCCTGGGCCTCGGTGCCGGGTGATAGGCAGGGTTAGTAACTAGTTCCATCTACACCGCCCGCTCTCTCCCCCGGGCCTGGGCTGGGCCCTGGCATCGGTCTCCTCTGGCTGGCCCCCCGGTGGCGGCCTGCTTGCTGCTAGTTGTCCTCTCGGTGGGGGGTCATTCGGTCCCTGTGTCTGCCCACTGTGCTGCGGGGGTTGCCCTGCCGCCCCGGGGGCGGGGGGTTGGGCGGGGTGTGGGTGGTGGGCGGGGGGTTGGGCGGGGTGTGGGTGGTGGGCGGGGGTAGGGTGTGCGGGTGGGTGGTGGGGTGGGCCCTCGTGCCCCATGCCCCCTGGCCCTGTTCGGGGTGCTCCGGGGGGGTGTCGGCCGCTGCCTCCTCTGGGCATCTGGGTGTGCGTGCGGCCCGGCGGCTCTGATGGCTATCTGGGTGTTGCCTCCTTGGTGCTCTCATACCCTGGGATGGGAGGGTGCACTTGACCAGTTTGCCCAGGTTTAGTCACGACAGCCGCTCCTGACAGCCTGGGCTTCGGTGTCAATAACACATGCATGATTGGGCTCAGGGCCTGCCAGCACCTGTCGAGTCCCATTGTTGAGAACTAATGGGACCCGCAAAAATGTGCTAGATCATTCTTCGAACTTTACACTGGACTCACGGACTTCATGCACTTTATCACTCTTGATCTCTGATGGTTTAACTTTCTCCCTTCCGTTGCTTCTCATAGGTTACAGGTTGGTGGGTATAAATCAGCACCTCACATTCAAAGCATGTACCCTTCCCAACCCATCTTATCTCCCCCTATCTATCCCACATTTTCCCCTCATCTCACTGAAGTGTAGCACTTCCCTCTCTGGCTCGTAATAGGAAAAACCAATAAAGATTAGTTACCAGGAGGGCTGGTGATGGTCACACACACACTAAAATATTAACATACTTTTGTGCAATACTAAAATAAGCACAGATCCCATAAAAAGTTGTTACCTCAGTAGCTCAGTCTGTAGGGAGTTGGCTTGGGAACCGGAGGGTCACGTCAAGTCCCGACATGACCAAGAACTGAGTGTGAACTGGTAGCTGGAGAGGTGCCAGTTTACCTCTTGGGCACTGCCGAGGTGCCCCTGAGCAAGGCACCAAACCCCCAACTGCTCGGGGCGCTTGTCAGGAGCAGCCCCCTCACTCTGACATCTCTCCATTGATGCATGTATATGGGTCCTGTTTGTGCATATGTGTGTTCGGGTCTGCATGTACCATGTATATGTAAAAAACAACAGAGTGTAAAAATTAAATTTCCCCTAGTGGGACGAATAAAGGACTATCTTCTTCTTCTTCATGCAAACTCCACACAGAAGAGCCCCACGCTGGATTCGAACCCGCGACCCTCCTGCCGTGAGGTGACGTGCCAACCCGAATCATATGCAGCTTCTTGACTACGACTTCAGCTGTGAGTTGAGAATGAAAGAAACTCCAGAAGTGCACATCCATGCAGAGTTTAATTGACACAAACTTGCACACCCATGTACAGTATGTAGTAGTAGTAGTAGTAGTATAAAATGAGAGGTATGAAACCGTATATTGGCATATCATCCAGGTGGAACTGGAGACCAAAATACCACAAAAAAAGGAAGTCAGTTTGATGGTGTCTCCAACTCCATTAATCATCCATAACCATGAACTACATCTACACTTTGTGAATATCATCGGTTACATTAACAAAAACAAAACACACCAACATTATGTGAACCACAGATCATCAAATCTAGCACATGAAGGCAAAAACAAGCGAAACACACGTCATTTAGCTAAAAACTTGTTTGTCCCAAGTTAACGTGACTCTAAAACCCCAGTTTCCATGAAATCATATGTAGTAGTGAGTAGTAGTCTGCATCTGCTCACCGTAAAGAAACACATTCGTGATGCTATTTACAGCTCAGTGGCTTCCTGTTAGCGGTGCTAACTGGAGATAAGTAGGACGCTTTCTGACCTCCATGCTGGATATCAGGAGGAACCACAGCTCAAACCAGTTGGTGTGGTGGCACTTGGTCTGTGTAGTTTATCATCTGTGTGTGTGTGTTGTGTTTGTGACAGAGGTAAAGGTGGTAACTGACACACATTAAGCTGCTACAGTGTCTTGACACACAGGTTTGCATCATGTGAATGCTGCTACTTCCTGTTTGACTGGTGTGGTGATGCATGCTGGGACAGCCACTCTCAGTGGATGATGAGCGATTTACTGCATATCTGTTGGCTGTTACACTAAGGAGGCACGAGGCCACGCTGACAGGCAATCAGAGTGCTTCTTCTGGTGGCGTTTCCAGCAGCCGGACTCACCAAACCCAGGTCAGTGGATTCAGGGGGTTTGTGGCACTTTCAATTTGACTTTGGCACACAAATTTATACCATCGATCAATAAAAACTCAACTGTTGACCTGTGAAGAGGCAAGAATCCAAACATGAGGTAGCCATGAGGTAGCTGGTGTGTTCTGGTACCGACTGTGCTTCTGGTAGTGCCTATAACTGCAGCAGCCACTTTCCAGTGAGACCCGGCCCTGAAAGTGTGTTCAGACTGCATGAGAACCAGGCTCCTTCGGTATACCGGTACTAACCTGGTACCGGGGTACTGACGCATTTAAAACGGTACTGTACTGCGTTTAGATGAGACCGGTGAATGAATATATATATATATATATATATATATATAGAGAGAGAGAGAGAGAGAGAGAGAGAGGATGGCACCCTCACCATCTGGTAGAGATAGATAGATAGATAGATAGACAGACAGACAGATACATAGATAGATAGATAATAGAGAAACCAGCAGTGAGTTTCTATCTGAACGACTTGGTCTTCAGGATCAATGGTCTTCAGGATCAATGGTCTTCAGGATCAATGATCTTCAGGATCAATGGTCTTCAGGATCAATGGTCTTCAGGATCAATGGTCTTCAGGATCAATGATCTTCAGGATCAATGGTCTTCAGGATCAATGGTCTTCAGGATCAATGGTCTTCAGGATCAATGATCTTCAGGATCAATGGTCTTCAGGATCAATGATCTTCAGGATCAATGGTCTTCAGGATCAATGGTCTTCAGGATCAATGGTCTTCAGGATCAATGATCACGGTGAAGCCACTAACAGTGAAGCACCACTGTTCAATCGGTGATATAAAACACTTCAACTTGGTAAAACCTCTGAGGACCAGCAGCTGATACACTGATATATAATCGTAATATATATATATATATATATATATATATATATATATATATATATATATATAATAATAATAACTGACAGACTGATATATAATAGTACTATATATATAATAACTGACAGACTGATATATAATAGTACTATATATATATAATAACTGACAGACTGATATATAATAGTACTATATATATAATAACTGACAGACTGATATATAATAGTACTATATATATAATAACTGACAGACTGATATGTAATAGTACTATATATATAATAACTGACAGACTGATATATAATAGTACTATATATATATAATAACTGACAGACTGATATATAATAGTACTATATATATAATAATAACTGACAGACTGATATGTAATAGTAATATAAATATATAATATATATACATACACAAGTCTGGGAGCTCACAGTCTGGTCCAATAATAATATTTTGATCATTTTAAGGTTTAAATACAGTATATTTTCAGCAGCAGACATCTATTTGGATCTCGGTTTAACATTCGACAGTCAGTGAAATGCTGCTAAAGCCACTCAGACTATACGCAGACCATTTAAATAACTCCATCCTGCAGCTGCACCACCATCCTGCAGCTGCACCACCATCCTGCAGCTGCACCACCATCCTGCAGCTGCACCACCATCCTGCAGCTGCACCACCATCCTGCAGCTGCACCACCATCCTGCAGCTGCACCACCATCCTGCAGCTGCACCACCATCCTGCAGCTGCACCACCATCCTGCTCACTCACAGATATTGATTTATAATCTATAATATTCTAGGAACCATGTTCCATTAGCATTAGGTTTTAGCGGGGCTGCTATCAGGCCGACGGCCGCTGTGTTATTCAGGACACCAGAGGTTTTATTCTGTGTGAATGTTCAAAGAAATGACTGACGTCACTTCAGACAAGAGCCAGAGAGAAACCAGCCGGCTGGCCGGTGGAGTTACCGCTCCTCAAGTCCTTCAGGGAGTTTTCACCAAGCCCCCTTTCTAGAC
>CAMQGK010000544.1:757500-847500 GCA_947000775.1 Pterois miles | reverse complement strand
CACCAGTGACGAGTTGCATAAGGATCATGATATATATATATATATATATATATATATATTATATATATATATATATACACACACACACACACACACACACGTTTACTCTGTATGTTTTGTACTGTCTTACGTACCATGCTTGGGTCGGGGCCGTGGTAGTATACCTGCAAACACACAGTCCTGTCATGTGGTAAATCAAACCGAGACATAAAGACCCTACCAAACACAAAGCCACGTCCACCACTCAGAGGAACAGGAAGTCCATTATAATAATAATAACATAAAGACATTTTTGTGAAGAGTAAGAACATTGATGAACACATAAAAAGTGGTCATTATCAATATAATCTCACCACGCCTGGCTGTCCGGGAGTGTTGTAGGGAGGACAAGGTCCGACAGGACCACTGGGGGGAGGATGGACGGCACCTGGGGTGGTCTGGACAGACGGACAGATGACGAGGCGGGTCAATGGTCTGGGGCTGCGACTAATCATTACTAATCATTATTGATTATTTGTTGATTATTTTCTTTGATTAAATATCAGTTTAGTCTTTAAAATGGAAGAATATAGACAGAAATCTCATAGCTTCTGTTGATCAAACACAATCTGAAGATAATCAGTTTACAATAATATTGAACAAAAAATGAATTAGTTAATAATCTGACAGATAAATGTGAACGGACTTGTGTTCCTATAAAACCTTTATAGTCTTCTGACACTCAGAGTACTTTACATACATGTCAGCATTCACCCATTCACACTGATGGCAGATTACTACTACTAATAACCTAATAACACTAATAACTGCTAATAACTACTACTAATAACCTAATAACACTCATAACTGCTAATAACTACTACTAATAACCTAATAACACTCATAACTGCTAATAACTACTACTAATAACCTAATAACACTCATAACTGCTAATAACTACTACTAATAACCTAATAACACTCATAACTGCTAATAACTACTACTAATAACCTAATAACACTCATAACTGCTAATAACTACTACTAATAACCTAATAACACTAATAACTGCTAATAACTACTACTAATAACCTAACAACACTAATAACTGCTAATAACTACTACTAATAACCTAACAACACAAATACCCTAACAACACTCATAACTGCTAATAACTACTACTAATAACCTAATAACACTCAAACCACCTACCCAAACTAACTGCTAATAACTACTACTAATAACCTAACAACACTCATAACTGCTAATAACTACTACTAATAACCTAATAACACTAATAACTGCTAATAAAACTACTACTAATAACCTAATAACACTCATAACTGCTAATAACTACTACTAATAACCTAATAACACTCATAACTGCTAATAACTACTACTAATAACCTAACAACACTAATAACTGCTAATAACTACTACTAATAACCTAATAACCAAAACACTAATAACTGCTAATAACTACTACTAATAACCTAATAACACTCATAACTGCTAATAACTGCTAATAACAACCTAATAACCCTAATAACTGCTAATAACAACCTAATAACCCTAATAACTGCTAATAACAACCTAATAACCCTAATAACTGCTGATAACAACCTAATAACCCTAATAACTGCTAATAATAACCTAATAACCCTAATGACAGAAATCCCAGTAATCCCAGTAGTACTTCACATACTACATACTACTTGTACATGTCAGCACTAATGTTTCTGTGCTCCCTCTGTCTATACTACTATTATACTACTACTATACTACTACTATACTACTGTTGCTGTTTCTACTAACTGTGTCCTTTTCCAGCATTAAACTGCTTCGTGTTTCTGTTCTCAGGTATTTTAGGAGGCTTTCTGTAAACCCTCAGCACACATAGCAGGTGCTTTTATTAGTTTACTCTCAAATAAACGACACTGACCTAAACTAACATTCCTGATGAGAAATGTTCACGGTGAAAATGTCTCTCCATTACTGATGCAGCATATTGCTTTTTCTCCAGATGGAGTCGCAGTGCCGACTGTTCGTACCTGCAGCGCTGAAGCGGTGGTGGCTTTCTTCTTGAAAATCTTCTTCCGACAGCAGCAGCAAATCCCAGCCGGGATGCCCAGCAGTAAGAGCAGAGCCATGAGAGGGTTTCCTTCAGAGTACTCATGGTGGTCTACGATGGGGGGGGGGGGGGGGTAGTGTATGTGATCAGGACTGTAGCTGTGACACTGTGACATTACAGATATACCACATTCTTGTTAAATGACTATCAATGATTCTCCATGTTTCAGCCTCCTCACCATAAACTGTGTACCTAGCATACGCTATAAGTATTAGTATTAGAAGTCATCACAGGTCCAAAACGTTCGACCCTGTCTGAAAGCTACGAATAACACACTCACAGGTCCAAATGGACTGCGTACAGCTATGGGTTTCTTTTCTCGTTTACTTAAGGAGAAAACGAGAAAAGCCCAGGTCACATTCACATGCTCTTCAATTGCAGAATTCCTTTGTCCCTATTTTCTTATATTGATCCTCGTGAGTTGAAGGCCCGTTGATCCTAAACGCTCTGTAAACCTCCATAAATGGGCAAAAGGCTCAGGCTCAGAATGCCCTACGAAGTCCTACGACTGAGGAGCAATGGGCCAAAGTTTATAATATCTGGTGGCAAAATCAATTATCAAGTAAAAATTATGATGAATGATGTTGGAATACAGCAAGTAAAATGTACTTGTAAATGAAAATGTATTTCTGGATGTGATAATTGATCATACACTGTGTTGGATATCACACATAAATACTGTAAAAACAAATGTCTAGAACCATGGTTATTATAAAAAACTAGTGAAACGCTGAATTAGAAACTCTCTATAAACCTCAGATACTCAGGGACTCCTACCGAGGAACCACGGAGCCTGACAGGATTTTCTCTAACCCTAACCCAAGCAGTACGACTTCCCACCAGGTAACTACGACGCTCTCTCTCACACCACTCTGCATGGTGGACTGGAGACAGTGAACGCATCACCGCGGATGCTGCAGTAACTCTCCTGACGATAAACTGGGGACAGTGAACACAGCACCATGGCTGCTACAGTAACTCTCCTGACGGTGAACCGGAGACAGTGAACGCAGCACCACGGCTGCTACGGTAGGTCTCCTGACGGTGAACTGGAGACAGTGAACGCAGCACCATGGCTGCTACAGTAACTCTCCAGACGGTGAAATGGAGACAGTGAATGCAGCATTGTGTCTGCTACAGTAACTCTCCGACGGTGAACTGGAGAAAGTGAACGCAGCACCGTGGCTGCTACGGTAACTCTCCTGGCGGTGAACTGGAGACAGTGAACGCAGCACCGCGGCTGCTAGGGTAACTCTCCTGACGGTGAACTGGAGACAGCAAACGCAGCACTGTGGTTGCTACGGTAACTCTCCTGACGGTGAACTGGAGACAGCTAACGCAGCACCACGGTTGCTACAGTAACTCTTCTGATGGTGAACTTGAGACAGCGAACGCAGCACCATGGTTGCTCCGGTAACTCTCCTCACGGTGAACTGGAGACAGTGAACGCAGCACCGCGGGTGCTACGGTAACTCTCCTGGCAGTTAATTGGAGAAAGTGAAGGCAGCACCGTGGTAGCTATGATAACTCTCCTGACGGTGAACTGGAGACAGCGAACGCAGCACCGTGGTCGCTACGGTAACTCTCCTCACGGTGAACCGGAGACAGTGAACGCAGCACTGTGTTTGCTACGGTAACTCTCCTGACGGTGAACCGGAGAGAGTGAACGCAGCACCACGGCTGCTACGGTAGCTCTCCTGACGGTGAACTGGAGACAGTGAACGCAGCACCATGGCTGCTACAGTAACTCTCCAGACGGTGAAATGGAGACAGTGAATGCAGCATTGTGTCTACTACAGTAACTCTCCGACGGTGAACTGGAGAAAGTGAACGCAGCACCGTGGCTGCTACGGTAACTCTCCTGACGGTGAACTGGAGACAGCTAACGCAGCACCACGGTTGCTACAGTAACTCTTCTGATGGTGAACTTGAGACAGCGAACGCAGCACCATGGTTGCTCCGGTAACTCTCCTCACGGTGAACCGGAGACAGTGAACGCAGCATTGGGGCTGCTACGGTAACTCTCCTGACAGTGAACTGGAGACAGTGAACGCAGCACCGCGGGTGCTACGGTAACTCTCCTGGCAGTTAATTGGAGAAAGTGAAGGCAGCACCGTGGTAGCTATGATAACTCTCCTGACGGTGAACTGGAGACAGCGAACGCAGCACCGTGGTCGCTACGGTAACTCTCCTCACGGTGAACCGGAGACAGTGAACGCAGCACTGTGTTTGCTACGGTAACTCTCCTGACGGTGAACCGGAGAGAGTGAACGCAGCACCACGGCTGCTACGGTAGCTCTCCTGACGGTGAACTGGAGACAGTGAACGCAGCACCATGGCTGCTACAGTAACTCTCCAGACGGTGAAATGGAGACAGTGAATGCAGCATTGTGTCTACTACAGTAACTCTCCGACGGTGAACTGGAGAAAGTGAACGCAGCACCGTGGCTGCTACGGTAACTCTCCTGACGGTGAACTGGAGACAGTGAACGCAGCACCGCGGCTGCTAGGGTAACTCTCCTGACGGTGAACTGGAGACAGCGAACGCAGCACTGTGGTTGCTACGGTAACTCTCCTGACGGTGAACTGGAGACAGCTAACGCAGCACCACGGTTGCTACAGTAACTCTTCTGATGGTGAACTTGAGACAGCGAACGCAGCACCATGGTTGCTCCGGTAACTCTCCTCACGGTGAACCGGAGACAGTGAACGCAGCATTGTGGCTGCTACGGTAACTCTCCTGACGGTGAACTGGAGACAGTGAACGCAGCACCGTGGGTGCTACGGTAACTCTCCTGGCAGTTAATTGGAGACAGTGAACGCAGCACCGTGGTCGCTACGGTAACTCTCCTGACGGTGAACTGGCGACAGCGAACGCAGCACCACGGTTGCTACGGTAACTCTTCTGATGGTGAACTGGAGACAAGGAACGCAGTACTGCAGCTGCTCCGGTAACTCAGCTGACGGTGAACTGGAGAAAGTGAACGCAGCACCATGGCTGCTACAGTAACTCTCCAGACGGTGAAATGGAGACAGTGAACGCAGCATTGTGTCTGCTACAGTAACTCTCCGACAGTGAACTGGAGACAGTGAACGCAGCACCGTGGCTGCTATGGTAACTCTCCTGACGGTGAACTGGAGACAATGAACGCAGCACCGCGGCTGCTACGGTAACTCTCCTGACGGTGAACTGGAGACAGTGAACGCAGCACCATGGCTGCTACGGTAACTCTCCTGACGGTGAACTGGAGACAATGAACGCAGCATCGCGGCTGCTACGGTAACTCTCCAGACGGTGAAATGGAGACAGTGAACGCAGCATTGTGTCTGCTACAGTAACTCTCCGACAGTGAACTGGAGACAGTGAACGCAGCACCGCGGCTGCTAGGGTAACTCTCCTGACGGTGAACTGGAGACAGCAAACGCAGCACTGTGGTTGCTACGGTAACTCTCCTGACGGTGAACTGGAGACAGCTAACGCAGCACCATGGTTGCTACAGTAACTCTTCTGATGGTGAACTTGAGACAGCGAACGCAGCACCATGGTTGCTCCGGTAACTCTCCTCACGGTGAACCGGAGACAGTGAACGCAGCATTGTGGCTGCTACGGTAACTCTCCTGACGGTGAACTGGAGACAGTGAACGCAGCACCATGGCTGCTACGGTAACTCTCCTGACGGTGAACTGGAGACAGTGAACGCAGCACCGCGGCTGCTAGGGTAACTCTCCTCACGGTGAACCGGAGACAGTGAACGCAGCACTGTGGCTGCTACGGTAACTCTCCTGACGGTGAACTGGAGACAGTGAACGCAGCACTGTGGCTGCTACGGTAACTCTCCTGACGGTGAACTGGAGACAGCGAATGCAGCACCGTGGCTGCTACGGTACCTCTCCTGACGGTGAACTGGCGACAGCGAACGCAGCACCACGGTTGCTACGGTAACTCTTCTGATGGTGAACTGGAGACAAGGAACGCAGCACTGCAGCTGCTCCGGTAACTCCGCTGACGGTGAACTGGAGACAGTGAACGCAGCACCATGGCTGCTACGGTAACTCTCCTGATGGTGAACTGGAGACAGTGAACGCAGCACCGCGGCTGCTAGGGTAACTCTCCTGACGGTGAACTGGAGACAGCAAACGCAGCACCGTGGTTGCTACGGTAACTCTCCTGACGGAGAACTGGAGACAGCGAACGCAGCACCACCGTTGCTATGGTAACTCTCCTGACAGTGAACTGGAGACAGCGAACGCAGCACCGCGGTTGCTACGGTAACTCTCCTGGCAGTTAATTGGAGACAGTGAACGCAGCACCGTGGTAGCTACGGTAACTCTCCTGACGGTGAACCGGAGACAGCGAACGCAGCACTGTGGCTGCTACGGTAACTCTCCTCACGGTGAACCGGAGACAGTGAACGCAGCACCGTGGCCGCTACGGTAACTCTCCTGACGGTGAACTGAAGACGGTGGGTGGTTTCAGCTCACATCTCCGACAGCAGTCTGACAGTCTGCAGATATGTAGCCTATAGACATGATATATTTTTAAGCTACAGCTGTACTGACAGGACATATTAGAGCACAGAGACCATTTCCATGCTGACAAGAGCTCGAACCTGCCTGTCTATTCACCTGAGGACATCAGGTCAGTAGGTAGTCCTTACTGTGGCCCAGACCACCTCTGAATGTGGTCTGAAAGATCCAATCTCAGTGAGTCCTCAGGGTGTCTTGAGTGCGTTCACACCTGTACTTAGAGATGTCCACTCGTGATTCGATCACTGAGGATGTTGTTAATACCAGATCTGAACAGGACCTCTGACACTGTGACATCCTACGTCAGTTCACCCTGGTTTACTGCCAAACTCAGTCAGCTTCCCCAGGCCAAGGGGGGGCCTACAGGGTGGGGATAGGAACCCTCAATGACAGGACTAAAGGACCACAGTCCCGAGAAGCCCTCCATGACAGGACTAAAGGACCACAGTCCCGAGAACCCTCCATGACAGGACTAAAGGACCACAGTCCCAAGAAACCCTCCATGACAGGACTAAAGGACCACAGTCCCAAGAAACCCTCCATGACAGGACTAAAGGACCACAGTCCCAAGAAACCCTCCATGACAGGACTAAAGGACCACAGTCCCAAGAAACCCTCCATGACAGGACTAAAGGACCACAGTCCCGAGAACCCTCCATGACAGGACTAAAGGACCACAGTCCCAAGAAACCCTCCATGACAGGACTAAAGGACCACAGTCCCAAGAAACCCTCCATGACAGGACTAAAGGACCACAGTCCCGAGAACCCTCCATGACAGGACTAAAGGACCACAGTCCCAAGAAACCCTCCATGACAGGACTAAAGGACCACAGTCCCAAGAAACCCTCCATGACAGGACTAAAGGACCACAGTCCCAAGAAACCCTCCATGACAGGACTAAAGGACCACAGTCCCAAGAAATCCTCCATGACAGGACCAAAGGACCACAGTCCCAAGAAACCCTCCATGACAGGACTAAAGGACCACAGTCCCAAGAAACCCTCCATGACAGGACCAAAGGACCATGACGGCCTTCCTGTCTCAGCAGGCCTGCTGTGTGCCTCATTCCTGTGTCTGTGTTGTGGTGCAGGTCCCTGGTAGACCATCAGTGCTCAAGATTGGGCTGGACCATGGTCTTGTTACTAGTTTAGGTTTTATTGGCCAGACAATACCTCATCCATCTGCTGACATATAGATTGATAACTCTGATTTAAAAAACTTCAGTGTTTTTATTACTATTGTCACCGTTACTGGTAGGGCTGTCAAAGTTATTGTGTTAATAAAGTTTTAAAGCTACTTTTTTTTCTTCTCTTTTTTTTTTTTTTTTTTTTTTTTTTTTTTCTTTTTTTTTTTCTTTTTTTTTTTTTTTTCCCCCCCCCCCCGCCCGTAATTTTGGGGTGGTTTTTTTTTTTTGTTTTCCCACCCCCCAAAGGCGGCGGCTGTCTCTGCTCGGAGTGGGTGTTTTGGGGTGGGGGACTCTCTTTTTTTTTTGCGCGGGCGTTTTTTTTTATTGGTTTGTTGGGGGGCATCCACGCAGAGGAGGGGGGGGTTATTATAATTAAGCGCCTGGTTGTTTTGTCTGGGGTGGGGGGGGGGGGGGGAGGAGGGGTGGGTTTTCTGGGAAAACCCCCCCCAACGCGCCCAAGGGAAGCCCCCCCCCCAAAAAAAAAAATTTTTTTAATTTTTTTTTTTTTTTTTTGGATTTTTTTTTTTTTTTTTTTTTTTTTTTTTTTTTTTTTTTTTTATATTTTTTTTTTTTTTTTTTTTCTTCTTTAACTTTAAATTTCCCCACTTTGGGACTAATAAAGGAATATCTTATCTTATCTTATCTTATCTTTCTGGCAACCAATGAAACTAGAAAACAGAAGCAAGTCACAGTCAAGTCAGCACACTGACACGCTGACAGCAGTTGGCCATGTTATGATTGGAGCATATTTCTGATGCTAAATGTCTGATTAATCACTAAAACTACAACCAAAAGATGCAGTCCTTGCTGCGTTCGAATCCATCGTTGCAGTTTGTGTGGAAGCTGGCCTCTCCGGTCATTTCTTTCCTGCGGAGTTGGCGGCTCGGCGCTGGAGTCAGCTGGCCGGCGTTGTTTCAGCTGCTGGTGCTAAACTGGACTCTGGGTTAGCAGATCCTCAGAGGATCTGTGTCTACCTCTGTTGGTCTGGAGATGAGAGGAGGAGAATAAGTGGACAAAGGGGAGCCCTTTGGTGTTGTCCTGGATGGATTTCACTGGTCAGTGTGAATGGGTCATGGGTTCAGTCGCCATGGTTACCGTGAGTCTATGGGTGGAGTTTAGGGCTTCAGGGACCCTGAAAGAAATAAATACTGAATGGGTGGTGTTAGGATCCACCATCTTGAATGGTGGATCCTAACACCACCCATTCAGTATTTATTTCTTTGCTTGACTTGTTTAGAGCTGCCCTCCATGGAGGTTCTCTCCACCCAGCGATGTAGAAAGAAGACCAACAGGATCGTCAGAGACCCCAACCACACACTGGTCTCCCTGCTGCCGTATGACAGACCCTGAACCAGCATCTGGTCCCAGACCACCAGGCTCAGGGACAGTTTCATCAGGCCTTGAGCCTGCTGAGCTCTTCAGCTCATCACCTGACACTGCCCTGGTACACTTCACCTTTACACTACTTCTACCAGAAACTGGTTTGAGTAGGCGGTTTGGCTGCTTGGCCGATAAATCAGGACGATTTTTCGACATTTTTTATAATCGGCATTGGTCGATGCCGAGCACATTAAGCCGATTAGCGAGCAGGCTTATCTGCGGGCAGCCCACCTCGTGTCCAGTCTACCTGCAGACGTCAGCAGGTGAAGCCCAGTGGACTAACCTGTACAAGAAGGTCCTGACTGGGAGAAACCGGGCAGACACCATATGCAGATTAGACAGACAGAAGTGTTGTTCAATATGTGTTTACTAAGATATTTTCTGTATCATTTGTTATTATTTAAGCTGTTATATTCTGTCTGATGGAGGAAAAAAGAAAACCAGCCAAAGATATTGGCAAAATAGAAATCAATCATATACGGGCCATCGGCTGTCCTGATGCTGTGAAAAATCAGCATCAGCCACAAAAAAGCCACATCGGTCGACCTGTAACCTCTACTACCTGTTTATACCTGCGCACACCACAGTTTATGCACAGTAAATATTTATCTTATCCTGTCTACAGAAGAGTATTATATTATATATTAAATTTGTATTTTATTTTCAATACATTATATATCGTTCCCATATGTGAACTACTGCACTCCCTTATGTCTCATGTCTTGTAATCTCACCTATACTTTGGTGTTTTTCTGTTTTTAACGTTTGTAGTAGCATAGTCGGAGGGAACCGACCCTCCGAGGCCAGCGACTGCTCCACTGTAATTATAGTCCTTATGACAAATAATAACTTGTAGTCAAACATCAGCAACTTCATTACTGATGCAGAACTGCATCGGTGCAGATAATCAGAGCTGTTGTTGAGGTTTTAGTAGTTTTAACACACTGTGCTGTTGCGGCATGGTTTGAAAAGTTAGTTAGTCAGATAATCGTAGCAGCAACAGTTATGTGAATCTGAACAGCAGCTAGATTTTAGGTATCGTATGGGAGCCACGCCCGTCTCTGGACGTGGGGTTAAAACGGCAGGCAGATGTTTCACAGTTAAAGCCTTGTTAGGAAAAGTAGCAGGGCAAGTGGGAGTAGATCAGAGAACAAGGAGGCTTCATACTAATATGACTAAATATAGCTATCAAACTAACGTCTCTAACGTAAGCCTGCCGTCTGAGGTCGGGACTACTCTACCTGTGAGGTCCATCCTGGTGACAGACACCACCCGGTCCCGGCGGTCCCTCAGGGTGTAATGTCCCTCATCACTGTAATTCACATTCCTGATCTCGATGTTCATTGAGTGGGTCTGAACCCGGTCCCAATAGTCCGGCAGGTCCTGGGACACCCGAGCACCATCACGCACCTGAGGACGACAAACTCCTGTCAGAGGAATGCATTTTCATTTTGGTTTCTTTCATAATCCAAAAATACCTGCACTTCCTTCCGTCCTCCTGTCCCAGATGTCAATGAGCAAGGCACCGCTACCCAGGCTGACGGCATGTGGGCAATTACAGGCCCAGGATGCTGCACCCACCCAGCTGTTCAACTGACATGTTGTGACTGTATCACAGCTAAGAGGCGTCGTTCGGCCTGACGCCCAGTAGAGGGAGGACAGCCCTCTTAAATAACACGCTCAGCATGTACGACAATATGAAAGTTATACAGTAGACACAATCCAATTTTAATTGTCTTTTATCATAAACAATAATGTTGACAATAAAATACTGAGGTGGCTGCTAGAGCGGCGGTTCCTATGAACGTACTACATCAGTCTAGTGTGATACTCATTTCATTATTTGGCTCTTTCTTTACATTACTGCATGCTGAGCCACTGACAAGCTGCCCAGTGTCAGCAGGAGGACTTTGATAGCTGCTTGTACCAGGCTTGTTTTGTTAGGTGGAGGTGTGTTGCTTGGCATGGTAACGGTGTTGCTCCACTTTCTCTGGTCCCTGAGTTTCTTCTGGCCATAATCACTCTGGTGTGTAGTTTCTGCGGATGCAGGAGTTGGTGTATTGGGCAGCATTGTGGGACCTCGTCTTTACGTAGCGCTACGAGTCGTTTAGCGGGTGGATTTGTCTCTGCAGACGGGCGTGGATCAGTCCACGCCTCCACAGGAGCTGCTCCCTATTGGTCGAGGTGTGACCTGCTTTATAATAACATCTATAATGTTCTAGAACACAAATACTGAGAGATGAAGACTAATTTAAGGGTTTCTAATTTAAGCTTTAAAAATTCATCCCTAATAATCGAATCCCTCCTCTACCTCCCCATCTATCCATCCTCCCATGCATCCTCTCACCAGTGTGACGTTGGCAGCCTCCCCAGAGAAGGACAGCAGGGCGTCAGCCAGGTCGATGCCCTCCAGGGAGATGTACAGACTCTCTCCTGCTACACACTTCACATAGTTGTGCCTGGCTGCAACAGAGAAGAGACGGATCAGGAGGCCTGGATGGACTCACAGCTGTGGCTCCGTTGCAATGGGACATTTTGAGCACAAAAAAGATTTCGCAAACACCTAAATCATGTTTTGAGAGATTAATATCACACAAAGATGAATTGACTTTTATGGAGGTTTTTCTTTGACTTTTTTAGTTGTAAGCCACAAATATGTACCTGATCTACAAATAGTTCACTCTCTGCAAATGTATGTTTGTATTTATGTTGTGTAAAATCACATCCACAAACATACAGAGTGATCTGTAAATACGTATAACTTTGTAAATATGTAAATTAATTCCACATAAAAATGTGACATGTTTACATGTAAAGTGATATATACGTATTTACGCATCAGTTTTTACATGTGGAATGATATCTGCGCATCTGCAGATCGCTTCCTGTGCATTTACACATCATGTGACATTTGCAACTTCCCTCCTATGCGCTGATGTAATTTTGTCCAATTCGCACCACGCCACACCTGCAGAAAAGCTCCGTCAGCATGAGGTGTCGTTACTAGCTCCACCAGAAGGTGGCGACAAGCCCTGAAATGAGCTGACGGAGCTACAGCCGACAGCTGCCAGCAGAAAGCCACAAAAAGTCAGTCCAACCTCCAGGAGACCACCAGGAGACCACCAGGAGACCACCAGGAGACCACGTGGAGCGGCCCTGATTCAGGATCGGGTTAATCAAGTGCTATTATAACTGTGACTGAGAAAAAGATGAGAAAGGAAGTGGGCCTCTACAGTACATGATATTACCAGTATCACCACTATGTGCAGTATACGATGAAACACAAATGAAACACTGACTCCATAAACCAGTAAAGGCACTGGGTCTGGGTTTCACTGGTACAGCCGTTCTTGGTCAGCTATGACCTTTAGATGGATGCTATAGTGTAGTTTAATGTCTACCATTATCCTGTACGAGAGGCTGCTGGTGAATATGTTACATACGCTTTAACGCTGCAGTCATGAAAAAGCAAAACGTATAAGCAACCCTGTGCTGACTCACGTGTGACGGCCACTTTGACAGCAGAGATCTCTTGGCTCCAGAAGTCTCTCTGGATGTACGTCCCCTGGTCCTCATAAGACACCTGACAGAAACATAAAGACACCGTGGAGAACAACAATCTCTGGACAAAAAGCAAAATTAACATCACAGACAGCATGTTTCCTGTGTACTCCATCCATGAGAATCCATCTAGCATGTTGTTGTTTGGTTCGTTGCTGCCTGTTGTAGCACATTAATGAGACGGTGTTGATGAGTATGAATGATGAGTATGAATGATGAGTATGAATGATGAGTATGAACGTCAGATACAGGATGTCAGCTGAGCAGCAGCCGTCAATGACTGAATGTTAGAAGTAACGCATATAATAAATAATATAAAATAAAATAATAATAATGTATTTTATTTATAGGTGCCTTTCGGGACACTCACAGAGTTTTAATGTTCAATTAAATGTTAAATGTGTCAATGTTCAGTTAAATATTAAATGTGTTAATGTTCAGTTAAATGTTAAATGTGTTAATGGTCAGTTAAATATTAAATGTGTCAATGTTCAGTTAAATATTAAATGTGTCAATGTTCAGTTAAATGTTAAATGTGTTAATGGTCAGTTAAATATTAAATGTGTCAATGTTCAGTTAAATATTAAATGTATCAATGTTCAGTTAAATGTTAAATGCGTCAATGTTCAGTTAAACATTAAATGTGTTAATGTCCAGTTGAATGTTAAATGTGTCAATGTTCAGTTAAATATTAAATGTGTCAATGTTCAGTTCAATATTAAATGTGTTAATGTTCAGTTAAATGTTAAATGCGTCAATGTTCAGTTAAATATTAAATGTGTTAATGTCCAGTTGAATGTTAAATGTGTCAATGGTCAGTTAAATATTAAATGTGTCAATGTTCAGTTCAATATTAAATGTGTTAATGTTCAGTTAAATGTTAAATGTGTCAATGTTCAGTGAAATATTAAATGTGTCAATGTTCGGTTAAATATTAAATGTGTTAATGTTCAGATAAATATTAATTGTGTTAATGTTCAGTTAAATATTAAATGTGTCAATGTTCGGTTAAATATTAAATGCGTTAATGTTCAGTTAAATATTAAATGCGTCAATGTTCAGTTAAATGTTAAATGTGTCAATGTTCAGTTAAATATTAAATGTGTCAATGTTCAGTTAAATATTAAATGTGTCAATGTTCAGTTAAATGTTAAATGTGTCAATGTTCAGTTAAATGTTAAATGTGTCAATGTTCAGTTAAATATTAAATGTGTTAATGTCCAGTTGAATGTTAAATGTATCAATGTTCAGTTAAATATTAAATGTGTTAATGTTCAGTTAAATATTAAATGTGTCAATGTTCAGTTAAATATTAAATGTGTCAATGTTCAGTTAAATGTTAAATGTGTCAATGTTCAGTTAACTGTTAAATGTGTCGATGTTAAGTTAAATATTAAATGTGTCAATGTTCAGTGAAATATTAAATGTGTCAATGTTCGGTTAAATATTAAATGTGTTAATGTTCAGATAAATATTAATTGTGTTAATGTTCAGTTAAATATTAAATGTGTCAATGTTCGGTTAAATATTAAATGCGTTAATGTTCAGTTAAATATTAAATGCGTCAATGTTCAGTTAAATGTTAAATGTGTCAATGTTCAGTTAAATATTAAATGTGTCAATGTTCAGTTAAATGTCAAATGTGTCAATGTTCAGTTAAATGTTAAATGTGTCAATGTTCAGTTAAATGTTAAATGTGTCAATGTTCAGTTAAATATTAAATGTGTTAATGTCCAGTTAAATGTTAAATGTATCAATGTTCAGTTAAATATTAAATGTGTTAATGTTCAGTTAAATATTAAATGTGTCAATGTTCAGTTAAATATTAAATGTGTCAATGTTCAGTTAAATGTTAAATGTGTCAATGTTCAGTTAACTGTTAAATGTGTCGATGTTAAGTTAAATATTAAATGTATCAATGTTCAGTTAAATATCAAATGTGTCAATGTTCAGTTAAATATTAAATGTGTTAATGTTCAGTTAAATGTGTCAATGTTCAGTTAAA
This sequence comes from Pterois miles, assembly GCA_947000775.1. Taxonomy (NCBI): domain Eukaryota; kingdom Metazoa; phylum Chordata; class Actinopteri; order Perciformes; family Scorpaenidae; genus Pterois; species Pterois miles. Next base: position 832,730 of record CAMQGK010000544.1, on the reverse strand, counting down.
TGTTAAATGTGTCAATGTTCAGTTAAATGTTAAATTTTTTTTTTTTTTTTTTTTTTTTTTTTTCTAGCTTTTAGCCAGAAAAAAGCCAACATATATAGTGTGGGTCCATCAGTGTCCTGCTCATTGTGGAGCTTCAGACTTTAGAGAGACGACTTGATAAGTTCAAGGTGTCGGAGGAGCCTGGCTGGACTCCCTGGCAGATGGGGGGCCAGACCGGGGCCCTGGCTGGACTCCCTGGCAGATGGGGGGCCGGACTGGGCCGGACCGGGGCCCTGGCTGGACTCCCTGGCAGATGGGGGGCCAGACCGGGGCCCTGGCTGGACTCCCTGGCAGATGGGGGGCCAGACCGGGGCCCTGGCTGCACTCCCCGGCAGATGGGGGGCCCCGGCAACCAGGGAGGAGCTCTGTCCGCCGCCCCGTTGGCTTTGCTTTCATTATACATATACACCTTTAACGCCACAACACCTACATTAGATTATCCAATCACAGCCACATGAAGACTCACTGTTCACTGGCCAACACACTCTACTCCACTCCTGAGTTATAGGCTTAGCTATAATAAATCATTTACATTATTTGGCATTTTGTGATTTGTCATGGCCCACGGGCCGGTTGTGAAAGCTCCTGTTCATAGATATTGAGAGTTACTGTAACAGCCACGGTGCTGCGTTCACTGACCCCATTTCACCATCAGCAGAGTTACTGTAGCAGCCACGGTGCTTTGTTCACTGTCCCCAGTTCTCCGTCAGCAGAGTTACTGTAGCAGCCACGGTGCTTCGTTCACTGTCCCCAGTTCACTGTCAGCAGAGTTACTGTAGCAGCCACGGTGCTGCTTTCACTGTCCCCAGTTCACTGTCAGCAGAGTTACTGTAGCAGCCACGGTGCTGCGTTCACTGTCCCAAGTTCACTGTCAGCAGAGTTACTGTAGCAGCCACGGTGCTGCGTTCACTGTCCCCAGTTCACTGTCAGCAGAGTTACTGTAGCAGCCACGGTGCTGCGTTCACTGTCCCCAGTTCACTGTCAGCAGAGTTACTGTAGCAGCCACGGTGCTGCGTTCACTGTCTGGACATTCCAGGAAAGTCTCCACCACATTTAGTTCAGTGTAGTAGGTTTGTGCTACATTAGCAGCTGCTAGCACGTCTCTTAAGGTGGACCGGCTTTTCTCCTTGAGGTGATGAGCCGCTCCTTCTCCTCCTCCTCAGTTTTTTAAATTACTATTATTACTACTACCATATTATACTGTATGCACATATACATATATGATTATACATCAGTTATCGGTTAAACATTTAATTATTAACATCCCTAATCCTCAGAGAGGATTCAGGTATTGCAGCAACACAAAGACAAAAACTACAGATAAACAGGGAAGTACAAATATTATTATTATTATTATTATTATTATTAATAATAATAATAATAACAACAACAGCAACAGGTATATACAACTTGAATAAGAATAGCAGTAAAATCAGAAACTATAAAAGAGCATTTAATGATAGTAAAGTGACAGCAATTAGTGAATCAAACAATTAATAGCGTAAGAGAAAATGTAGACTTTAGATTTCATACTTTAATTTCTACTGTAAACAAATGATTTTGGTCACCTTGTCGATGTACCAGCGTCGGTCGCTGCCTGTCCCAGACACCCTGCCTTTGGTCATCCTACAGAAGAACGATAACCACACAGGGATACATTAACATCAACAGCAGTGGAGAAGCTCGGCTTCCCTCCGGGTCCGGGTCCGGGTCCGGGTCCGGGTTCATGCTGTCAGCTAACACAGGGAGTCTCTGACCTCAGCCGGCCCTTCGTCCAGTACAGGAAGGTCTTGCTCGGGTCGTCAGCTGGAGTGAACTCCAGCTTTTCGGCAGTCTTGGCCAGGAAGATCTTCAGCTGGCGACCGTGGGCCAGACGCTCATGGAGGTCATGGACAGCATAGGACTCTAGACAGACAGCATAGAAAACAATCAATAGTAATAAATAATTCTGAAAATTTAGGGGAAACATAGAAAACTTTCAATTCAGATGTTGTGGTATACATACACACTGCTCAAAAAAATGAGAACGCTGTAATCACACATCAGATCTTGAACAAATTAAAGTTGAAAATCTTTACTGATGTACGCTGTATAAAATGACCAAAACCAAAACCAAAATCATCAGCCCACTGAGGGAAGTCAAACGCTGAAATCACAGCTGATCCAACTAGTGTGGGGCCACTAGTTTGGCCCCTGGGTGCCTGTATTCCCTCCTGACAACGTCTGGGCTCCTGATGAGTCCACCGACACACTCTGGCTGCATGAGGTCCGGCATAGTCCTGGACCAGGAGGAACCCAGGACCCTCTGCACCAACGTAAGGTCCGACAGTCGCTCTGAGGGTTTCATCCCGGTACCTAACAGCAGTCAGGGTACCATCAACATGCACAGCAGTAGCCTGCTGGAGGCCACGTTGTAGGGCTCTGGCAGTGCTCCTCCTGGTCCTCCTCTCACAGAGGAGCAGATACCGGTCCTGCTGCTGGGTCGATGCCCTTCTACGGCCCTGTCCAGCCCTCCTGGTGTCACTCTGATTCACACCAAAGCAGCTGGAAGTGATTCAGGATCACTTGTTCTTCATAAATGGACAGATCAATATCCCTGGAGATTATCTTTTCTGAGTCTTTTCTGATACCACTGGGGGTGCCAGGGGTCAAATACTAGATTTTAGTGGCTTTAACTGATCTAAAATCAGCGCAGTAATAATCCCCTTTTAATTTAAAGATTAACACAACAAGCGACCCTGTAACGAGAGAGTAAAATGTTGTTCAATGCCAACATGTATTGGGGTGGCGTTGGCGTCTCACTCCTTCAGCGCTGTTCCTGAGGGAAATGTGGGCCTCTTTACCTGCTGGATGCTCTGCTGGGTTCACCGGCTAATCTTTACAGTGCTGGCTGGGTTTTAAAGAGGCTCTCTGAAAACGACAATGACAACCATGAGAGTGAAGCGTAACGGTGAAGTCGTGGTCACGCTGACACACGACGAGCTGAAACTCACTGAAAGCTCCATAAAGCTGCACATTCATCCTGTAGTTCACTGCATTGCTGATACGTTCTTATCTTAAAAACTATTGATTCTATTACTATTATTGATTATCTTATCTCATCCACCACCACATTGAACAGCAGTATTGGACGTAAACTGCGTCAGATCAGTCTCAGTATTAATGAATGCACACAGAAGGATTCACAAATGTATTTCATGATTTGAAATAACCACAAATATATTTTTCAGTGCAAACAATAATGTAAAAAATGCTCATATAAAAAAATAAGGTTACATATATTTCTGATGCACACACAAATATATATTGTTTTAACCTAAATAGATGTAATCAAAATTCACAAATATACAATATGTATTTCAAAATATTTGCAATTTTCATCAAAAAGACATTTGGACGTGATTACATTTGCATATTAACTGCTGAACCTGTATTTATGATCCACAAATGCATTTTTTTTAAGGGAATTATCTCTAACCAATCAGACGTCTCCCTCCTCTTCAGCCAATCAGATGGGCGCGTCCCCACCACGGTGTGATTTTCGTGATGCAGGGGTGAACGGCAGCAGGTAGTCGGTAGACGGTAGTCCCAGCCAGCTCTGGTGACGTGGTCCAGAAACCATCAAACGTACCGTACCAACCGGAGCTGGCTGCAACTCTCTGAGTACTGTGAGTCAGTTTTACAATTTATTGAAATTTTCATTCACTTTTTTTATCACTAGACCAGGGGACAAATTGAAAGATAGACTTCTAGGGACTTTTACTCTGGTACTCTTCCTTAAGTTGAGGAAGTAAAATCTTTAATTTTCTGCATGTATGTCGTCCTGAAGTCACACCAGTCATTGAGGCGCATGGTGTTTTCTGCAAGCATTCGGTCATGTAGCTGTTTCAAAGTAATAATATAGGATTTCTACTTGGTACAGTATAAATATTGGATTTTCAGCATGTACTTTATGTAGTCAGAGATGTCCGGAAGTCAAATATATTGTCAGGAATTATATATTTAATTTTTTTTCTGGCAATCAAAGAATCAATTCAAAGTAGTTTCCCTCACACTTCAGAGGTATGTGGTCGGTTTCAGGGTACTGTTTGTAACTTGTTACTCATGCAGATATTCTGCTCTTCAGACTCCAACTCAAAGTACATAGTTGTATGTCATGAAGCCCATCTGGCAGACGAGTGTTAGCTCTTCCAGCTTCAGCCTCAGAGGACACAGCGGAGGCGTAGCTCGTAGCCGTCCATGTCTGATTCTTCAGCGGCTGATTGGTGGCGACCTCTGAGCCACGGCGACAGCTGGCTGGACCATGGCTGAGCGATGTGGGCCCTAATGTTGGCGGTATTACTGCTGTCCCTGACGGGGTTAGCATGCAGCTTTAGCCGTGGTGTCTAGCTCTGCTGTTCCTGCAACCTTTACTGGATGTTTCCTTAAGATTTAAAATGTGAGGTTCAGGTCGCATCGCTGCAGACCTCAGATCCTCCGCCATGTCCTGCTTTCTCACTTCGGCTTTGTTTCTCTTCAAATGGACATGAGGTCACTCAGACCACGACAATAAACGCAGTAACTTCCTACTGAATCTATTCTATTGGTTCAGGCATTAAAAACTCATAAAAAACTGATTGTTTATCACATCCCTTCCACATTCATATTTATACAACCAGTGTGTTTATGTGTGTTTATGATTAAATCTCCTACTAGAGAACGTATTTACATGTGCACACTTTTTCATAGATGTAGCGTCTTGATTTTGCTTTCAAAGTGCACCAGATTGATGCATTTCAACACTAAAATATACTTAATGCTCCTCCCCCTGGAGGGTCGGAGGTCCACCCACAGTCTCACCGTGTCCTGTGGGTAACGCTGTTGGACCAGGGCTCTGACTGGGCTCCAGCACCCTCCTCTTCAGGTAGCTTCCCCATACCTGATGCCCTAGCGCTACCTAGGTCAGCAGCTGAGTCTGACCTTTGACCTCCCTGTAACCTGTCACATCTCAGACACATTAAATACTTGCTTGTTGCTCCTGTCCTATACAACACACCAGCTAAGCAGAGACGTTAGACAGAGATCAGTACTTTCAAAGACAGCAGGAGGGAAATGGGAGGATACTGACCCACACTGAGGGCAGCAGCCAGCAGGATCACAGCACTCCACATCATCTGCAGACAGGACACAGAAGAGATGACATTAGAGTAGATCTCGATTAATATCCACAGTGTTAACACGACACATCCTACCACTAGAGGTCCCTAGTTTATGTTCACTTTCACATAACTGATCAATGAATGTGCCGTTAAATGTCAACTGTGAGCTGAAGGAAGCTGAGGGTTCACGTCACATGACCTCTGTCTCATTATTAGATTCAACATTATACAACAAGCATGCCCTGCCTTCCAACTCTCAGACGCTTTCTTTTACTTTCAGGACATACTGCAGCGTCCGTGAAAATACTCAGCATTCGGTTGTATTTAGCTCCACCCCCCTCAAGTCACTTTTGGTTGCAAAAAACAAGATGGAGACGGCCAAAATACCAGTCTCAAGGTTCAAAATGGAAGTCCACAAACCAAACGGTGAGGTCCACGGATGTATAAAGAGAACGGGATCCAGCGCTGGAGCCAGGCCCCGTTCATCCCCATGAGAGCAGCTCAGAGGCACATGATGCCACAATGGCTCAACTTCAGACTGGAAAAAGTACCGCGATCTTCCCTCGAACTGACACGGTAGCAGCCGCTCAGTCACATGACACGGTCACGTGACACGGTCGCAGGATCCCAATGACACGCCGTCATCATGGCTTGCACTGTCGTCATGGTCTGGGTCTCATTCACATGACCGGAGGAAGGAAAAGAACTCAGGATTCGACTATTAGTGCGTTTTACAACTTTTAGGACCTACGGCACCTACAGTACCTCTCCTGACGTAGAACTGGGCCAGTGAACGCAGCACCGCGGCTGCTGTGGTACCTCTCCTGACGTAGAACTGGGACTCGGTGAACTCGTTGACTCGGTTGTTGTGCTCTGAAACTGCAGCTGGCGCACCGCTACATGCGCACCGCTACATGCGCACCGCTACATGCGCAACACAAATCTTGTCGGTTAACGGTTAATAACCAGATAATGAGGGTTGGTTATTAGTTAAGAAATGTTTTCAAAATTAACATCCTGGTTATTTATTAAATGAATTTCCATGAAATGAGATATATCTAATGATATTATGATATACATATTACCCAGACATGGAGAGACATACATTATATCGGCATATACATATTAATATACAGTATACTGGCCATATGACCCAGCCCTAAATTACACACATCCTTTTCACATTGTGTTCTGGCATTAAATACGTGTAAAGTCCTGACTTCTAGTGATACTGATTGTGAATTTCCCCACTGTGGGACCAATAAATAAATAAATAAATAAATCTTATCTTATCTTATACTGCTGCTCCTCAGAGGGCCTGTGACTCCTCCTTATCTCCACCTCTAACTACTGTGTTCAAACATGCACACGCCACACTCAGAGAGGTGATAGGAGAACCTTCTCATCGACAATCAATACTCTCAATCAATCTGTTTAACTATCACTCATCAGTAGTGCTTTATTAAAAGCCTGGCGAATTCAAACACATAGATCCATTAAGTCGGCCGTAATACGTGGGCGGGTGATCGGCGTTCAACCCCGGCTCCTCCAGACTGCTAGTCACAGCGTCTCTGGACAAGATACCGACCCCATGTTGCTCCCGACGGCCGGGCCATCGGAGGAAGGGTGAATGCTGACATGTAGTGTAGCGCGAGAGGTGAGAAGACTAGAATACAAACGGACTGGCATTTTTGATTCAGTGTGATATTAGACTTTCAGCACTGAAACCAACATGACTGGGATGCTCTAACCCAGTATTCTGGCTCAGTATATGCGCCGGTGTGACCCGGTTGAGTGGCTCGGGTATCAACCATGACGTGACTGATCGACCTTAACGTGTCATTATAAAACCAGCGTTTCTGCAGAGACAGCTGACCATACTACAGTTATAATGTCACAGCAACACCTGGCCTGGTTTCTCCTTACAGGCAGATGATTGCTATCCGTTCCACGCAGTAGAGATTTCCTTTTTAAATGTGGAAAAAGGAAAGCTCTGGTAATGGATCACTAGGCCGTCTTGGATCGGCAGATATCCTGAGTTGAGACTTTTTACAAAACATCCCACTAAAAGCCAAACCTCTAAAAGGCATCAGTGTTCAATCCTGTCTTACCACAATGCAGCAGTAAAATAACTTTACCGAAATAAAATACAGTCTAAAATGATTTCAAGAACTATCCATCCATCCATCTGCAACCACCTATCCTGTTGGGGGCGCTAACCACACCCTTCTGTGGAGAGGACCCCAGCCGGACTCGAACCTGCAACCCTCTTGCTGTGACGCTACACCACCCTACCGCTGTAAGTCAACAATTATTTCTTCAGAAAATACGTTAAAAAAGATGAGGACTCTCAAGACAGCCAGCAGCAGCTTTTGGTGTTTCTGGTGTTTCTGGTGTTTCTGGTGTATCTGGTGTTTCTGGTGTATCTGGTGTTTCTGGTGTTTCTGGTGTATCTGGCGTTTCTGGTGTATCTGGTGTATCTGGTGTATCTGGTGTATCTGGTGTATCTGGTGTTTCTGGTGTATCTGGTGTTTCTGGTGTTTCTGGTGTTTCTGGTGTATCTGGTGTATCTGGTGTATCTGGTGTATCTGGTGTTTCTGGTGTATCTGGTGTTTCTGGTGTATCTGGTGTATCTGGTGTATCTGGTGTATCTGGTGTTTCTGGTGTTTCTGGTGTATCTGGTGTATCTGGTGTTTCTGGCGTTTCTGGCGTATCTGGCGTATCTGGCGTTTCTGGCGTTTCTGGCGTATCTGGCGTTTCTGGCGTTTCTGGCGTATCTGGCGTTTCTGGCGTTTCTGGCGTATCTGGCGTTTCTGGCGTTTCTGGCGTTTCTGGCGTATCTGGCGTTTCTGGCGTTTCTGGCGTTTCTGGCGTATCTGGCGTATCTGGCGTATCTGGCGTATCTGGCGTTTCTGGTGTTTCTGGTGTATCTGGTGTTTCTGGTGTATCTGGTGTTTCTGGTGTATCTGGTGTATCTGGTGTATCTGGTGTATCTGGTGTTTCTGGTGTATCTGGTGTTTCTGGTGTTTCTGGTGTATCTGGTGTATCTGGTGTATCTGGTGTTTCTGGTGTTTCTGGTGTATCTGGTGTATCTGGTGTATCTGGTGTTTCTGGTGTATCTGGTGTTTCTGGTGTATCTGGTGTTTCTGGTGTTTCTGGTGTATCTGGTGTATCTGGTGTATCTGGTGTTTCTGGTGTATCTGGTGTATCTGGTGTATCTGGTGTATCTGGTGTTTCTGGTGTTTCTGGTGTATCTGGTGTATCTGGTGTATCTGGTGTTTCTGGTGTATCTGGTGTTTCTGGTGTATCTGGTGTATCTGGTGTTTCTGGTGTATCTGGTGTTTCTGGTGTATCTGGTGTATCTGGTGTATCTGGTGTATCTGGTGTATCTGGTGTTTCTGGTGTATCTGGTGTTTCTGGTGTATCTGGTGTATCTGGTGTATCTGGTGTATCTGGCGTTTCTGGCATATCTGGCGTTTCTGGCGTATCTGGCGTTTATGGCGTATCTGGCGTTTATGGCGTATCTGGTGTATCTGGTGTTTCTGGCGTTTCTGGTGTAAACCCGGTCCGCTGTCTAAAGGAGACCATGCTGCTCTGCACAGAGTTAGCTTGAGCTCGCATCTCATCTTTTTTCATGAGATGAATTAAAATACAAAATCACAATTAGAGGTCAACGGAGGGACTGGGCCCATTATTTGACCCCTTTTTTCAAGTCTGAGCATATTATCAGATTTTCAAGCGGGCGTATCAGCGGGCAGCCCAGCTGTGACTCCGCCCCCCGGTGTCAATCAAACCGGCGTTCTACCAGCAGACCTCAGCAGCCAGTTTTCAGACCCCTCTAGTGACCAGCGTCAAATCCAGCGACAGTTTCTGGTGATATTGGAGACTTTTGGGGACTCTGATGTCAAAGCAGATTTCGTTCTTCCTCTTCTCAACGATCAGCGGGAGCTGCCGTGGACCCCTCCCCCGCCCCGAAGCACTCACGGTCGGCCGCCACGCGCTCGTCAAGTGGCCGGTCTGATCCAGGGTCTGGTCCTGGGCCTGGTCCACAGCGGCCCCTTCGGGGATCCCGGGGATCCCTTCAGCAGCACCCAGCTGGCTGCTCATCACCTCACGGCTGCACGATTCACACGTCTGTTTTCACTCCAGCTGCATGTTTGCTGTATTTCTGCAGCGTTTCTGCTGGTTTTGACTTTCATGATGACCATTTCCTGTCATTATAAATGCCATTTATATTTATTTTAGACAGAGAAAGGTCAACAAATCTCAAATGCTCATTTGTAAATAACAGTAATAATGCAGTTAAAATCCTGTACTACATTTATTCATGGAGACCTGCAAGTCGCTGCATGTTTTACAACACTGTCCTGCACATATTTCAGAATAAAAGCCTTGTGTTAACAAATGAAGTTCTGCCCGCAGGAAAAAAAAAAAAAAAAAACTCGAAGGGTTTTATTTTGAAATGAAAGCTGGAGGGGAAACTACAAGCCAGCAGCTCCAGGGAGGTGTGGGGAGGCTTCAGGAGGATAACGGGCTACAAACAGCCAGGCCCTGCAGTGGAGGGGATGCTGGAACAGGACAACCAGTTAAACCTGGTCTTCAACAGGTTTGACCATCCAGCCCCCAACAGCCCAGCAGGACATCCTGAGCCTCCACCCACCAAGTCTGGAGCCCCCCTCCCCCTCTTCTTCCTCTCCTTCCCATCCTAACCTCTCCATCCCCTCCTCCCACAACACCCCCCCCCAGCACAACAACACCAGCACCATCCCTGACCATCACATCAAGCCAGGTGATGAAGCAGCTCTCCAGGGTGAACACTAACAAGGCCAGGGGGCCTGACAACATCAACCCCAGGGTGCTCAAGGCGTGTGCCGGGCAGCTGGCAGGAGCGTTCCAGCACCTCTTCAACCTCTCTCTCAGGCTGAAGAAGGTACCACAACTCTGGAAGACCTCCTGCATCGTCCCAGTGCCCAAGAAAGGACTCCCTAGCACCCCCAACTGCACCGGCTAGCTGAGAAGCTCTCAGCTATGCAGGTGGACCAGGACCTGGTGGACTGGATTACAGACTACCTCACCAGCAGACCACAGTATGTCAGACTGCAGGGCAGCCTGTCTGACGTGCTGGTGAGCAACACCGGTGCTCCCCAGGGAACTGTGCTGTCACCATTCCTGTTCTCCACCTACACCTCCGACTTCTGCTTCAACTCCCAACATGCCTCCTGCAGGAGTTCTCCGAGGACTCCTCCATCGTCGGCTGCATCACAGACGACAACGAGGAGGAGTACAGGACCCTGGTGGAGAACTTCGTAAGGTGGTGCGTTCACTGCCTCCAGTTCACTATGTCTAGGACTGTTAGCAGCCACGGTGCTGCGTTCACTGCCTCCAGGTCACTACGTCTGGGACCGTTAGCAGCCACGGTGCTGCGTTCACTGTCTCCACTTCACCGTCTGGGACCATTAGCAGTCACGGTGCTGCGTTCACTGTCTCCACTTCACTGTCAGGAAAGTTCTCCCTCTTAAGGTGGACCAGCTTTTCTCCTTAAAGTGATGAGCCCCCCTAACCGATAGCGTTAATCAGTGAAAATGTGTAATGTTGGTTAAACGGTTAATTATTAACATCTGCAGCAAACATCATCGTTGGGTCAGATCCCCACAAACATCACAGCATAATCATGTAATATGTTTATCAGTGAAAATGAGAACAATCGTAAAAATGATCATCCCCTCTAATATTGAAAAAAATTGCAAAAATAATTGCAATTAGATGTTTTTTTCTAAATCATTCAGCCCATTATTAAATTAAATATAAATGATTGTAGCCTACTGATAAGTCAATACTAACCAGATGAAGAGCTAATAAATGATTGGTTTGTGGCTCCTGATGAGGGTAAAACAGGATGAATATATGAGTGTTCATCTATCGGTCTGAGCGGAGCCGACGGCGCGTGGTCCAAACACGATGGCGTTGACGTGGTCGGTAAAAGCAGCTGGTCCCGTCGGCATCAACGCAGGCTCACAGTCCGAGGGTTTAATAACACTTTACACAGGCTTCATTAAGTTATCACCAGTTCATAAACACACATAACGGTCCATCAGAGACAAATTATGGGCAGAATGAACGTCCGCCCAGCTGGCTGCTCTGGTATGGCGCCCAACGTGGCCCTAACCCTCCACACCCCCGGAGAAGGGGGGCCCAGAGGTCACTCTGGATCTGGCTGTTGGTGCCTTTTAAATCCTTCAGGACCTAAAGGACTAAATCAGAGTGCTCGTACTCGGGAGTTGATTCACCTCAAAAATAAATTATCCGCTGAGTTACAGACGCCTCCTCCGGCGCTCCTCCTGGGGGCTCGGTGGGGACCGGATTTGGGCCTTGGATGAGCTTCTCCCACACTCCTGGTATTTTCGACAGTACCTGAAAGCCTCACAGGCTCCGGGCGGAGCGGGCCGGGCGCTGCGCCCCTCCTGGGAGGCTTTCAGGTAAACTGGAGCGGGCCGGGCGCTGCGCCCCTCCTGGGAGGCGGGACCCGACGGGAGCGGGCCGGGCGCTGCGCCCCTCCTGGGAGGCGGGACCCGACGGGAGCGGGCAGTATGTGGCCTACGGGCCAAACAACGGACGGAAACAGTCGGCCGCCTGGAGGCTCTTCAGTTGTCGGTAATTAGACAATTAGAGAGGAATGCTGATGGAGGAGGAAGAGGAGGAGGAATGCTGATGGAGGAGGAGGAAGAGGAGGAATGCTGATGGAGGAGGAGGAGGAGGAGGAGGAGGGGGAGTGCTGAAGGAGGAGGAGGAGGAGGGGGAGGAGTGCTGAAGGAGGAGGAGGAGGAGGAGGAGTGCTGAAGGAGGAGGAGGAGGAGGAGGGGGAGGAGGGGGAGTGCTGAAGGAGGAGGAGGAGGAGGAGGAGTGCTGAAGGAGGAGGAGGAGGAGGAGGAGGGGGAGTGCTGAAGGAGGAGGAGGAGGAGGAGGGGGAGGAGGGGGAGTGCTGAAGGAGGAGGAGGGGGAGTGCTGAAGGAGGAGGAGGAGGAGGAGGAGGAGGGGGAGGGGGGAGTGCTGAAGGAGGAGGAGGAGGAGGAGGAGTGCTGAAGGAGGAGGAGGAGGAGGAGGGGGAGGAGGGGGAGTGCTGAAGGAGGAGGAGGAGGAGGAGGAGTGCTGAAGGAGGAGGAGGAGGAGGAGGAGGGGGAGTGCTGAAGGAGGAGGAGGAGGAGGAGGGGGAGGAGGGGGAGTGCTGAAGGAGGAGGAGGGGGAGTGCTGAAGGAGGAGGAGGAGGAGGAGGAGGAGGGGGAGGAGGGGGAGTGCTGGAGGAGGAGGAGTGCTGAAGGAGGAGGAGGAGGAGGGGGAGTGCTGAAGAAGGAGGAGGAGGAGGGGGGGGAGTGCTGAAGGAGGAGGAGGAGGGGGAGGGGGAGGAGTGCTGAAGGAGGGGGAGTGCTGGAGGAGGAGGAGTGCTGAAGGAGGAGGAGGAGGAGGGGGAGTGCTGAAGAAGGAGGAGGAGGAGGGGGGAGTGCTGAAGGAGGAGGAGGAGGGGGAGGGGGAGGAGTGCTGAAGGAGGAGGAGGAGGAGGAGGAGGAGGAGGAGTGCTGAAGGAGGAGGAGGAGGAGGGGGAGTGCTGAAGAAGGAGGAGGAGGAGGAGGAGGAGGAGGAGGGGGAGTGCTGAAGGAGGAGGAGGAGGAGGAGGAGGAGGAGGAGTGCTGAAGGAGGAGGAGGAGGAGTGCTGAAGGAGGAGGAGGAGGAGGAGGGGGAGTGCTGAAGGAGGAGGAGGAGGAGGAGGAGGGGGAGTGCTGATGTGACCGGTTACTGTGGTGAATACCGCGGAGGGGTGTGGCCGCGCGCCCCGACTGGAAGGACCGCACTGTCCAGTCCCGTCCATATCCCTCCGCCATGCTGCAACCCTCCGAAGCCCTCCCACCCAGACGGACCTCCCGTGCCTGTAAACGGTACTAACAAGCAGCCGGTCCCTGCTGGGGGTCGGACGGATAGCAGGACTCCGCCTGCGCCCGGCGGAGCTCCATTCGGCCCGTAAGACCCTCCACAAACACCAGCAGAAATGTGGACGCCATCGGACTGTTTGGTTTGTGTCGGTTTGCTCAGCTCGTTGAAGCTTTGGGCCGCAGCACGCCGTCTGACCACGTCGGCCGCCCGCAGTCATTCCGCTCACATGTGCCGTGAACGCCTCACCAGCCCAGTCCGGCTGCTGAACAGCCGCACGGGGCGTTTAGGAACACCGCGTTTCCCTCCCTTTCAGAGCGCTGCATTCACGCACCGTCCCCCTTTCTAACGTGGCCGCAGCCTTCGGCCCAGATCACTTACCTTCCAGGGTCGACAGTGAGTCTGTTCAGAGCTCTCCGCGCCGCCCAGCCGCGTCCAGCACCGCCCTCAGCCCAGACCCGAGCCGCGACGTGCTGCCTTCAGCGTCCTGTCGGAAATCTCAGCACCGTGATGTGATGTAAGCTGTGGGTGGAACATTCAGAGAGGCATCTCCTGTTTCTTCAGACCGCTTCAGACTCGAGACTTCAGACTGATTCTGGTCTAACAGTCGACCTGTGAAAGAAGGGCCGCTGATGAAGACGCCCAGAACCGTACAAGGATGCCCATCGTCATTTTATCATCCTGACAGCAGTTAAGGATTAATAAAGGTTCATCTTATCTTATCTTATCTTAGTTGTGGTCGTAGTTCAAATTAAAGTTCAATTAAAATAAATCAAATAAAACCGATTATTGTTTTACGAGGAATAATCAGGCCATAATTAAACTTAAAAAAGAGGGAATTAAAAAAAACAAGTTTAAAATGATTATTTGAAAGTGGAAATAAGAAAAGGGAAACATCAACTATGAAACTGGAATTATTATCATCGTTATTATCATTATGTTGGAATAATTATTCTTTTATATTGTTGACTCGTGCTTTAGTTATCATTGAGTGACTGTGACCTTCTACAGACTAGAACAGGTCCAGCAGGTCCTGATATATGCAGCTATGCAGTAAACATGCTAATGACGCACTAATGATGACATTCCTGCTCTGTGATTCTGTGTAAAGGGTGATGTGACAGAATGAGCCTGATATAAGATTGTGTGACTATACAAGTATTACTGACTGCCCAACCTAAATAAAAGGCCGGGGGAGACCAGGACTCTGTGGAGAAGGATTCGTACCAGTGGTGTTACAGTGGTGTCCTGTCTCCCCTTGCAGGTAAAAGGATCTGAGTTTGTGTCTGCCTCTCATTTCTTCCTGTGTTCCAGGTTTGAACCTAACACATTATTTGCACTTCACTGTTCAGCATTCAGTCCATCGCTTCCATTCGCCATTAGGTTTTTCAAGCCGTGTGCAGATGAGGGGCCCGAAGGCCAGAGGAGGGCTGGAGACGGGGCCCACGGCTTCAGGGCAGCAGACGAAGACACCGTGGTCCAAACCGTGGACGAACTGGAGAAACTAGGAGCACAGTGCTCTGCCATCCATGGCCCAGCTGGGGATTAGCTACGTCTGGTCCAGCTACGGCACGTGTCAAACTCAAGGCCTGCGGGCCAAATCCGGCCCGCCACCTCACTTTATGTGGCCCGCGAGGGCCTGCAAAGAATATATTATGTTTATCATACAAGTCTACGCTGCCTTACAGAAGGACGGTGTCCTGAAACTACATGACTCAAAATGCATCTCGACCATGTGACGCTTTGTGGGCACTGAAGCGTCTCGGTATCAGCGGTGTCCAGCGGCGGCGCCTTGTTGCCAGCTTAGCCACATAGTCGCTGTACTGAACCAGTTTTCAGATCCCTGTAGCGAGTCTGTCAGAAAAAGACCAGTGACAAATCTAGTGACTTGTTCTGGTGTTATTGGAGACTTGTGGAGACTCCGGTGTGAAAGCAGGTATCGGTCTTCCTCTCCTGGTGCTGCCGTGGACCCTCGCCGGTCCCAGAGCTCTCGTAGGGGGCCCGGTCCTCGTCAGCGGCCCCTCCACATCCAGACTGAAGGAATCCCACCTGCACAAAGCGCTGGCTGATGGAAACGTAAAATTTTGGGAATCAAACCCTGAATTAAAAAAACAAAAATGCAACTCATCCAGAGTGTCGGTTCTGGATCCCTGTTGCTGGTCCCAGGCCCGGCTAGAGGAGGAGGGCTGGATAGTGTCAGTAAAAACAGACAGAACTTGTTCATTTATAGTTATAAACATACCCACTTTTTGTCTTCAGAGGTAGTTATTAAATGAATTATTACTAAAACTAATAATCAAATGCAGAGGCAGTTTTGTAAAATGATCAAGAGCAGATATATTTCTATAGTCTTACAGTTACAACCATAATGCTGGTGTGGATGAGGCCGAGTCTGACCCCTGGTCTGAAGTCTTCTGTCACTGATAGATCAATAGATTTATGAATAGATTTCTAATCGTACTCTCCTCAGGTTCCAGAGTGAGTGGCTACTAATGCTCCTGTTAATAAAGGGTTAGACTGCGCTCAGACTCAGACTCAGGTTTACCGGTGGTTCAGACTTGGTTAGGCCACAGACCTGGTAGCTCTGTGAAATGTGTTTGGTTAAAGTATGCAGCACTGAGTTTTAGTACGCCTGTTTACCGATCTCAAGGTAGTGGAAATGTTTCCTGATTCAGGCTGATTTATCTTTACTGGAAGTCCCCTTAATGTACTAATATAAATGTCCTGTAATGTTTTCAGTTAATTTCATAGTGTAAAACTGAAGTCTACCTCCCTCCCTCTCCATCCGCATCGTTCTAATCATTCACTTTAGCTTTCTACCAGTCGGCAGAAGGATGCTGGATCGTCCAGTGCAACATCTGCTGTCAACTCCTCCACATCAAGCAATAAAAGCTCTTTACTTTCTCTTTTCAGTACACACCACCACCTGCTGGAAGGTCTGCTGAACTTTATTCTCATTTCAATCATTTGCAAAATACCAGTTCTAGTACAACTACAAACAGAAGTATTCATGATTGAAATGCTGCATTGTTTTATCAAAAGACAAATGACTAAATCAATCAATTGAAAAAGGACTTAAAAGCAACATACGAGACAAATATACAGTCCATCTGAAACTGTGTGTCGTCGTACTTGTATATCTGGGTATATCTGATGGGTTGTGTTCCTCCAGGGCGGTGAGGAGCCTGAAGTGGTCCTCAGTGCCCCCCCTCTCGGCACAGGAGGGCCTCCCAGGGTCAGTAATGTCTGGGGTCCGGGCCCTAAGGCCGCTCCCTGAAGTTAATCCACCACATCTGGGGGTGGAGGCCGTAGACGGCCGTAGACGGCCGTAAATGACGGAGGACGAGCCAGGATCTCAGGCGTAGGCCCGGTCAGAGGCCACCTCCCACTGGATAGCGAGCCTGCTGCTTCCACCTCCTGTCGGACCTGGTCCAGACCTCCTGGTCCACGTTTCCTGTCCTGAATAAGGTTAATAATGTCTACATGACCTGCATATTTACCACAGCAGCAGTCATTATTCTGTCTGTCTTGATGCTTCTGTGAAGGAAACGTCACCACCTTTTCCTCCTTAAACTCTTTCCGTCCTGTTTTTACTCTCTTTCCTTCAGCCCACTTCCTTCCTTCTCTGTCTGTTCAGCCTGGAACACAAACTGTCACGGTTATGGACTTTTATGTTAGTTAGGCTTTTGATTAGTTTATTATTTGGTTCTGTTTTGTTGTACTGAGTTTCTGTTCTAGTGTATTGTTTGTGTTTCACTCACTGTCCTGGTCCTGGTGTCTTGTCTTTGGTTGTTTCCTGTTTTATTTTGAAAGTCTTGCGTTTCTGTGTTGTTTCAGCTTTACTTCCTGTCTTTGTCTGTTTTTCCCTCCTTTTTTGATTGTCTGCTCCGCCCTGATTGTTTCCACCTGGTTGTCTTCCCTGTGAGTATTTAAGCCTCCCCTTTCCCGTCTGCTCTTGTCGGTTCAGTCTCCCTGATCTTCTCGTGCTAGGTGACTTTCGTGTGCCTCTTTGTGTTTTTCCCGGATTCCCTGTTAGACTCTTTTCCTCGGTGTAGCTTTGAGTTTCTTTTGTTTCTGGTAGGTTTTCTTCCTGTTAGATGTCTCCCTGTTCACTCCTGGTGGTTTTGTGTTTCCCTTGTCTGTGTTTGCACACTGGTATGTCCTCACTTTCTCTTGGTGTACTTTAGGTTTAGTGTTAATTGTAGTTTTCAGATTCATGCTGTTACCTTGTGTTTAGTTATTTAGTTTTCTTGTTACTCTGTGTTTAGTTAGTATTACTTTTGAGTATCAGTTAAGTGTTTTTCTATTACTCTAATTATTAAGATATTGGTTTAATTCAGTCGAATGTTAAAGGCTCGCTTTTTGTTAATCTGTCGTCCTTGTGGTTGTCTGCGTTTGGGGTTCTTTCTTCCTGTTATTTACCCCGCCCGACCTAACACAAACAAGCTGAGAGCCAGAAACATTCGATTTTAGTGAACCATATACGAATATACAGCTCAGTTAGATTTATGATTTAGCAGCATTTTATACTGGAGGTTTAATCTATAATCAATGTTTCCAATCAATCATGAGAGCCACAAGTTTCAACACGTCTCTCTCTCTCTCTCTCTCTCTCTCTCTCTCTCTCTCTCTCTCTCTCTCTCTCTCTCTCTCTCTCTCTCTCTCTCTCCCTCTGACATTATTTTCCTTATTGATCGGATCTTATTGATAATGGACGGAGCTTGGCGTATGAACAGGAAAAGGCTGTGATCCTTATGTGGCCCGCGCCGCTCCAGGGCTCTGGATTTAAGCTTAATTACATCAAGGCACTTAATGCACAAGATTCATTGAAACCCTCAAAAAGCCACAGATCTCTAAAAATGATACAGATGACGATCAAATGATAGTCAGAAACAAAGGTCTTCCCCCAAGATTAAAAACTTTATTACAATAATAAAACAATGAGTAAAATATACCATGCTTAGCCCTACCAGGGTAAGGTACAAGCTAGAGCACTACAGGACGGCCGGGTGTAGCTGTAGTCGGGGAGGGAAAAGTTAAACAGGGCCAGAGCACTCACCACGCTCCGTGCCCAGCACATGCACACGGACGGCAAAAGTAACTAAACTGCAAGGAAAAATCAATAAGGTGGGAAGGACGTGCAAAATTACCACTACACACACGCACACTTAAGGGGGTGTGGAGCTGGGGTGAGAACCCTGAACACCAATCCCTCCACCGTACGGGGAGCCACACTATCACCAGTCCTGCAGTACTCATGCAAAGAAAAGACAAACAGGAAATATGTTAAAAACACAGAACTGTTACAAAAGTCTATAATAAATATCTTGGGGGAAAGGAATCAAGGCCCCAGAGGCCTAGGACATAGAAGTAGAAGAAGAAGAAGATAGTCCTTTATTAGTCCCACGAGGGGAAATTCAATTTTTTCACTCTGTTGTTAACTTATACACGGTACATGCAGACCTGAACACACACATGCACAAACATGTAGTAATGGAGAGATGTCAGAGTGAGGGGGCTGCTCCTGACAAGCACCCCGAGCAGTTGGGGGTTTGGTGCCTTGCTCAGGGGCACCTCGGCAGTGCCCAAGAGGTAAACTGGCACCTCTCCAGCTACCAGTTCACACTCAGTTTTTGGTCCATGTCGGGACTTGAACCGGTGACCCTCCGGTTCCCAAGCCAACTCCCTACAGACTGAGCTACTGCCGCCCCCAAGAACAGAGGCCAGAACACAAACAATTATAAAGGGCCACCTAATATATTAAAAGGAAAAATAATACTAACTAACTAAGAACCAAAACTTCTGCTTAAACAATGAAACCAACTAAATGAAAAGAAATAAAATACAAACAATCAGAACAAAACAGCAGTGGCAGTCTGTCTATAATAAATGAAAGAAAACAAGTTAAATGAGTAACCATTCTGCCAAGGAAAATATAGCTTAAAGACAAAAGAAGTAGCCCAACTACACACAAAACCATAAAATGTACTAACAGATAAAAAACACCTTACCACAGCACATGTGGCAATCTATGCTGACCACAACCAAGGGGGGACAGCAGCAGCAGCAGCAAAGAGAAAGCCAAGACTCTGTCTACCAGCTTATATCAGTCTGGTGACTGAGTAGTGGGAGGGGCTAACTGCAGCCAAACCCTACGGTGGCCCAGGAGGGACATTCACCACCGGTCACATTCTACCCCCGGGTTCTTAAATTGGCGGCCCGACAATTTATCAAGACCAGGGCCTAAAGAGAGCTGGGGTGGAAACACTAGAGCCAAGTATTTGGAAATTTGTAGCCCCATTTGCCCTAGTTCCTATTGTCACTGGCAAATGGTGAGGGTTGGCATGTTTACCAGCTGTCTCACGAGTGGACTTTCTTACCATCTAAGGACGGGGGGCTGGAGAGGAGCTGGTACCCGCAGAGGCCTCAGGGGGGGCTGCCGCAGGTACAACAGAGTGCAGCACTGGGTCCACTTCTGCTGGGGCCTGTGTGCTGACAGGCTGGGAATTTCCTGGCCCTGATGCACGCCTTACTGCTACCCACAGGCCCTTCTCCTCTGTGTCAGGGCTTGTCATAGTTGAACTATGCCTTTCTACAGGGCTGAGAAGCACATTAGGAACTGGCACAGGTTTTATCATGGCGCGATGAACATGACGTACCTCAGTTGGCTTGTGCTGTGGGGCCACAGCATACACTGCACCGCCTTGCTCTGGAGGTCTCACCACTTGGAAGATGTCAGGGGCCCAGGCATCCTGAATTTTATTCCTCCCTCGATGGGAGTGGTCCCTTAAGTAGACAAGTTGTCCTGCTGGTAACACCTCCTCCTGGGCCTGTTGGTCCGCTCTGTCCTTCCGCCGGGCGGCAGCCTTCTTTATCCTCTCCCGAGCATTCTCCACTGCCACCTGCAGTCGTCGCTGATGCTCCCGGACCCAGTTGCAGACTTCACCTGAGGCTGGCTCTTCTACACGGCCTAACAGGAAATCCACAGGTAGCTGGGGTTCACGGCCAAACATCAACAAGAAGGGGGACTGACCTGTAGTTTGGTGGGGAGTGGTGTTGTAGCTGAATAGTGCCTGCTGGAGGTACTCTGGCCATCTGCGCTTCTGCTCAGCTGACAAGGTGCGCAGGAGGTCATGGAGGGTCCTGTTAAATCGCTCACACTGACCATTTCTGTGAGGATGATATGGAGTGGTTCTGGACTTCCTGATACCATACAACTCACACAACTGTTGGATAATTGTGCTTTCAAAACTGCGTCCCTGGTCCGAGTGCAGCCGTGCTGGAATGCCATATTTGTAAAACCACTCCTTGGTTAACACATCTGCCACTGTGGAGGCCCGCTTTCATCAATACCAAGACTTGTTCCCTCCCATCCCTGGCAGGCTCTAGAAATGAGAAGTCAATAGCTAAGATTTCATTCGGTCTGGAGGCTAATAAGTGTCCCATAGGAGCCCGAACTTGTGGCTGTGTGTTTTTAGCAACACTACATCTTTCACATGTTTGGCACCAGTCTTTGATCTTTTTGCTCATGCCTGGCCAATAGCACCTCTGTTGGATCAGTGCTGTCGTGCGCTCAATACCTTGGTGACCATGATGATTGTGCAGCTGCTGGAACACTTCTTCCCTCAGGCTCTCTGGGAGAATCAGCTGGTACACCCACTCTCCCCCATCAGGGCGCTGGTGCATCCTGTACAGCAGCCCGTCCCTTAAGGTGAGTCGATCCCACTGTCGCAGCAGCCCTAATACTGCAGGATGGAGTCCCTGCCTCTCTACACGGCCTGGCATCCACTGCTGCTGTAGAAAGAGGAGGATAGCGCTAGTGGCTGGGTCAGCCTCAGAGATAGCGTGTTGGACCATTGACCCTGCTTCCACAACAGCCCCTCGAACAGTCTCTGGCACAGGGGTCCCAGGGCGGGCTGGACAGATTGCTAGATTGACAGATTCCTAGACAGGGCATCCGCATTGCCATTGCTGCGCCCCGGCCGGTACCGCACAGTGTAATCAAAGACTGCCAGCTCCGCCACCCAGCGCTGCTCTGTTGCCCCCAATTTAGCTGTACTCAAGTGGCTGACGGGGTTGTTATCAGTCCAAACTACACATTTGTGGCCTAGCAAATACTCACGAAACTTGTCTGTCATGGCCCATTTCATGGCCAGGAACTCAAGTTTCATGAAGCTGTAGTTTTTCTCTGCAGGATGAAGGCTCCGGCTCGCGTAGGCAATGGGTGACTTTCCCATCCTGCTCCTGGGAAAGTACTGCCCCCAACCCATCATGACTGGCATCCACCTCTAAGATGAAAGGAATCTCAAAGTTAGCATAAGCTAATACAGGTGAAGACACCAACTTCTCTTTGAGTTGTCTAAAGCTATGCTCACACTGGGGGGTCCAGGCATCCCTCAGAGCGACCCCCTGACCTCGACGGTTCCTCTTCCCTGTGAGATCAGCAACTACCTTGTGGAGGGGGCTGGCCAGCTTAGCAAACCCTTCAACAAAACGTCTGTAGTAGCTAGCAAACCCCAGGAAAGACCTGAGTTCAGGCACCGTACTGGGAGTTGCCCAGTCAGCCACTGCAGCAATCTTTTTCGGGTCTGTAGAGACACCTGCAGAAGAGAATACATGCCCCAAATATTGTACCAGTTGTTGAAAGAAATGGCATTTTTCCAGCTTGGCCTTTAATCCCTCCTTCTGGAACCGACCCAGAACTAGGTCCAAGCGGCGGAGATGTTCATCCACTGTTGAGGAAAATACAACAACATCATCAAGGTACAGCAGCAGGGAACGGCAGTGCTGGTCACCAAACATCCGTTCCATAAGTCTCTGAAATGTACTTGGGGCATTGCATAAACCAAATGGCATCCTTTGAAACTCAAATAGGCCAAATGGTGTACAGAAAGCAGTCTTCATTCTATCTTGCTCTGTAACTGAGACCTGATGGTAGCCACTGGCCAAATCAATAGTGGAAAACCACTGGGCCCCTGACAGAGGATCCAAGAACTCCTCAATCCTTGGTAGGGGAAAAGCATCCTTTCGTGTTTTCCCATTTAACAGTCTGTAGTCCACACAGAGTCTCAGGCTGCCGTCCTTCTTTCTCACTAGCACAAGAAGAAGAAAAAGAAGAAGAAGAAGGAGAAGAACATATTCCTTTATTAGTCCCACAGTGGGGAAATTCAGTTTTACACTCTGTTGTTCACACAGTACATATACATGCATCAATGGAGAGATGTCAGAGTGAGGGGGCTGCTCCTGACAAGCGCCCAGAGCTGTTGGGGGTTCGGTGCCTTGCTCAGGGGCACCTCGGCAGTGCCCAAGAGGTAAACTGGCACCTCTCCAGCAACCAGTTGGTCTTGGTCCACTTGAACCGGCGTCCTCCGCGTCCTAACCCAAGTCCTTACGGACTGAGCTACTGCCCGCCCTAATAAAGTATGCTTGCATTGGCCGGGAATCGAACCCAGGCCTCCCGCGTGGCAGGGGAGAATTCTACCACTGAACCACCAATGCCCAATAGGAGAGGCGTAGGGCTTTTCTCTTACAGCTTTCTCTTATAACTTGGCTGTCTAACAGGTGACGTATGTGGGCCCTACCTTCTTCATAGTCAGAGGGGGGAATTCGCCTATACCTCTGCCTAACTGGGATGTCATCAAGTAAGGGGATATCGTGCGTCACAAGGTTAGTACAACCAAGGTCCAGGTCAGAAGCTGCAAACACAGTCTCATGTCCTAGCAACATGGACCTCACTTTTCTCTGGTCTGGCTCAGAAAGTGCAGATAGATCTATAGCCTCAATCTGCTCTCTCACTGGGCTGCCTTGAACTGCTTGTGTGGAAACTGTAGCTGTGACCCCACTTGACTCATGTTCGACAGTAGAGATCCCCTCTGGCAAACTTACAATCTGTGCCTGACTCAGGAGCCCTATGAGGTAGCGGGGATGTAAAATGACATCTGTCGCACCTACATTTACCAACGGCACGTACACCGTGCCTCTAGTCACAGTGACCATCGCTGGGGAGATTAACACACACTCAGGGAGGGACTTACCATTGTCAAGAGGCTCAATTAAGGCCGCACCTGAAGACCCACTAACGTGAGAGGGGCACGTAGCGGTAACCCACTTAATTGCACCTCCAGGTATAGTAATGGGACATCTACCTCTCACCCGTGCCAATCCTGCCTTAGTTTGCGTTGTACAGGACTGGGCCTGGTGGCAATGTTGTAGTGCCTGCCGCCAGGGGGGAGGGGCCTGCTGCACTAAAGGGAGGTCAGAAAGGTCAGTACCATGTTGAGTGAATAGTTGCTGATAACACTCTCTAATTACATTCATGCCCAGGACACCGGGGGCACCTGAGGGGCAGGTTTGGCCTTGGGGGTCTTTAACAATCAACACACCTTGCTGTGGTATAACCTTGCCAAAAACGGTGACATCTAGCTCCACATAGCCAACGTAGGGAATTTCCAGCCCATTGGCGGCACGCAGCTGCAGCCAGCGGCAAGACCGAGGGGCACTCTGGAAATGCTGGAGGAAGAAGCTCTCTGCAATTGTTGTCACCATCGATCCTGTATCAAGCAGAAGCTTAACAGGCACACCTCCGAGACTAACCATTACCTTGGGGCAGGGTGCTACCAAATTAGCGGCAGTGGTCAGCGAAGCTAGTCCCCGCACACCTGAGCCGGTATCCTCCCCTCCTGATGTTTGGCTCCTCACATCAGGGGGTGGGAGTTTCCCGCATCTTGAGTTGCAGAGATGGCTGCTGTGGGATGTGGGGGCTGGTGCTGCTGAACCTGGGAATCGACATGTTCATTATTACAGCAGTTGGCATAGTGCCCAGGTCTTTGACAGCGCCTACATATAACCATGTTAGGGTATGGCGGTCTAGCAGGGGGCCTACCACGGGGCCTGGGGGCAGCCTGTAGTGTCAGTAGAGCTTCTGTCAGTTGATTCAACTGCTCCTGTTGTTTCTGCAACATGTGCTTTAACTCTGCCACTTCGGTGTTGCCAGAACTAGTAGCTGCCCCAGCCTCAGAACACTGCATGGCACTAAAGGAAGGAACTGAGTAACTCCTGACCCTCGGCTCATCAGATCGTCCCTCTCGCTCCCAGCGAATGGCCTCTGCTCTAATGTCTAGGAGTGTGTACTCAGGATGTTGCCGCACTATGCGTTTTAACTCCCTGCAAAGGTTAGCATCACCAACATGCTCAACAAATTGGTCTCTAAGAAGGGTGGGGACACCACGCACCCCGCCTGGGGTACAGCGTTCAACCTTTTCCATGAGACAGTACAAAGCATGTGAAAACTCTTGAAGAGATTCCCCCTCTTGCTGCTTCCGAAAAAAGAAACACTGCTGCAGAGAAACATAAGACTTAGAACACCCATACAACTCTTGAAGGATAGTTGAGATTTTCTCTGGGTCCTCCCTTTCTGCTCTAGGCCGGTACCTAATCTCATCCTTGGCCTCCCCCTCTAGATGGTCATGTATAAAATAAGCTTGCTCAACAGATCTCGTGTCTAGTTCTGAGAGTTGCCCTCATCTCCTCAACCCAATCCTCCACTGGAATCCCTGATGTCCCCCTAAAGACTGGACATTTTCGTTCCCTAGGGATATACAGCACACGTTCAACAGGTGGAGGATCATTTTGAACCGAGCATTGCGAACCAGTAGGACTCCCAGAGTATAAACCTGACTGGAATGCACTGGCTACTGCTCGCTCCTGCAGTAGCTGCTCCTTTTCGGCCTGCAGTCGTTGGACCAAGTCTTTTAACTCTTGAAGCTCACTGGCCATAGCTGTAGCAAGGAAATGTAACAAACTCAGTCGGTGGGGGCACGTCCTTTTGTCAACGGGGACCCACGGCAAGGAAGCACTGGCACTCAGCAAGTCCCTCGAATTGCACACTGCTGTTTTGTTCAGACCAACAAAAAAAAATGAACCAGAAAAAAAAAACCTACTTAGCAAAATTATATAAAATAAAAAAAAACTAAACCAAACCTTTGTCTCAAACCCACCTAGACCGTCACTGTATCCTGCCGACAATGCCAGAATGTGGCCCGCGCCGCTCCAGGGCTCTGGATTTAAGCTTAATTACATCAAGGCACTTAATGCACAAGATTCACTGAAACCCTCAAAAAGCCACAGATCTCTAAAAATGATACAGATGACGATCAAATGATAGTCAGAAACAAAGGTCTTCCCCCAAGATTAAAAACTTTATTACAATAATAAAACAATGAGTAAAATATACCATGCTTAGCCCTACCAGGGTAAGATACAAGCTAGAGCACTACAGGACGGCCGGGTGTAGCTGTAGTCGGGGAGGGAAAAGTTAAGCAGGGCCAGAGCACTCACCACGCTCCGTGCCCAGCACATGCACACGGACGGCAAAAGTAACTAAACTGCAAGGAAAAATCAATAAGGTGTGAAGGACGTGCAAAATTACCACTACACACACGCACACTTAAGGGGGTGTGGAGCTGGGGTGAGAACCCTGAACACCAATCCCTCCACCGTCCGGGCAGCCACACTATCACCAGTCCTGCAGTACTCATGCAAAGAAAAGACAAACAGGAAATATGTTAAAAACACAGAACTGTTACAAAAGTCTATAATAAATATCTTGGGGGAAAGGAATCAAGGCCCCAGAGGCCTAGGACATAGGCCTGAGGACAAACAATTAAAAAGGGCCACCTAATATATTAAAAGGAAAAATAATACTAACTAACTAAGAACCAAAACTTCTGCTTAAACAATGAAACCAACTAAATGAAAAGAAATAAAATACAAACAATCAGAACAAAACAGCAGTGGCAGTCTGTCTATAATAAATGAAAGAAAACAGGTTAAATGAGTAACCATTCTGCCAAGGAAAATATAACTTAAGAACAAAAGAAGTAGCCCAACTACACACAAAACCATAAAACGTACCAACGGATAAAAAACACCTTACCACAGCACATGTGGCAATCTATGCTGACCACAACCAAGGGGGGACAGCAGCAGCAGCAGCAAAGAGAAAGCCAAGACT
Organism: Pterois miles; assembly: GCA_947000775.1. Lineage (NCBI taxonomy): Eukaryota > Metazoa > Chordata > Actinopteri > Perciformes > Scorpaenidae > Pterois > Pterois miles. The sequence continues at coordinate 806,621 of CAMQGK010000544.1, read as the reverse complement.
CTGTCTGCCAGCTTATATCAATCTGGTGACTGAGTAGTGGGAGGGGCTAACTGCAGCCAAACCCTACGGTGGCCCAGGAGGGACATTCACCACCGGTCACACTTAGGTCATTTTTCTCTTGACATCCAGTATTTCTGCTGCTCTTCCCTCCTCTCCAGATATTTCCCATCATCCTCTATTTCTGTTGGCCAGACCATGTTCAGTGATCAAATTCAACTTTGTTCTGCTCGTGCTGAAATATTGGACCTTTAGAGACCTTTTCAGACTATGTGATCAGAAGCAGACTGAAATGCTTTTTAATTTTTCATGTTTAGTGTGTAGCAGTGGACCCAGATGTAGAAGCCCAGTCGTACAGAGTTACTGTTATTTCTGTTATTCACAGTGCTCATCCTCCATCCGCACAACACAGTACGTCGGACCGGACCGGCTACAGTGGAGGCGGGACCCGGATCCACACCGATCCAGACTGATTTATGGTCACCGTGGCTCCTGAAGCTGTGGATCAATGCCAGGTTTGTCACCAGAGGTTGTTGCTACTCACAATTATAGTGAACAAAAACAGAAATGCAATTGTCGTCTGATCGCTCCACCTGTGCAGTGAGACAGCAAGCAGCAGTGTTTCATTAATACTGAATAAAAATATGAACAACACTTCCGTTTTCTCCCATTCTGTATGAGCTGAAGTCAAAGATCTCAGACTGGTTCTACGTCCACTAAAGGCCGATTTCTCTCAGATATTGATCACTAATTTTTCTAAATCTGTTAGTGAGCACTTCTCCTTTGCTGAAATAATCCATCCACCTCTCAGGTGGCAGATCAAGATGCTGATTGGACAGCAGGATTATTGACAGGTGAGCCTTAGACTGTCACAATAAAAGTCCCCTCTAAAATATACAGTTTTCTGTGAGACATTTACAGGATTAGTCCTGAACGGGGGTCAGAGAACCAGTCAGTATCTGGTGTGACCACCATTAACCTCACACAGTCCAACACATCTCCACATAGCGCTGATCAGGTTATTGATTGTGGCCTGTTGAATGTTGGTCCACTCCTCTTCAATGGCTGAAGTTTGTGCAGAAATTCTTTGGTTATGTAAACCGCTTGCTGCATCAGCTGTCCGGGTGGCTGGTCTCTGACCATCCTGCAGGTGAAGATGCTGGATGTGGAGGTCCTGGACTGGTCTGGTTACAGGTGGTCTGTGGTTGTGAGGCCGGTCGGATGTTCTGCCATATTCTCTGAAACGCCTTTGGAGACGTCTTATGGTGAGAAATGAACGTTGAGTTCAGAGGCAGCAGCTCTGGTGGACATTCCTGCAGTCAGCGGCCGACTGAACGCTGCCTCAACACTACCGACATCTGAGGCATCAGGCTGTGATAAAACTGAACATTTTAGAGAGGACTTTTATTGTGACAGTCTCAAGCTCACCTGTCAATAATCCTGCTGTCCAATCAGCATCTTGATCTGCCACCTGAGTCGTGCCACCTGGGGCTAACTGCAGCCAAACCCTACGGTGGCCCAGGAGGGACATTCACTACCGGTCACATGTATTAAATGCATAAACTGTTAATGTTTGTTAATGTTCACTGCACAGGTGGAGCGATCAGAGGAGGACGCAGTGACACAATGATCTCAAAGATCTTTTATTTCCAGGAGGTTTGGGGGCGGCAGTAGCTCAGTCCGGTTCAAGTCCCGACATGGACCAAGAACTGAGTGTGAACTGGTAGCTGGAGAGGCGCCAGTTTACCTCTTGGGCACTGCCGAGGTGCCCCTGAGCAAGGCACCAAACCCCCAACTGCTCGGGGTGCTTGTCAGGAGCAGCCCCCCCACTCTGACATCTCTCCATTAATGCATGTGTGTGTGTTCAGGTCTGCATGTACTGTGTATAAGTTAACAACAGAGTGTAAAAATTGAATTTCCCCTCGTGGGACTAATAAAGGTTGTGTTCCTGTGTTCCTCTTCTTCTTCTTTCACTTTGATGCAGTAAATAGATGATTTACTTTTAGCATCTCTCCTGTTTGTGAAACTAATTCAGTTGTCCTTCTCCAGGCTGTAAAAGGCTATGAAACCACTAAAGAGTCCAGTTCTTGGGAGGGATCTTACCCGTTCCACTCATATATATATATATATATATATATATATATATATGAGTGGAGCAGGATGAGATGACATCCCTGCTGTCCTTGCTAGTGAATGTGCTGCCTTGCTTTCCCCTCAGCTTATTAGCCAATCAGCACCAGATGCCACTCTAGATAGGGTGGCCGTGTCCATCTTGTCGCCCTCTTGCTCTTTGGCTCCGAGGCACGCCCACTTCCTGGTAGCCTCGCTTCCTGGTAGCTTCGCTTCCTGGTAGCCTCGCCTCCTGGTAGCCTGACTTCCTGGTAGCCTCGCTTCCTGGTAGCCTCACCTCCTGGTACCCTCACTTCCTGGTAGCTTCACCTCCCGGTAGCCTCGCTTCCTGGTAGCCTCACCTCCTGGTACCCTCACTTCCTGGTAGCTTCACCTCCTGGTAGCCTCGCTTCCTGGTAGCCTCACCTCCTGGTAGCCTCACCTCCTGGTAGCCTCACTTCCTGGTAGCCTCACCTCTTGGTAGCCTCACTTCCTGGTAGCCTCACTTCCTGGTAGCCTCACCTCCTGGTAGCCTCGCTTCCTAGTAGCCTCACCTCCTTGTAGCCTCACCTCCTTGTAGCCTCACCTCCTGGTAGCCTCACCTCCTGGTAGCCTCACTTCCTGGTAGCCTCACCTCCTGGTAGCCTCACTTCCTGGTAGCCTCACCTCCTGGTAGCCTCACCTCCTGGTAGCCTCACTTCCTCCATCCCACTGTTGTCGGTGCAGACAGATTGTCGGACACCGTGCCGACGTAACGGCTCGCGGGGAATCCCCGTCCTGATGCGCGTGGTTTATTGGCGGCCGCAGGTTGTCGGTACAGCCGACTGAGCGTGACGCTCTCCTCTCCTCTTCAGCGTGCGGTCAGACGGCGTCTGATCGGCACCGACTGCTGGGCCGTGTGCCGCTGCCGGCTGGGAACCATTGCTGCTTTGTCTCCGTATCTGCTTCGCGTCGTCTTGGCTCGGTGTGATTTTGTCCACTGCTGCCGGGCCTTGCTCTGCTTCACTTAGGACGGTGTAAACTTAGTGTCCACTGCGTTGCTGCCTGGCGGGTGGAATAGCAGGCTGAAGCTCAGCTAAATACAGCTGTCTGGGCTTACATCCGCGGGTCACTAGTCCTTCGGCCTGTATTTTATGTGTGTGAGCTGTGGGGTTAACTCTCTTATTTGTTTTGAAACTTTTGTTTACTGGGTTACTTTGTTTTTTGGTGTTTTGGTTCATTTGAGTTTACCCCATTGACAATTTCCCTCGTCCTTTCAGGTGCTGGAAGCTTACGGTGGTGGTCCTGGTGTCCTGGTGGTCCTGGTGTGCTGGTGTCCTGGTGGTCCTGGTGTGCTGGTGTCCTGGTGGTCCTGGTGTCCTGGTGGTCTTGGTGGTCCTGGTGTCCTGGTGGTCCTGGTGTGCTGGTGTCCTGGTGCCCTGGTGTCCTCGTGGTCCTAGTGTCCTGGTGTGCTGGTGGTCCTGGTGTCCTGATGGTCTTGGTGGTCCTGGTGGTCCTGGTGTGCTGGTGTCCTGGTGCCCTGGTGTCCTGGTGGTCCTAGTGTCCTGGTGGTCCTGGTTCCCTGGTGTCCTGATGTCCTGGTGGTCCTGGTGGTCTCGGTGGTCCTGGTGCCCTGGTGTCCTGATGTCCTGGTGTCCTGATGTCCTGGTAGTCCTGGTGGTCTTGGTGGTCCTGGTGCCCTGGTGTCCTGGTGTCCTGATGTCCTGGTGGTCTTGGTGGTCCTGGTGGTCTTGGTGGTCCTGGTGTCCTGAAGTCCTGGTGGTCCTGGTGTCCTGAAGTCCTGGTGGTCCTGGTGTCCTGGTGTCCCGATGTCCTGGTGGTCTTGGTGGTCCTGGTGGTCCTGGTGTCCTGGTCGTCTTGGTGGTCTTGGTGGTCCTGGTGTCCTGAAGTCCTGGTGGTCCTGGTGTCCTGTTGTCCTGGTGTCCTGGTGGTCCTGGTGGTGGCGTTCCCCTTCTGTGTGCAGTGCAACCTCTGGTCTTCAGTGTTTCATTAGTGTGTTTGTGTATGAGTGACGCAGTGACTGGGCTGGTCTCCTCCTGGGATCCTCCTCACCTCCTCGTCGCCCCGTCCCCCCACTGGTAAGCTCCAGCCCTGTCAGGGTCCTCCCTTCCCTCCACATCCCTGAATGTAAGCTGTAATTTAACAAGTTTTGTAATAAACCAGTCTTCTGTACTCTTTTAACCGGAACCACGTCTCCTCCTCCGTTAGGATAACGAACCTGAGTGCCTTGAGTTGGTACAATGAAATCAACTATTTCTTTGGGAGAAAAGGTGGCTTTGTCTGGCTCCGATTAGTCCACTTATAGCTGTAACCATTGTACCCCACTCGTACACTTGTGCTGCCGCATGAGAAAGAAGGATTTGCACAGTACACCATAATTCCTCTGTTGCTTGTTTCTCCTCCACGCTGGACCCTAGAAAGAGGATCTACAGCCTGTCTTAAAGCCGTCGCTGCAACTGCACTTGCAATTGATAAATCAGCTGACATTGTCTTAGGTTCTCCCTGTACAGTTATGCTCACCCTGATTACCAGAGAGGCACACAAACACATAGCAGGGACTAGAGGGGTAAAACATGATTAACTGCACCACACGTTACCCTCCGAAGATGATCTATTAATCCTGCTGACAGAAGATGGTGGGGATCCACAGATCAACATGGATGTGACTGTTGCTCTCTGAGTTAAGGATAATCTGCCAGGTTTATTTTCAGTTAGAGACCATTAGCTCCTCCAGCTCTATTCCAGCCTGTTTTCTGTTCCCCCACCTCACAAGGTTGGTGCAAGGGTGCAGCGAGGAAACCATCTTCACTCAGACTTAAATTATGCACCCTGGAACCACTGTCAGCTGTTGTGTCTCATGCATATCGAAGGGATGTGTCTGGGCTATCACGGTGCACACAGCCAGGTAGAAAGTCTGGCTGGCCAGCTGCTTGGTCAGAATAGCCTTAGTAACACTCTCCTTGAACTCAAGACATTAAAAAACACTCTAGCATAAGTCATTCTAGGTCTCCGGTCCACATCTTTAGTCTCCAGTTAATTGCTCTAAATATTTTCCTTCACAGTCATTTCATGTTCATCTAAATCTCATCCTGATCAAAATAAAACAGGAAACAGTCTTACAGATATATGAAACTAGGATGGAACGGACTGGTACCAACCATGTCATGTCCCGTCATGTCTAACGTCAGGAAGGACAGTTTGAAGCTTGAGTTTGAAGAACTCAAAAACAGCAGCGGCTTGTGTAAAGAAAAATGGCATTTAAAGGGTTAAAACTGTGAAAATTAATCAGTATTTGGTAGTTGTGCTCAGGACGGAACTTGGTTAGGTTGGTTGGGTGGTGCAGTGGTTGGTGCCTCACAGTAGGAGGGTCCCAGGTTTGAGTCCAGTGTGGGGCTCTTCTGTGTGGAGTCAGCATGTTCTCCCCATGTTAGCATGGGTTTACTCCAGGTGCTCCAGTTTCCTCCCACAGTCCAAATACATTCTGGCAACAGCTGAATCGAAGGCAACTGGACTTAGATTTGTCTCTGAAGACATGTCGCCCCTTATCCAAGTGGCTTCATCAGTTCGTAACGCTACAGTCTGACTAGTCCCCACTAGTCTGAGTAGTCCCCACTAGTCTGAGTAGTCCCCACTAGTCTGAGTAGTCCCCACTAGTCTGACTGTAGCGTTACGAACTGATGAAGATGATCTTCAGAGACAAATCTAAGTCCAGTTGCCTTCAGAAGGAATATGACCTGGATGAATGAGAACATTCACAGACTCAGCCCGAATACATCGTTGACTCTAAATAGGTAGGTCCCATCGGTGTGACCTCTGTAACCCGTCCAGGGTGTAGCCTGGCTCCACCCAACGCCAGCTGGGATCAGCTCCAGCTGTCTGGATCAGAAAACATGTGATTCTTCCCTCTGTCACATTCACACTCATTAGGATTCACCATCCACTGTCATGATATCAGACAGTTTCTCAGTGTGTCCTCTCTCCCTCCCTCTCTCTCTCTCCCTCCCTCTCTCTCTCTCCCTCCCTCTCTCTCTCTCTGTCTCTCTCAGTGGTTTTTCAATCTATTTCTATCAGAGGTTTGTCTGATTTGTTAACTATTAGTTGTATCACTGTTGGTTTAAAAAAGTAGTTTACAGTGTTTTTTCTGGTCCGTAGCCGTGGCGACCAGCTTGGCTGGGAGTCATGGCGACTCCCGGAGGTGGAGGCGAGGGGCTGGAGGAGGAGTTAAACTGTGTCCGACGGTAAGCTGCTCCGTGGAGGACTGCAGCTTAGCGATCGGTAAAATGGTCGGATATAGCAGCGTAAAGTCCGCGTCTAGAATGAACAACGGAGTCGTTGTCTTTCTAGACAGCGTTGATAAAGTTAACGTGGTTGTGGAGCGAGGTGTGGTGGTTCAGGACACCTTCGTTCAGGTGGTACCGCTGGTTAATCCAGCTAAAAAAATCATCCTGTCTAAAGTCCCTCCGTTCTTTAGCAACGAGATGCTGGCGAGAGAATTAGCGAGACATGGACAGCTAATGTCCCCGATCAGACTGCTGTCTTTAGGCTGTAAATCTCCTCACTTAAAGCATGTGGTCTCATTCAGAAGGCAGGTTTTCATGGTCCTGAAGAACAACGCTGAGGACCTGAACTTAATGTTAAAGTTCAGAGTGGACGGTTTTGATTATGTTGTTCATGTCTCTTCAGAGACAATGAAATGTTTTGGCTGTGGAGAGGAGGGACATCTCATCCGGTCCTGTCCTAGGAAACAGAACCAGGATACGCCGAGAACTCAGCAGGCTGAAGCTGAACATCAGAGGGCTGCTAGTCCAGGTTCTGCTGGCTCGGAGGATACTGGTTCTGATGGCCCGGGTACTGCAGGAGTGGTTTCTACTGGTTTAGAAACTGCTGACCCGGCGCCTGTTGGTTCAGGTGCAGCTGGTCCACTTTCTGCTGGTTCAGGTGCAGCTGGTCCGTTTTCTAATGGTTCAAGTGTAACTGGTCTGGCATCCTACAGTCCAGTTTCTGATGTTTTTGGACGGTGAGATGATGGTTGATCAGGACAACAAGAAGAGGAAGGGGACCAGTGACGAGTGTCAGTCCTCTGGTAAAGTGAAGAAAGTGTCTGTTCAGAGTGACAGTGTGCAGTCAGCTGAGAGTGAAGGTGATGAGGACAGTGATGTGGACTCTGTGGCTTCCTCACAGACCTGGACTCAGAGGAAGACTGGCTACCCTTTAGCGAGTGTGAAGAAGTTCCTGCAGGACACTAAAGGAGCCAGAAATGTCCAGGTTGAAGACGTGTTCCCTGATCTACAGCTCTTCATTGACTCAGTGAGGACTCTAATGAAAAGTCCTAGAAGCTTTGGGGAGAAAGTTCTCACTGATCAGGAGACGGACCGTCTAAAAAAACTGGTCCAGAAAGTCAAGAACAGCTAAAAGATGATCAATAAGTCCAACAGACTTTCTTTTCTTTTCTTACTTTGCTCACTTGGTTTGACATTACAACTTTTTTACATGGGGGACATAAGAATAGGCAGCCTGAACCTGAATGGAGCAAGGGATGATGGGAAAAGGGCTTCTCTGTTCAGGTTGTGCTCTCTAAAAAAGTTGGATGTTATTTTAATCCAAGAAACTCACAGTACTGATGATAATGAGGCAGACTGGAGGAGGGAGTGGACCGGGGGAACCTTTTTAACTCACGGAACCAGGACCAGCTGTGGAGCTGGAGTCCTTTTCTCCAGAAACTTCAGTCCTCAGTCGGTAGAAACTGAGGAAATCATTAAAGGTCGTCTGTTAAAAGTCAGAGCCGAGTACGAAAATATAAAGATGGTGTTTATTAATGTTTCTGCTCCGGTTGTGGGAGCAGAGAGGCTGGTGGTCCTGGATGTTTTAAATACAGTAATTGATAACTGTAACAGTGAAGAATACGTCTTCATTGGTGGAGACTTTAACTGTACCGAAGACAGCAGGTTGGACCGGAACCATCCAGAACCTCACGCTGCCTCTCGGACTCGTCTGCTCCGTCTCATAGAGTCTCAAGACTTGTGTGATGTATGGAGACGTTTTCATACTAACCAGAGACAATACACTTGGACACATGTTAGAGGCAACCTGCTGTCTATGGCCAGGCTGGATCGCTTTTATTGTTTTAAACATCATTTCAACGTTTTTAAAAGTTGTGCGATCAGCCCTGTTGGTTTTTCTGATCACTCCCTTGTAACAGCCTCTGTTTTTATCAAATCTGTGAAACCCAGTAGTGCCTACTGGCATTTTAACACAGCTCTGTTGGAGGACAAGAACTTCAGGGAAACTTTTGTTCTGAAATCTGACTTTGAGTCCTTACAACAGTGGTGGGATTTTGGTAAAGTCCAGATAAAACAGTTCTGTCAACAGTACACTCGCAATGTCACAAGAACCTTAACGAACTCAGTGAAAGCTCTGGAGTCCAAAGTAGAGGAGCTCCGAGACCTGGCTGAGACCACCAGAGATCAGCACCATGCTGAGACACTAGAGGTTAAAAGGTCTGTCTTAACCAACCTGCTGGGTGTCTCAGCTCAGGGGGCTCTGGTTAGGTCCCGCTTCCAGAACGTAGCCCAGATGGATGTCCCATCGCACTTCTTCTTTGGTCTGGAGCGTAAGAACGGACAGAAAAGGTTCATCCATAGTCTGAAGTCTGATACTGGACAGGTACTGACTGATCACAGTGAAATCAGGAAACATGCTGTAAACTTCTACAGTAGCCTGTTCACATGTGAAGACAGAGAGCAGCAGGACGTGTCCCGGAGCTTCTACACTGGTCTTCCTCAGGTTGAGCAGCAGAGTAATGCAGAGCTGGAAGCAGCTCTCTCCTCTGATGAACTCTATGCTGCTCTACAGAGCCTGCAGAGTGGGAGAGCTCCTGGAATAGATGGTCTACCTGCTGATTTCTATAAGTCCTTGTGGTCAGTGATGGGGGGGATCTGCTGGCAGTACTCAGCGACAGTCTCGCCGGAGGGCGTCTGCCGCTGAGCTGCAGGAGGGCGGTCCTCACCTTGCTGCCTAAGAAAGGTGACCTGCAGCTGGTTAAAAACTGGAGGCCTGTGTCTCTGCTCTGCTCGGACTATAAGCTCCTCTCCAAGGTGTTGGCAACCAGGCTGAGCAGAGTGATGCAGCAGGTGATTCACTGTGATCAGACATACTGTGTACCAGGCAGACAGATCTCTGATCATATTATTTTAATTAGAGACCTTTTAGAGATCTGTAAGATGTTTGGCCTCAAAGCCGGCATCATATCAATGGATCAGGAAAAAGCTTTTGATCGTGTCGAACATGAATATTTGTGGCTCACATTGAGTGCCTTTGGTTTTAGTCCTGGTTTTATTAACACAGTTAAGGTTTTATATTGTGACATTCAGAGTGTACTAAAGATCAATGGTGGTTTGAGCGCTCCTTTTCAGGTCCAGAGAGGAGTTCGGCAGGGCTGCGCCCTCTCTGGCATGTTATACTCGCTGGCAATCGAACCTTTGCTCCATAAACTTCGATGTGACCTTCAGGGGCTGACGGTTCCAGGGTGTAATGCACCTTTAAAACTGTCAGCCTATGCAGATGATGTGGTCATTCTGGTGGACAGCCAGCGAGATGTTGATGTGCTGGAGAGGGATGTGGCCCAGTTTGGCTCAATATCGTCAGCCAGAGTCAACTGGGACAAAAGTGAGGCTCTCAGTGTTGGTGGACTAGAGAGGAGGCTCAGTTTGCCTGGGGGGCTGATGTGGAAGACGGAGGGGCTAAAATATTTAGGAGTGTTTTTAGGAAATGAATCGTTTGTTTTTAAAAACTGGGAAAATGCTCTCGAAAGAGTCAAAGGTCGTCTAGAAAAATGGAAATGGATTTTATCAAAAATGTCCTACAGAGGTCGAGTCCTGGTCACCAACAACTTGGTTTCGTCCGGCCTGTGGCATCGCCTGGCAGTCGTTGACCCCCCACCTGACCTGCTGTCAAAGATTCAGACTGTTCTTGTAGACTTCTTCTGGGACAAACTGCACTGGGTGCCTCAGAGTCTGCTGTATCTGCTGAAGGACGACGGAGGACAGGGTCTGATCCACCTGAGCAGCAGGGGGGCCACCTTCCGGTTCCAGTTTCTGCAGAGGTTTCTGTGCGGTCCTGCTGATTTGGTGTGGAGGCCGCTGACTTGCACCATTCTGAGTCAGCTAGGTGGACTGGGACTGGACAGATCTCTGTTTTTAATGGACTTGAAACAACAGGACATCATGGTTTTACCTGTTTTTTATCGTGGACTGTTTAAGGTATGGAGCCTGCTGAAGAAGGAGAGGCTGGGACACCACAGCTCACTGTACTGGCTGCTCCAGGAACCAGTTCTCCAGGGGACCCGTTTCAGTACAGTCTGTCAGGTGGGACCGGCTCTGCTCAGGAGGTTCTGTCTGTCCAAAGTGGACTCTGGGACATGTGGTTCAGCTTGCAGGTGCAAACTTGGACAATGCAGCTGCTCTGGCCTGTCGACTAGAGGTGAAATCCACTCGAACTGTCTCTCTGTTGCTCAATAGATGGAGAGAAAGTCTCTCAGTCAGTGAGTGGACTCTGTTAAAACAGTACTGTGATGGTTCTGGTAAAGCCCATGATGCTGATGTGGACTCTTTTAAAACAGGACTGTGATGGTTCTGGTAAAGCCCAAGATGCTGATGGTTTTCCTTCGCTGAGTATTTTCCCAGATTTTAAAGACTGTTCAGGATTGTTTTTAAAAAGTGGGAGGTCTGCTGAGTTTTCTCGTCAGCACGCAAATAAAAAAAGAATATTTACAATGTTTGTTCGCATTTTAAATAAAGACAAATTGAACAGAAAAACCGACACCCCATGGAGGACTCACTTAGGTCTCATGATGGTGTTGGACCTGAATGGAGGACTCACTCAGGTCTCGGTGACGGTGTTGGACCTGAATGGAGGACTCACTCAGGTCTCGGTGATGGTGTTGGACCTGAATGAAGGACTCAGGTCTCGGTGACGGTGTTGGACCTGAATGGAGGACTCAGGTCTCGGTGACGGTGTTGGACCTGAATGGAGGACTCAGGTCTCGGTGACGGTGTTGGACCTGAATGGAGGACTCAGGTCTCAGTGACAGTGTTGGACCTGAATAGAGGACTCAGGTCTCAGTGACGGTGTTGGACCTGAATGGAGGACCCTGTATAAATTAGATTCTGTGAATCTGGTTTATTCACACTAATGTGGACTGACCTGATCTGGATTCTGTCAATCTGGTTTATTCACACTAATGTGGACTGACTTTTTTTTTTTTTATGTTATGTTCTGGATTGTTATCCTGATCTGGATTCTGTCAATCTGGTTTATTCACACTAATGTGGACTGACCTGATCTGGATTCTGTCAATCTGGTTTATTCACACTAATGTGGACTGACATGATCTGGATTCTGTCAATGTGGTTTTATTCGCACTAACGTGGACTGACATGATCTGGATTCTGTCAATCTGGTTTATTCACACTAACGTGGAATGACATGATCTGGATTCTGTGGATCTGGTTTATTCGCACTAATGTGGACTGACCTGATTTGGATTCTGTCAATCTGGTTTATTCACACTAATGTGGACTGACATGATCTGGATTCTGTCAATCTGGTTTATTCACACTAATGTGGACTGACATGATCTGGATTCTGTCAATCTGGTTTATTCACACTAATGTGGACTGACATGATCTGGATTCTGTGGATCTGGTTTATTCACACTAATGTGGACTGACATGATCTGGATTCTGTCAATCTGGTTTATTCACACTAATGTGGACTGACATGATCTGGATTCTGTGAATCTGGTTTATTCGCACTAATGTGGACTGACATGATCTGGATTCTGTCAGTCTGGTTTATTCGCACTAATGTGGACTGACATGATCTGGATTCTGTCAGTCTGGTTTATTCGCACTAATGTGGACTGACATTATCTGGATTCTGTCAGTCGGGTTTATTCGCACCAACAGAAACTGACATGATCTGGATTCTGTCAGTCGGGTTTTATTCGCACCAACGGGGACTGACATGATCTGGATTCTGTCAGTCAGGTTTTATTCGCACCAACGGGGACTGACATGATCCGGATTCTGTCAGTCGGGTTTTACTTGCACCAACGAGACTGACATGATCCAGACTCTCTCAGTCGGGTTTTACTCGCACCACCGGGGACTGACATGATCCGGATTCTGTCAGTCTGGTTTTACTCGCACCAGCGGGGACTGACAAGATCCGGATTCTGTTTTTATTCTCACTGATGTTCTTGTACCTGGTAGAATTGTCGAGTTTTTATTAAAGTTTTGTTAAAATTCAAAAAATTCTCTCTCTCTCTCTCTCTCTCCCTGTCTGTTTACAGGTGGGCGTGGCTTCTCCTCTCCTCCTATGGGGCGGTAGCTGCTGGTACAGCTGATTCCAGTCAGCCTATCAGTGTCCGGCAGTAGATCAGGTGATCAGCTCAGCCTCGTGTCCCTGTTGTTTGAATCTGTTTTTGACTAGTGATAATGCTGTTCTTCTGTGTCTTCACGTCCCTCCACATCCCTCTATTCACCTGCCCTTTCACTCTGCCGCCACTCCGTTCATCCCATGCTCTACTCTGGAGGAGGTCTGGAGCCCCGTCCTCCCGCTCTACTCTGGAGGAGGTCTGGAGCCCCGTCCTCCCGCTCTACTCTGGAGGAGGTCTGGAGCCCCATCCTACTGCGCTCTACTCTGGAGGAGGTCTAGAGCCCCGTCTTCCTGCGCTCTACTCTGGAGGACTTCTGGAGCCCCTTCGTCCTGCGCTCTACTCTGGAGGAGGTCTGGAGCCCCGTCCTACTGCGCTCTACTCTGGAGGAGGTCTGGAGCCCCTTCATCCCGCTCTACTCTGGAGGAGATCTGGAGCCCCGTCCTCCTACACTCTACTCTGGAGGAGGTCTGGAGCCCCTTCATCCTGCGCTCTACTCTGGAGGAGGTCTGGAGCCCCTTCATCCTGCGCTCTACTCTGGAGGAGGTCTGGAGCCCCGTCATCCTGCGCTCTACTCTGAAGGAGGTCTGGAGCCCCGTCCTACTGCACTCTACTCTGGAGGAGGTCTGGAGACCCTTCATCCTGCGCTCTACTCTGGAGGAGGTCTGGAGCCCCTTCATCCTGCGCTCTACTCTGGAGGAGGTCTGGAGCCCCTTCATCCTGCGCTCTACTCTGGAGGAGGTCTGGAGCCCCGTCATCCTGCACTCTACTCTGGAGGAGGTCTGGAGCCCCGTCATCCTGTGCTCTACTCTGGAGGAGGTCTGGAGCCCCGTCCTCCTGCGCTCTACTCTGGAGGAGGTCTGGAGCCCCTTCATCCTGCGCTCTACTCTGGAGGAGGTCTGGAGCCCCGTCATCCTGCGCTCTACTCTGAAGGAGGTCTGGAGCCCCGTCCTACTGCACTCTACTCTGGAGGAGGTCTGGAGCCCCTTCATCCTGCGCTCTACTCTGGAGGAGGTCTGGAGCCCCTTCATCCTGCGCTCTACTCTGGAGGAGGTCTGGAGCCCCTTCATCCTGCGCTCTACTCTGGAGGAGGTCTGGAGCCCCGTCATCCTGCACTCTACTCTGGAGGAGGTCTAGAGCCCCGTCATCCTGTGCTCTACTCTGGAGGAGGTCTGGAGCCCCGTCCTCCTGCGCTCTACTCTGGAGGAGATCTGGAGCCCCGTCCTCCCGCTCTACTCTGGAGGAGGTCTGGAGCCCCGTCCTCCCGCTCTTCTCTGGAGGATGTCTGGAGCCCCGACCTACTGCGCTCTACTCTGGAGGAGGTCTGGAGCCCCGTCCTACTGCGCTCTACTCTGGAGGAGGTCTGGAGCCCCGTCCTCCCGCTCTACTCTGGAGGAGGTCTGGAGCCCCGTCCTCCCGATCTACTCTGGAGGACGTACGGAGCCCCGTCCTCCCGATCTACTCTGGAGGACGTATGGAGCCCCGTCCTCCCGCGCTCTACTCTGGAGGAGGTCTGGAGCCCCTTCATCCTGCGCTCTACCCTGGAGGAGGTCTGGAGCCCCTTCATCCTGCGCTCTACTCTGGAGGAGGTCTGGAGCCCCTTCATCCTGCGCTCTACTCTGGAGGAGGTCTGGAGCCCCGTCATCCTGCGCTCTACTCTGGAGGAGGTCTGGAGCCCCGTCATCCTGTGCTCTACTCTGGAGGAGGTCTGGAGCCCCGTCCTCCTGCGCTCTACTCTGGAGGAGATCTGGAGCCCCGTCCTCCCGCTCTTCTCTGGAGGATGTCTGGAGCCCCGACCTACTGCGCTCTACTCTGGAGGAGGTCTGGAGCCCCGTCCTACTGCGCTCTACTCTGGAGGAGGTCTGGAGCCCCGTCCTACTGCGCTCTACTCTGGAGGAGGTCTGGAGCCCCGTCCTCCTGCGCTCTACTCTGGAGCAGGTCTGGAGCCCCTTCATCCCGCTCTACTCTGGAGGAGTGTAGAGGCAGATTATGCATCAGTTTATAGCAAAGGTGAAAGATAGAGTTGTTTAGGCAAGGTTGAGAAAGCAGCTGGCTAAGATATCAGTTTTGACATCAACCGCGGTCATGGTGACCAAACATGGAGTGGGTAAGTTACGTTTTGGCAAGCAAAGACGATTGTTATCGCCAGATTTACTGGAACTTATCGCCAGATTTACTGGAATTTACGTAAGGAGACCATTTGGAACATAACAGGAAATCAGGAGAACATTGAACTCCTGGGAGACACACACACACACATGAACAGATGATGAGTATAAATACGCCCTGAAGTCTGAAGGAAGGGTTGGTTGTTTCCCAATGATTCGTAATGTAGGCTAGTATACTGTTGTATGCTACGATCTACGAATAAATTGATCCCGTTGGCTGTAACCTTTCTCCCTGGTTCTCCGAGTCTCTTCATTTCAGTGTTTACTGAAGTTGAGCATTTTCACTACAGGAGGTCTGGAGCCGCTTCATCCTGCGCTCTACTCTGGAGGAGGTCTGGAGCCACGCCATCTTGCGCTCTACTCTGGAGGACATCTGGAGCCCCATCCTCCCGCTCTATTCTGGAGGAGGTCTGGATTCCCGTCATCCTGCACTCTACTCTGGAGGAGGTCTGGAGCCCCGTCATCCTGCACTCTACTCTGGAGGACATCTGGAGCCCCATCCTCCCGCTCTACTCTGGAGGAGGTCTGGAGCCCCGTCATCCTGCACTCTACTCTGGAGGAGGTCTGGAGCCCCGTCCTCCCACTCTACTCTGGAGGAGGTCTGGAGCCCCGTCCTCCCGCTCTACTCTGGAGGATGTCTGGAGCCCCGTCCTCCCGCTCTACTCTGGAGGAGGTCTGTAGCCCCTTCATCCTGCGCTCTACTCTGGAGGACATCTGGAGCCCCGTCCTCCCGCTCTACTCTGGAGGATGTCTGGAGCCCTGTCCTACTGCGCTCTACTCTGGAGGAGGTCTGGAGCCCTGTCCTACAGCGCTCTACTCTGGAGGACATCTGGAGCCCCGTCCTCCCGCTCTACTGTGGAGGATGTCTGGAGCCCTGTCCTACTGCGCTCTACTCTGGAGGAGGTCTGGAGCCCCGTCCTACTGCGCTCTACTCTGGAGGACATCTGGAGCCCCGTCCTCCCGCTCTACTCTGGAGGAGGTCTGAAGCCAAGTCCTCCCGCTCTTCTCTGGAGGATGTATGGAGCCCCGTCCTACTGCGCTATACTCTGGAGGAGGTCTGGAGCCCCGTCCTCCCGCTCTACTCTGGAGGAGGTCTGGAGCCACGTCATCTTGCGCTCTACTCTGGAGGACATCTGGAGCCCCGTCCTCCCGCTCTACTCTGGAGGACATCTGGAGCCCCGTCCTCCCGCTCTACTCTGGAGGATGTCTGGAGCCCTGTCCTACTGCGCTCTACTCTGGAGGACATCTGGAGCCCTGTCCTCCCGCTCTACTCTGGAGGATGTCTGGAGCCCTGTCCTACTGCGCTCTACTCTGGAGGAGGTCTGGAGCCCCGTCCTACTGCGCTCTACTCTGGAGGATATCTGGAGCCCCGTCCTCCCGCTCTACTCTGGAGGAGGTCTGAAGCCAAGTCCTCCCGCTCTTCTCTGGAGGATGTCTGGAACCCCGTCCTACTGTGCTCTACTCTGGAGGAGGTCTGGAGCCCCGTCCTCCCGATCTACTCTGGAGGACGTATGGAGCCCCGTCCTCCCGATCTACTCTGGAGGACGTATGGAGCCCCGTCCTCCCGCGCTCTACTCTGGAGGAGGTCTGGAGCCCCTTCATCCTGCGCTCTACTCTGGAGGAGATCTGGAGCCCCTTCATCCTGCACTCTACTCTGGAGGAGGTCTGGAGCCCCTTCATCCTGCGCTCTACTCTGGAGGAGGTCTGGAGCCCCGTCTTCCTGCGCTCTACTCTGGAGGACATCTGGAGCCCCTTCATCCTGCGCTGTACTCTGGAGGAGGTCTAGAGCCCCGTCTTCCTGCGCTCTACTCTGGAGGACGTCTGGAGCCCCTTCATCCTGCGCTCTACTCTGGAGGAGGTCTGGAGCCCCGTCCTACTGCGCTCTACTCTGGAGCAGGTCTGGAGCCCCTTCATCCCGCTCTACTCTGGAGGAGTGTAGAGGCAGATTATGCATCAGTTTATAGCAAAGGTGAAAGATAGAGTTGTTTAGGCAAGGTTGAGAAAGCAGCTGGCTAAGATATCAGTTTTGACATCAACCGCGGTCATGGTGACCAAACATGGAGTGGGTAAGTTACGTTTTGGCAAGCAAAGACGATTGTTATCGCCAGATTTACTGGAACTTATCGCCAGATTTACTGGAATTTACGTAAGGAGACCGTTTGGAACATAACAGGAAATCAGGAGAACATTGAACTCCTGGGAGACACACACACATACACACACACACATGAACAGATGATGAGTATAAATACGCCCTGAAGTCTGAAGGAAGGGTTGGTTGTTTCCCAATGATTCGTAATGTAGGCTAGTATACTGTTGTATGCTACGATCTACGAATAAATTGATCCCGTTGGCTGTAACCTTTCTCCCTGGTTCTCCGAGTCTCTTCATTTCAGTGTTTACTGAAGTTGAGCATTTTCACTACAGGAGGTCTGGAGCCGCTTCATCCTGCGCTCTACTCTGGAGGAGGTCTGGAGCCACGCCATCTTGCGCTCTACTCTGGAGGACATCTGGAGCCCCATCCTCCCCGCTCTGTTCTGGAGGAGGTCTGGATTCCCGTCATCCTGCACTCTACTCTGGAGGAGGTCTGGAGCCCCGTCATCCTGCACTCTACTCTGGAGGACATCTGGAGCCCCATCCTCCCGCTCTACTCTGGAGGAGGTCTGGAGCCCCGTCATCCTGCACTCTACTCTGGAGGAGGTCTGGAGCCCCGTCCTCCCACTCTACTCTGCAGGAGGTCTGGAGCCCCGTCCTCCCGCTCTACTCTGGAGGATGTCTGGAGCCCCGTCCTCCCGCACTACTCTGGAGGAGGTCTGTAGCCCCTTCATCCTGCGCTCTACTCTGGAGGACATCTGGAGCCCCGTCCTCCCGCTCTACTCTGGAGGATGTCTGGAGCCCTGTCCTACTGCGCTCTACTCTGGAGGAGGTCTGGAGCCCTGTCCTACAGCGCTCTACTCTGGAGGACATCTGGAGCCCCGTCCTCCCGCTCTACTGTGGAGGATGTCTGGAGCCCTGTCCTACTGCGCTCTACTCTGGAGGAGGTCTGGAGCCCCGTCCTACTGCGCTCTACTCTGGAGGACATCTGGAGCCCCGTCCTCCCGCTCTACTCTGGAGGAGGTCTGAAGCCAAGTCCTCCCGCTCTTCTCTGGAGGATGTATGGAGCCCCGTCCTACTGCGCTTTACTCTGGAGGAGGTCTGGAGCCCCGTCTTCCCGCTCTACTCTGGAGGAGGTCTGGAGCCACGTCATCTTGCGCTCTACTCTGGAGGACATCTGGAGCCCCGTCCTCCCGCTCTACTCTGGAGGACATCTGGAGCCCCGTCCTCCCGCTCTACTCTGGAGGATGTCTGGAGCCCTGTCCTACTGCGCTCTACTCTGGAGGACATCTGGAGCCCTGTCCTCCCGCTCTACTCTGGAGGATGTCTGGAGCCCTGTCCTACTGCGCTCTACTCTGGAGGAGGTCTGGAGCCCCGTCCTACTGCGCTCTACTCTGGAGGATATCTGGAGCCCCGTCCTCCCGCTCTACTCTGGAGGAGGTCTGAAGCCAAGTCCTCCCGCTCTTCTCTGGAGGATGTCTGGAACCCCGTCCTACTGTGCTCGTCTCTGGAGGAGGTCTGGAGCCCCGTCCTCCCGATCTACTCTGGAGGACGTATGGAGCCCCGTCCTCCCGATCTACTCTGGAGGACGTATGGAGCCCCGTCCTCCCGCGCTCTACTCTGGAGGAGGTCTGGAGCCCCTTCATCCTGCGCTCTACTCTGGAGGAGATCTGGAGCCCCTTCATCCTGCGCTCTACTCTGGAGGAGGTCTGGAGCCCCTTCATCCTGCGCTCTACTCTGGAGGAGGTCTGGAGCCCCGTCTTCCTGCGCTCTACTCTGGAGGACATCTGGAGCCCCTTCATCCTGCGCTGTACTCTGGAGGAGGTCTAGAGCCCCGTCTTCCTGCGCTCTACTCTGGAGGACGTCTGGAGCCCCTTCATCCTGCGCTCTACTCTGGAGGAGGTCTGGAGCCCCGTCCTACTGCGCTCTACTCTGGAGCAGGTCTGGAGCCCCTTCATCCCGCTCTACTCTGGAGGAGTGTAGAGGCAGATTATGCATCAGTTTATAGCAAAGGTGAAAGATAGAGTTGTTTAGGCAAGGTTGAGAAAGCAGCTGGCTAAGATATCAGTTTTGACATCAACCGCGGTCATGGTGACCAAACATGGAGTGGGTAAGTTACGTTTTGGCAAGCAAAGACGATTGTTATCGCCAGATTTACTGGAACTTATCGCCAGATTTACTGGAATTTACGTAAGGAGACCGTTTGGAACATAACAGGAAATCAGGAGAACATTGAACTCCTGGGAGACACACACACATACACACACACACATGAACAGATGATGAGTATAAATACGCCCTGAAGTCTGAAGGAAGGGTTGGTTGTTTCCCAATGATTCGTAATGTAGGCTAGTATACTGTTGTATGCTACGATCTACGAATAAATTGATCCCGTTGGCTGTAACCTTTCTCCCTGGTTCTCCGAGTCTCTTCATTTCAGTGTTTACTGAAGTTGAGCATTTTCACTACAGGAGGTCTGGAGCCGCTTCATCCTGCGCTCTACTCTGGAGGAGGTCTGGAGTCACGCCATCTTGCGCTCTACTCTGGAGGACATCTGGAGCCCCATCCTCCCGCTCTGTTCTGGAGGAGGTCTGGATTCCCATCATCCTGCACTCTACTCTGGAGGAGGTCTGGAGCCCCGTCATCCTGCACTCTACTCTGGAGGACATCTGGAGCCCCATCCTCCCGCTCTACTCTGGAGGAGGTCTGGAGCCCCGTCATCCTGCACTCTACTCTGGAGGAGGTCTGGAGCCCCGTCCTCCCACTCTACTCTGCAGGAGGTCTGGAGCCCCGTCCTCCCGCTCTACTCTGGAGGATGTCTGGAGCCCCGTCCTCCCGCACTACTCTGGAGGAGGTCTGTAGCCCCTTCATCCTGCGCTCTACTCTGGAGGACATCTGGAGCCCCGTCCTCCCGCTCTACTCTGGAGGACATCTGGAGCCCCGTCCTCCCGCTCTACTCTGGAGGATGTCTGGAGCCCTGTCCTACTGCGCTCTTCTCTGGAGGAGGTCTGGAGCCCCGTCCTCCCGCTCTACTCTGGA
Source organism: Pterois miles (assembly GCA_947000775.1). NCBI lineage: Eukaryota > Metazoa > Chordata > Actinopteri > Perciformes > Scorpaenidae > Pterois > Pterois miles. Next base: position 786,779 of record CAMQGK010000544.1, on the reverse strand, counting down.
GGAGGTCTGGAGCCACGTCATCTTGCGCTCTACTCTGGAGGACATCTGGAGCCCCGTCCTCCCGCTCTACTCTGGAGGACATCTGGAGCCCCGTCCTCCCGCTCTACTCTGGAGGATGTCTGGAGCCCTGTCCTACTGCGCTCTACTCTGGAGGAGGTCTGGAGCCCTGTCCTACTGCGCTCTACTCTGGAGGACATCTGGAGCCCCGTCCTCCCGCTCTACTGTGGAGGATGTCTGGAGCCCTGTCCTACTGCGCTCTACTCTGGAGGAGGTCTGGAGCCCCGTCCTACTGCGCTCTACTCTGGAGGACATCTGGAGCCCCGTCCTCCCGCTCTACTCTGGAGGAGGTCTGAAGCCAAGTCCTCCCGCTCTTCTCTGGAGGATGTATGGAGCCCCGTCCTACTGCGCTATACTCTGGAGGAGGTCTGGAGCCCCGTCCTCCCGCTCTACTCTGGAGGAGGTCTGGAGCCACGTCATCTTGCGCTCTACTCTGGAGGACATCTGGAGCCCCGTCCTCCCGCTCTACTCTGGAGGAGGTCTGAAGCCAAGTCCTCCCGCTCTTCTCTGGAGGATGTATGGAGCCCTGTCCTACTGCGCTCTACTCTGGAGGAGGTCTGGAGCCCTCTCCTACTGCGCTCTACTCTGGAGGACATCTGGAGCCCCGTCCTCCCGCTCTACTCTGGAGGATGTCTGGAGCCCTGTCCTACTGCGCTCTACTCTGGAGGAGGTCTGGAGCCCCGTCCTACTGCGCTCTACTCTGGAGGATATCTGGAGCCCCGGCCTCCCGCTCTACTCTGGAGGAGGTCTGAAGCCAAGTCCTCCCGCTCTTCTCTGGAGGATGTCTGGAACCCCGTCCTACTGTGCTCTACTCTGGAGGAGGTCTGGAGCCCCGTCCTCCCGATCTACTCTGGAGGACGTATGGAGCCCCGTCCTCCCGATCTACTCTGGAGGACGTATGGAGCCCCGTCCTCCCGCGCTCTACTCTGGAGGAGGTCTGGAGCCCCTTCATCCTGCGCTCTACTCTGGAGGAGATCTGGAGCCCCTTCATCCTGCGCTCTACTCTGGAGGAGGTCTGGAGCCCCTTCATCCTGCGCTCTACTCTGGAGGAGGTCTGGAGCCCCGTCTTCCTGCGCTCTACTCTGGAGGACATCTGGAGCCCCTTCATCCTGCGCTGTACTCTGGAGGAGGTCTAGAGCCCCGTCTTCCTGCGCTCTACTCTGGAGGACGTCTGGAGCCCCTTCATCCTGCGCTCTACTCTGGAGGAGGTCTGGAGCCCCGTCCTACTGCGCTCTACTCTGGAGGAGGTCTGGAGCCCCATCCTCCTGCGCTCTACTCTGGAGCAGGTCTGGAGCCCCTTCATCCCGCTCTACTCTGGAGGAGTGTAGAGGCAGATTATGCATCAGTTTATAGCAAAGGTGAAAGATAGAGTTGTTTAGGCAAGGTTGAGAAAGCAGCTGGCTAAGATATCAGTTTTGACATCAACCGCGGTCATGGTGACCAAACATGGAGTGGGTAAGTTACGTTTTGGCAAGCAAAGACGATTGTTATCGCCAGATTTACTGGAACTTATCGCCAGATTTACTGGAATTTACGTAAGGAGACCGTTTGGAACATAACAGGAAATCAGGAGAACATTGAACTCCTGGGAGACACACACACACACATGAACAGATGATGAGTATAAATACGCCCTGAAGTCTGAAGGAAGGGTTGGTTGTTTCCCAATGATTCGTAATGTAGGCTAGTATACTGTTGTATGCTACGATCTACGAATAAATTGATCCCGTTGGCTGTAACCTTTCTCCCTGGTTCTCCGAGTCTCTTCATTTCAGTGTTTACTGAAGTTGAGCATTTTCACTACAGGAGGTCTGGAGCCGCTTCATCCTGCGCTCTACTCTGGAGGAGGTCTGGAGCCACGCCATCTTGCGCTCTACTCTGGAGGACATCTGGAGCCCCATCCTCCCGCTCTATTCTGGAGGAGGTCTGGATTCCCGTCATCCTGCACTCTACTCTGGAGGAGGTCTGGAGCCCCGTCATCCTGCACTCTACTCTGGAGGACATCTGGAGCCCCATCCTCCCGCTCTACTCTGGAGGAGGTCTGGAGCCCCGTCATCCTGCACTCTACTCTGGAGGAGGTCTGGAGCCCCGTCCTCCCACTCTACTCTGGAGGAGGTCTGGAGCCCCGTCCTCCCGCTCTACTCTGGAGGATGTCTGGAGCCCCGTCCTCCCGCTCTACTCTGGAGGAGGTCTGTAGCCCCTTCATCCTGCGCTCTACTCTGGAGGACATCTGGAGCCCCGTCCTCCCGCTCTACTCTGGAGGATGTCTGGAGCCCTGTCCTACTGCGCTCTACTCTGGAGGAGGTCTGGAGCCCTGTCCTACTGCGCTATACTCTGGAGGACATCTGGAGCCCCGTCCTCACGCTCTACTCTGGAGGATGTCTGGAGCCCTGTCCTACTGCGCTCTTCTCTGGAGGAGGTCTGGAGCCCTGTCCTACTGCGCTCTACTCTGGAGGAGGTCTGGAGCCCCGTCCTCCCGCTCTACTCTGGAGGAGGTCTGGAGCCACTTCATCTTGCGCTCTACTCTGGAGGACATCTGGAGCCCCGTCCTCCCGCTCTATTCTGGAGGACATCTGGAGCCCCGTCCTCCCGCTCTACTCTGGAGGATGTCTGGAGCCCTGTCCTACTGCGCTCTACTCTGGAGGAGGTCTGGAGCCCTGTCCTACTGCGCTCTACTCTTGAGGACATCTGGAGCCCCGTCCTCCCGCTCTACTCTGGAGGATGTCTGGAGCCCTGTCCTACTGCGCTCTACTCTGGAGGAGGTCTGGAGCCCCGTCCTACTGCGCTCTACTCTGGAGGACATCTGGAGCCCCGTCCTCCCGCTCTACTCTGGAGGAGGTCTGAAGCCAAGTCCTCCCACTCTTCTCTGGAGGATGTATGGAGCCCCGTCCTACTGCGCTCTACTCTGGAGGAGGTCTGGAGCCCCGTCCTCCCGCTCTACTCTGGAGGAGGTCTGGAGCCACGTCATCTTGCGCTCTACTCTGGAGGACATCTGGAGCCCCGTCCTCCCGCTCTACTCTGGAGGACATCTGGAGCCCCGTCCTCCCGCTCTACTCTGGAGGATGTCTGGAGCCCTGTCCTACTGCGCTCTACTCTGGAGGAGGTCTGGTGCCCTGTCCTACTGCGCTCTACTCTGGAGGACATCTGGAGCCCCGTCCTCCCGCTCTACTCTGGAGGAGGTCTGGAGCCACGTCATCTTGCGCTCTACTCTGGAGGACATCTGGAGCCCCGTCCTCCCGCTCTACTCTGGAGGACATCTGGAGCCCCGTCCTCCCGCTCTACTCTGGAGGATGTCTGGAGCCCTGTCCTACTGCGCTCTACTCTGGAGGAGGTCTGGAGCCCTGTCCTACTGCGCTCTACTCTGGAGGACATCTGGAGCCCCGTCCTCCCGCTCTACTCTGGAGGATGTCTGGAGCCCTGTCCTACTGCGCTCTACTCTGGAGGAGGTCTGGAGCCCCGTCCTACTGCGCTCTACTCTGGAGGACATCTGGAGCCCCGTCCTCCCGCTCTACTCTGGAGGAGGTCTGAAGCCAAGTCCTCCCGCTCTTCTCTGGAGGATGTATGGAGCCCCGTCCTACTGCGCTATACTCTGGAGGAGGTCTGGAGCCCCGTCCTCCCGCTCTACTCTGGAGGAGGTCTGGAGCCACGTCATCTTGCGCTCTACTCTGGAGGACATCTGGAGCCCCGTCCTCCCGCTCTACTCTGGAGGACATCTGGAGCCCCGTCCTCCCGCTCTACTCTGGAGGATGTCTGGAGCCCTGTCCTACTGCGCTCTACTCTGGAGGACATCTGGAGCCCTGTCCTCCCGCTCTACTCTGGAGGATGTCTGGAGCCCTGTCCTACTGCGCTCTACTCTGGAGGAGGTCTGGAGCCCCGTCCTACTGCGCTCTACTCTGGAGGATATCTGGAGCCCCGTCCTCCCGCTCTACTCTGGAGGAGGTCTAAAGCCAAGTCCTCCCGCTCTTCTCTGGAGGATGTCTGGAACCCCGTCCTACTGTGCTCTACTCTGGAGGAGGTCTGGAGCCCCGTCCTCCCGATCTACTCTGGAGGACGTATGGAGCCCCGTCCTCCCGATCTACTCTGGAGGACGTATGGAGCCCCGTCCTCCCGCGCTCTACTCTGGAGGAGGTCTGGAGCCCCTTCATCCTGCGCTCTACTCTGGAGGAGATCTGGAGCCCCTTCATCCTGCGCTCTACTCTGGAGGAGGTCTGGAGCCCCTTCATCCTGCGCTCTACTCTGGAGGAGGTCTGGAGCCCCGTCTTCCTGCGCTCTACTCTGGAGGACATCTGGAGCCCCTTCATCCTGCGCTGTACTCTGGAGGAGGTCTAGAGCCCCGTCTTCCTGCGCTCTACTCTGGAGGACGTCTGGAGCCCCTTCATCCTGCGCTCTACTCTGGAGGAGGTCTGGAGCCCCGTCCTACTGCGCTCTACTCTGGAGCAGGTCTGGAGCCCCTTCATCCCGCTCTACTCTGGAGGAGTGTAGAGGCAGATTATGCATCAGTTTATAGCAAAGGTGAAAGATAGAGTTGTTTAGGCAAGGTTGAGAAAGCAGCTGGCTAAGATATCAGTTTTGACATCAACCGCGGTCATGGTGACCAAACATGGAGTGGGTAAGTTACGTTTTGGCAAGCAAAGACGATTGTTATCGCCAGATTTACTGGAACTTATCGCCAGATTTACTGGAATTTACGTAAGGAGACCGTTTGGAACATAACAGGAAATCAGGAGAACATTGAACTCCTGGGAGACACACACACACACATGAACAGATGATGAGTATAAATACGCCCTGAAGTCTGAAGGAAGGGTTGGTTGTTTCCCAATGATTCGTAATGTAGGCTAGTATACTGTTGTATGCTACGATCTACGAATAAATTGATCCCGTTGGCTGTAACCTTTCTCCCTGGTTCTCCGAGTCTCTTCATTTCAGTGTTTACTGAAGTTGAGCATTTTCACTACAGGAGGTCTGGAGCCGCTTCATCCTGCGCTCTACTCTGGAGGAGGTCTGGAGCCACGCCATCTTGCGCTCTACTCTGGAGGACATCTGGAGCCCCATCCTCCCGCTCTGTTCTGGAGGAGGTCTGGATTCCCGTCATCCTGCACTCTACTCTGGAGGAGGTCTGGAGCCCCGTCATCCTGCACTCTACTCTGGAGGACATCTGGAGCCCCATCCTCCCGCTCTACTCTGGAGGAGGTCTGGAGCCCCGTCATCCTGCACTCTACTCTGGAGGAGGTCTGGAGCCCCGTCCTCCCACTCTACTCTGCAGGAGGTCTGGAGCCCCGTCCTCCCGCTCTACTCTGGAGGATGTCTGGAGCCCCGTCCTCCCGCTCTACTCTGGAGGAGGTCTGTAGCCCCTTCATCCTGCGCTCTACTCTGGAGGACATCTGGAGCCCCGTCCTCCCGCTCTACTCTGGAGGACATCTGGAGCCCCGTCCTCCCGCTCTACTCTGGAGGATGTCTGGAGCCCTGTCCTACTGCGCTCTTCTCTGGAGGAGGTCTGGAGCCCCGTCCTCCCGCTCTACTCTGGAGGAGGTCTGGAGCCACGTCATCTTGCGCTCTACTCTGGAGGACATCTGGAGCCCCGTCCTCCCGCTCTACTCTGGAGGACATCTGGAGCCCCGTCCTCCCGCTCTACTCTGGAGGATGTCTGGAGCCCTGTCCTACTGCGCTCTACTCTGGAGGAGGTCTGGAGCCCTGTCCTACTGCGCTCTACTCTGGAGGACATCTGGAGCCCCGTCCTCCCGCTCTACTGTGGAGGATGTCTGGAGCCCTGTCCTACTGCGCTCTACTCTGGAGGAGGTCTGGAGCCCCGTCCTACTGCGCTCTACTCTGGAGGACATCTGGAGCCCCGTCCTCCCGCTCTACTCTGGAGGAGGTCTGAAGCCAAGTCCTCCCGCTCTTCTCTGGAGGATGTATGGAGCCCCGTCCTACTGCGCTATACTCTGGAGGAGGTCTGGAGCCCCGTCCTCCCGCTCTACTCTGGAGGAGGTCTGGAGCCACGTCATCTTGCGCTCTACTCTGGAGGACATCTGGAGCCCCGTCCTCCCGCTCTACTCTGGAGGAGGTCTGAAGCCAAGTCCTCCCGCTCTTCTCTGGAGGATGTATGGAGCCCCGTCCTACTGCGCTCTACTCTGGAGAAGGTCTGGAGCCCTCTCCTACTGCGCTCTACTCTGGAGGACATCTGGAGCCCCGTCCTCCCGCTCTACTCTGGAGGATGTCTGGAGCCCTGTCCTACTGCGCTCTACTCTGGAGGAGGTCTGGAGCCCCGTCCTACTGCGCTCTACTCTGGAGGATATCTGGAGCCCCGTCCTCCCGCTCTACTCTGGAGGAGGTCTGAAGCCAAGTCCTCCCGCTCTTCTCTGGAGGATGTCTGGAACCCCGTCCTACTGTGCTCTACTCTGGAGGAGGTCTGGAGCCCCGTCCTCCCGATCTACTCTGGAGGACGTATGGAGCCCCGTCCTCCCGATCTACTCTGGAGGACGTATGGAGCCCCGTCCTCCCGCGCTCTACTCTGGAGGAGGTCTGGAGCCCCTTCATCCTGCGCTCTACTCTGGAGGAGATCTGGAGCCCCTTCATCCTGCGCTCTACTCTGGAGGAGGTCTGGAGCCCCTTCATCCTGCGCTCTACTCTGGAGGAGGTCTGGAGCCCCGTCTTCCTGCGCTCTACTCTGGAGGACATCTGGAGCCCCTTCATCCTGCGCTGTACTCTGGAGGAGGTCTAGAGCCCCGTCTTCCTGCGCTCTACTCTGGAGGACGTCTGGAGCCCCTTCATCCTGCGCTCTACTCTGGAGGAGGTCTGGAGCCCCGTCCTACTGCGCTCTACTCTGGAGGAGGTCTGGAGCCCCGTCCTCCTGCGCTCTACTCTGGAGCAGGTCTGGAGCCCCTTCATCCCGCTCTACTCTGGAGGAGTGTAGAGGCAGATTATGCATCAGTTTATAGCAAAGGTGAAAGATAGAGTTGTTTAGGCAAGGTTGAGAAAGCAGCTGGCTAAGATATCAGTTTTGACATCAACCGCGGTCATGGTGACCAAACATGGAGTGGGTAAGTTACGTTTTGGCAAGCAAAGACGATTGTTATCGCCAGATTTACTGGAACTTATCGCCAGATTTACTGGAATTTACGTAAGGAGACCGTTTGGAACATAACAGGAAATCAGGAGAACATTGAACTCCTGGGAGACACACACACACACACAATGAACAGATGATGAGTATAAATACGCCCTGAAGTCTGAAGGAAGGGTTGGTTGTTTCCCAATGATTCGTAATGTAGGCTAGTATACTGTTGTATGCTACGATCTACGAATAAATTGATCCCGTTGGCTGTAACCTTTCTCCCTGGTTCTCCGAGTCTCTTCATTTCAGTGTTTACTGAAGTTGAGCATTTTCACTACAGGAGGTCTGGAGCCGCTTCATCCTGCGCTCTACTCTGGAGGAGGTCTGGAGCCACGCCATCTTGCGCTCTACTCTGGAGGACATCTGGAGCCCCATCCTCCCGCTCTATTCTGGAGGAGGTCTGGATTCCCGTCATCCTGCACTCTACTCTGGAGGAGGTCTGGAGCCCCGTCATCCTGCACTCTACTCTGGAGGACATCTGGAGCCCCATCCTCCCGCTCTACTCTGGAGGAGGTCTGGAGCCCCGTCATCCTGCACTCTACTCTGGAGGAGGTCTGGAGCCCCGTCCTCCCACTCTACTCTGGAGGAGGTCTGGAGCCCCGTCCTCCCGCTCTACTCTGGAGGATGTCTGGAGCCCCGTCCTCCCGCTCTACTCTGGAGGAGGTCTGTAGCCCCTTCATCCTGCGCTCTACTCTGGAGGACATCTGGAGCCCCGTCCTCCCGCTCTACTCTGGAGGATGTCTGGAGCCCTGTCCTACTGCGCTCTACTCTGGAGGAGGTCTGGAGCCCTGTCCTACTGCGCTCTACTCTGGAGGACATCTGGAGCCCCGTCCTCACGCTCTACTCTGGAGGATGTCTGGAGCCCTGTCCTACTGCGCTCTTCTCTGGAGGAGGTCTGGAGCCCTGTCCTACTGCGCTCTACTCTGGAGGAGGTCTGGAGCCCCGTCCTCCCGCTCTACTCTGGAGGAGGTCTGGAGCCACTTCATCTTGCGCTCTACTCTGGAGGACATCTGGAGCCCCGTCCTCCCGCTCTACTCTGGAGGACATCTGGAGCCCCGTCCTCCCGCTCTACTCTGGAGGATGTCTGGAGCCCTGTCCTACTGCGCTCTACTCTGGAGGAGGTCTGGAGCCCTGTCCTACTGCGCTCTACTCTTGAGGACATCTGGAGCCCCGTCCTCCCGCTCTACTCTGGAGGATGTCTGGAGCCCTGTCCTACTGCGCTCTACTCTGGAGGAGGTCTGGAGCCCCGTCCTACTGCGCTCTACTCTGGAGGACATCTGGAGCCCCGTCCTCCCGCTCTACTCTGGAGGAGGTCTGAAGCCAAGTCCTCCCACTCTTCTCTGGAGGATGTATGGAGCCCCGTCCTACTGCGCTCTACTCTGGAGGAGGTCTGGAGCCCCGTCCTCCCGCTCTACTCTGGAGGAGGTCTGGAGCCACGTCATCTTGCGCTCTACTCTGGAGGACATCTGGAGCCCCATCCTCCCGCTCTACTCTGGAGGACATCTGGAGCCCCGTCCTCCCGCTCTACTCTGGAGGATGTCTGGAGCCCTGTCCTACTGCGCTCTACTCTGGAGGAGGTCTGGTGCCCTGTCCTACTGCGCTCTACTCTGGAGGACATCTGGAGCCCCGTCCTCCCGCTCTACTCTGGAGGAGGTCTGGAGCCACGTCATCTTGCGCTCTACTCTGGAGGACATCTGGAGCCCCGTCCTCCCGCTCTACTCTGGAGGAGGTCTGGAGCCCCGTCCTCCCGCTCTACTCTGGAGGATGTCTGGAGCCCCGTCCTCCCGCTCTACTCTGGAGGAGGTCTGTAGCCCCTTCATCCTGCGCTCTACTCTGGAGGACATCTGGAGCCCCGTCCTCCCGCTCTACTCTGGAGGATGTCTGGAGCCCTGTCCTACTGCGCTCTACTCTGGAGGAGGTCTGGAGCCCTGTCCTACTGCGCTCTACTCTGGAGGACATCTGGAGCCCCGTCCTCACGCTCTACTCTGGAGGATGTCTGGAGCCCTGTCCTACTGCGCTCTTCTCTGGAGGAGGTCTGGAGCCCTGTCCTACTGCGCTCTACTCTGGAGGAGGTCTGGAGCCCCGTCCTCCCGCTCTACTCTGGAGGAGGTCTGGAGCCACTTCATCTTGCGCTCTACTCTGGAGGACATCTGGAGCCTCGTCCTCCCGCTCTACTCTGGAGGACATCTGGAGCCCCGTCCTCCCGCTCTACTCTGGAGGATGTCTGGAGCCCTGTCCTACTGCGCTCTACTCTGGAGGAGGTCTGGAGCCCTGTCCTACTGCGCTCTACTCTTGAGGACATCTGGAGCCCCGTCCTCCCGCTCTACTCTGGAGGATGGCTGGAGCCCTGTCCTACTGCGCTCTACTCTGGAGGAGGTCTGGAGCCCCGTCCTACTGCGCTCTACTCTGGAGGACATCTGGAGCCCCGTCCTCCCGCTCTACTCTGGAGGAGGTCTGAAGCCAAGTCCTCCCACTCTTCTCTGGAGGATGTATGGAGCCCCGTCCTACTGCGCTCTACTCTGGAGGAGGTCTGGAGCCCCGTCCTCCCGCTCTACTCTGGAGGAGGTCTGGAGCCACGTCATCTTGCGCTCTACTCTGGAGGACATCTGGAGCCCCATCCTCCCGCTCTACTCTGGAGGACATCTGGAGCCCCGTCCTCCCGCTCTACTCTGGAGGATGTCTGGAGCCCTGTCCTACTGCGCTCTACTCTGGAGGAGGTCTGGTGCCCTGTCCTACTGCGCTCTACTCTGGAGGACATCTGGAGCCCCGTCCTCCCGCTCTACTCTGGAGGAGGTCTGGAGCCACGTCATCTTGCGCTCTACTCTGGAGGACATCTGGAGCCCCGTCCTCCCGCTCTACTCTGGAGGACATCTGGAGCCCCGTCCTCCCGCTCTACTCTGGAGGATGTCTGGAGCCCTGTCCTACTGCGCTCTACTCTGGAGGAGGTCTGGAGCCCTGTCCTACTGCGCTCTACTCTGGAGGACATCTGGAGCCCCGTCCTCCCGCTCTACTCTGGAGGATGTCTGGAGCCCTGTCCTACTGCGCTCTACTCTGGAGGAGGTCTGGAGCCCCGTCCTACTGCGCTCTACTCTGGAGGACATCTGGAGCCCCGTCCTCCCGCTCTACTCTGGAGGAGGTCTGAAGCCAAGTCCTCCCGCTCTTCTCTGGAGGATGTATGGAGCCCCGTCCTACTGCGCTCTACTCTGGAGGAGGTCTGGAGCCCCGTCCTCCCGCTCTACTCTGGAGGAGGTCTGGAGCCACGTCATCTTGCGCTCTACTCTGGAGGACATCTGGAGCCCCGTCCTCCCGCTCTACTCTGGAGGACATCTGGAGCCCCGTCCTCCCGCTCTACTCTGGAGGATGTCTGGAGCCCTGTCCTACTGCGCTCTACTCTGGAGGAGGTCTGGAGCCCTGTCCTACTGCGCTCTACTCTGGAGGACATCTGGAGCCCCGTCCTCCCGCTCCACTCTGGAGGATGTCTGGAGCCCTGTCCTACTGCGCTCTACTCTGGAGGAGGTCTGGAGCCCCGTCCTACTGCGCTCTACTCTGGAGGATATCTGGAGCCCCGTCCTCCCGCTCTACTCTGGAGGAGGTCTGAAGCCAAGTCCTCCCGCTCTTCTCTGGAGGATGTCTGGAACCCCGTCCTACTGTGCTCTACTCTGGAGGAGGTCTGGAGCCCCGTCCTCCCGATCTACTCTGGAGGACGTATGGAGCCCCGTCCTCCCGATCTACTCTGGAGGACGTATGGAGCCCCGTCCTCCCGCGCTCTACTCTGGAGGAGGTCTGGAGCCCCTTCATCCTGCGCTCTACTCTGGAGGAGATCTGGAGCCCCTTCATCCTGCGCTCTACTCTGGAGGAGGTCTGGAGCCCCTTCATCCTGCGCTCTACTCTGGAGGAGGTCTGGAGCCCCGTCTTCCTGCGCTCTACTCTGGAGGACATCTGGAGCCCCTTCATCCTGCGCTGTACTCTGGAGGAGGTCTAGAGCCCCGTCTTCCTGCGCTCTACTCTGGAGGACGTCTGGAGCCCCTTCATCCTGCGCTCTACTCTGGAGGAGGTCTGGAGCCCCGTCCTACTGCGCTCTACTCTGGAGGAGGTCTGGAGCCCCGTCCTCCTGCGCTCTACTCTGGAGCAGGTCTGGAGCCCCTTCATCCCGCTCTACTCTGGAGGAGTGTAGAGGCAGATTATGCATCAGTTTATAGCAAAGGTGAAAGATAGAGTTGTTTAGGCAAGGTTGAGAAAGCAGCTGGCTAAGATATCAGTTTTGACATCAACCGCGGTCATGGTGACCAAACATGGAGTGGGTAAGTTACGTTTTGGCAAGCAAAGACGATTGTTATCGCCAGATTTACTGGAACTTATCGCCAGATTTACTGGAATTTACGTAAGGAGACCGTTTGGAACATAACAGGAAATCAGGAGAACATTGAACTCCTGGGAGACACACACACATACACACACACACATGAACAGATGATGAGTATAAATACGCCCTGAAGTCTGAAGGAAGGGTTGGTTGTTTCCCAATGATTCGTAATGTAGGCTAGTATACTGTTGTATGCTACGATCTACGAATAAATTGATCCCGTTGGCTGTAACCTTTCTCCCTGGTTCTCCGAGTCTCTTCATTTCAGTGTTTACTGAAGTTGAGCATTTTCACTACAGGAGGTCTGGAGCCGCTTCATCCTGCGCTCTACTCTGGAGGAGGTCTGGAGCCACGCCATCTTGCGCTCTACTCTGGAGGACATCTGGAGCCCCATCCTCCCGCTCTATTCTGGAGGAGGGCTGGATTCCCGTCATCCTGCACTCTACTCTGGAGGTCTGGAGCCCCGTCATCCTGCACTCTACTCTGGAGGACATCTGGAGCCCCATCCTCCCGCTCTACTCTGGAGGAGGTCTGGAGCCCCGTCATCCTGCACTCTACTCTGGAGGAGGTCTGGAGCCCCGTCCTCCCACTCTACTCTGGAGGAGGTCTGGAGCCCCGTCCTCCCGCTCTACTCTGGAGGATGTCTGGAGCCCCGTCCTCCCGCTCTACTCTGGAGGAGGTCTGTAGCCCCTTCATCCTGCGCTCTACTCTGGAGGACATCTGGAGCCCCGTCCTCCCGCTCTACTCTGGAGGACATCTGGAGCCCCGTCCTCCCGCTCTACTCTGGAGGATGTCTGGAGCCCTGTCCTACTGCGCTCTTCTCTGGAGGAGGTCTGGAGCCCTGTCCTACTGCGCTCTACTCTGGAGGAGGTCTGGAGCCCCGTCCTCCCGCTCTACTCTGGAGGAGGTCTGGAGCCACGTCATCTTGCGCTCTACTCTGGAGGACATCTGGAGCCCCGTCCTCCCGCTCTACTCTGGAGGACATCTGGAGCCCCGTCCTCCCGCTCTACTCTGGAGGATGTCTGGAGCCCTGTCCTACTGCGCTCTACTCTGGAGGAGGTCTGGAGCCCTGTCCTACTGCGCTCTACTCTGGAGGACATCTGGAGCCCCGTCCTCCCGCTCTACTCTGGAGGATGTCTGGAGCCCTGTCCTACTGCGCTCTACTCTGGAGGTCTGCAGCCCCGTCCTACTGCGCTCTACTCTGGAGGACATCTGGAGCCCCGTCCTCCCGCTCTACTCTGGAGGAGGTCTGAAGCCAAGTCCTCCCGCTCTTCTCTGGAGGATGTATGGAGCCCCGTCCTACTGCGCTCTACTCTGGAGGAGGTCTGGAGCCCCGTCCTCCCGCTCTACTCTGGAGGAGGTCTGGAGCCACGTCATCTTGCGCTCTACTCTGGAGGACATCTGGAGCCCCGTCCTCCCGCTCTACTCTGGAGGATGTCTGGAGCCCTGTCCTACTGCGCTCTACTCTGGAGGAGGTCTGGAGCCCTGTCCTACTGCGCTCTACTCTTGAGGACATCTGGAGCCCCGTCCTCCCGCTCTACTCTGGAGGATGTCTGGAGCCCTGTCCTACTGCGCTCTACTCTGGAGGAGGTCTGGAGCCCCGTCCTACTGCGCTCTACTCTGGAGGATATCTGGAGCCCCGTCCTCCCGCTCTACTCTGGAGGAGGTCTGAAGCCAAGTCCTCCCGCTCTTCTCTGGAGGATGTCTGGAACCCCGTCCTACTGTGCTCTACTCTGGAGGAGGTCTGGAGCCCCGTCCTCCCGATCTACTCTGGAGGATGTATGGAGCCCCGTCCTCCCGATCTACTCTGGAGGACGTATGGAGCCCCGTCCTCCCGCGCTCTACTCTGGAGGAGGTCTGGAGCCCCTTCATCCTGCGCTCTACTCTGGAGGAGATCTGGAGCCCCTTCATCCTGCGCTCTACTCTGGAGGAGGTCTGGAGCCCCTTCATCCTGCGCTCTACTCTGGAGGAGGTCTTGAGCCCCGTCTTCCTGCGCTCTACTCTGGAGGACATCTGGAGCCCCTTCATCCTGCGCTGTACTCTGGAGGAGGTCTAGAGCCCCGTCTTCCTGCGCTCTACTCTGGAGGACGTCTGGAGCCCCTTCATCCTGCACTCTACTCTGGAGGAGGTCTGGAGCCCCGTCCTACTGCGCTCTACTCTGGAGGAGGACTGGAGCCCCGTCCTACTGCGCTCTACTCTGGAGGAGGTCTGGAGCCCCGTCCTCCTGCGCTCTACTCTGGAGCAGGTCTGGAGCCCCTTCATCCCGCTCTACTCTGGAGGAGTGTAGAGGCAGATTATGCATCAGTTTATAGCAAAGGTGAAAGATAGAGTTGTTTAGGCAAGGTTGAGAAAGCAGCTGGCTAAGATATCAGTTTTGACATCAACCGCGGTCATGGTGACCAAACATGGAGTGGGTAAGTTACGTTTTGGCAAGCAAAGACGATTGTTATCGCCAGATTTACTGGAACTTATCGCCAGATTTACTGGAATTTACGTAAGGAGACCGTTTGGAACATAACAGGAAATCAGGAGAACATTGAACTCCTGGGAGACACACACACATACACACACACACATGAACAGATGATGAGTATAAATACGCCCTGAAGTCTGAAGGAAGGGTTGGTTGTTTCCCAATGATTCGTAATGTAGGCTAGTATACTGTTGTATGCTACGATCTACGAATAAATTGATCCCGTTGGCTGTAACCTTTCTCCCTGGTTCTCCGAGTCTCTTCATTTCAGTGTTTACTGAAGTTGAGCATTTTCACTACAGGAGGTCTGGAGCCGCTTCATCCTGCGCTCTACTCTGGAGGAGGTCTGGAGCCACGCCATCTTGCGCTCTACTCTGGAGGACATCTGGAGCCCCATCCTCCCGCTCTATTCTGGAGGAGGTCTGGATTCCCGTCATCCTGCACTCTACTCTGGAGGAGGTCTGGAGCCCCGTCATCCTGCACTCTACTCTGGAGGACATCTGGAGCCCCATCCTCCCGCTCTACTCTGGAGGAGGTCTGGAGCCCCGTCATCCTGCACTCTACTCTGGAGGAGGTCTGGAGCCCCGTCCTCCCACTCTACTCTGGAGGAGGTCTGGAGCCCCGTCCTCCCGCTCTACTCTGGAGGATGTCTGGAGCCCCGTCCTCCCGCTCTACTCTGGAGGAGGTCTGTAGCCCCTTCATCCTGCGCTCTACTCTGGAGGACATCTGGAGCCCCGTCCTCCCGCTCTACTCTGGAGGATGTCTGGAGCCCTGTCCTACTGCGCTCTACTCTGGAGGAGGTCTGGAGCCCTGTCCTACTGCGCTCTACTCTGGAGGACATCTGGAGCCCCGTCCTCACGCTCTACTCTGGAGGATGTCTGGAGCCCTGTCCTACTGCGCTCTTCTCTGGAGGAGGTCTGGAGCCCTGTCCTACTGCGCTCTACTCTGGAGGAGGTCTGGAGCCCCGTCCTCCCGCTCTACTCTGGAGGAGGTCTGGAGCCACTTCATCTTGCGCTCTACTCTGGAGGACATCTGGAGCCCCGTCCTCCCGCTCTACTCTGGAGGACATCTGGAGCCCCGTCCTCCCGCTCTACTCTGGAGGATGTCTGGAGCCCTGTCCTACTGCGCTCTACTCTGGAGGAGGTCTGGAGCCCTGTCCTACTGCGCTCTACTCTTGAGGACATCTGGAGCCCCGTCCTCCCGCTCTACTCTGGAGGATGTCTGGAGCCCTGTCCTACTGCGCTCTACTCTGGAGGAGGTCTGGAGCCCCGTCCTACTGCGCTCCACTCTGGAGGACATCTGGAGCCCCGTCCTCCCGCTCTACTCTGGAGGAGGTCTGAAGCCAAGTCCTCCCACTCTTCTCTGGAGGATGTATGGAGCCCCGTCCTACTGCGCTCTACTCTGGAGGAGGTCTGGAGCCCCGTCCTCCCGCTCTACTCTGGAGGAGGTCTGGAGCCACGTCATCTTGCGCTCTACTCTGGAGGACATCTGGAGCCCCATCCTCCCGCTCTACTCTGGAGGACATCTGGAGCCCCGTCCTCCCGCTCTACTCTGGAGGATGTCTGGAGCCCTGTCCTACTGCGCTCTACTCTGGAGGAGGTCTGGTGCCCTGTCCTACTGCGCTCTACTCTGGAGGACATCTGGAGCCCCGTCCTCCCGCTCTACTCTGGAGGAGGTCTGGAGCCACGTCATCTTGCGCTCTACTCTGGAGGACATCTGGAGCCCCGTCCTCCCGCTCTACTCTGGAGGACATCTGGAGCCCCGTCCTCCCGCTCTACTCTGGAGGATGTCTGGAGCCCTGTCCTACTGCGCTCTACTCTGGAGGAGGTCTGGAGCCCTGTCCTACTGCGCTCTACTCTGGAGGACATCTGGAGCCCCGTCCTCCCGCTCTACTCTGGAGGATGTCTGGAGCCCTGTCCTACTGCGCTCTACTCTGGAGGAGGTCTGGAGCCCCGTCCTACTGCGCTCTACTCTGGAGGACATCTGGAGCCCCGTCCTCCCGCTCTACTCTGGAGGAGGTCTGAAGCCAAGTCCTCCCGCTCTTCTCTGGAGGATGTATGGAGCCCCGTCCTACTGCGCTCTACTCTGGAGGAGGTCTGGAGCCCCGTCCTCCCGCTCTACTCTGGAGGAGGTCTGGAGCCACGTCATCTTGCGCTCTACTCTGGAGGACATCTGGAGCCCCGTCCTCCCGCTCTACTCTGGAGGACATCTGGAGCCCCGTCCTCCCGCTCTACTCTGGAGGATGTCTGGAGCCCTGTCCTACTGCGCTCTACTCTGGAGGAGGTCTGGAGCCCTGTCCTACTGCGCTCTACTCTGGAGGACATCTGGAGCCCCGTCCTCCCGCTCCACTCTGGAGGATGTCTGGAGCCCTGTCCTACTGCGCTCTACTCTGGAGGAGGTCTGGAGCCCCGTCCTACTGCGCTCTACTCTGGAGGATATCTGGAGCCCCGTCCTCCCGCTCTACTCTGGAGGAGGTCTGAAGCCAAGTCCTCCCGCTCTTCTCTGGAGGATGTCTGGAACCCCGTCCTACTGTGCTCTACTCTGGAGGAGGTCTGGAGCCCCGTCCTCCCGATCTACTCTGGAGGACGTATGGAGCCCCGTCCTCCCGATCTACTCTGGAGGACGTATGGAGCCCCGTCCTCCCGCGCTCTACTCTGGAGGAGGTCTGGAGCCCCTTCATCCTGCGCTCTACTCTGGAGGAGATCTGGAGCCCCTTCATCCTGCGCTCTACTCTGGAGGAGGTCTGGAGCCCCTTCATCCTGCGCTCTACTCTGGAGGAGGTCTGGAGCCCCGTCTTCCTGCGCTCTACTCTGGAGGACATCTGGAGCTCCTTCATCCTGCGCTGTACTCTGGAGGAGGTCTAGAGCCCCGTCTTCCTGCGCTCTACTCTGGAGGACGTCTGGAGCCCCTTCATCCTGCGCTCTACTCTGGAGGAGGTCTGGAGCCCCGTCCTACTGCGCTCTACTCTGGAGGAGGTCTGGAGCCCCGTCCTCCTGCGCTCTACTCTGGAGCAGGTCTGGAGCCCCTTCATCCCGCTCTACTCTGGAGGAGTGTAGAGGCAGATTATGCATCAGTTTATAGCAAAGGTGAAAGATAGAGTTGTTTAGGCAAGGTTGAGAAAGCAGCTGGCTAAGATATCAGTTTTGACATCAACCGCGGTCATGGTGACCAAACATGGAGTGGGTAAGTTACGTTTTGGCAAGCAAAGACGATTGTTATCGCCAGATTTACTGGAACTTATCGCCAGATTTACTGGAATTTACGTAAGGAGACCGTTTGGAACATAACAGGAAATCAGGAGAACATTGAACTCCTGGGAGACACACACACATACACACACACACATGAACAGATGATGAGTATAAATACGCCCTGAAGTCTGAAGGAAGGGTTGGTTGTTTCCCAATGATTCGTAATGTAGGCTAGTATACTGTTGTATGCTACGATCTACGAATAAATTGATCCCGTTGGCTGTAACCTTTCTCCCTGGTTCTCCGAGTCTCTTCATTTCAGTGTTTACTGAAATTGAGCATTTTCACTACAGGAGGTCTGGAGCCGCTTCATCCTGCGCTCTACTCTGGAGGAGGTCTGGAGCCACGCCATCTTGCGCTCTACTCTGGAGGACATCTGGAGCCCCATCCTCCCGCTCTATTCTGGAGGAGGTCTGGATTCCCGTCATCCTGCACTCTACTCTGGAGGAGGTCTGGAGCCCCGTCATCCTGCACTCTACTCTGGAGGACATCTGGAGCCCCATCCTCCCGCTCTACTCTGGAGGAGGTCTGGAGCCCCGTCATCCTGCACTCTACTCTGGAGGAGGTCTGGAGCCCCGTCCTCCCACTCTACTCTGGAGGAGGTCTGGAGCCCCGTCCTCCCGCTCTACTCTGGAGGATGTCTGGAGCCCCGTCCTCCCGCTCTACTCTGGAGGAGGTCTGTAGCCCCTTCATCCTGCGCTCTACTCTGGAGGACATCTGGAGCCCCGTCCTCCCGCTCTACTCTGGAGGATGTCTGGAGCCCTGTCCTACTGCGCTCTACTCTGGAGGAGGTCTGGAGCCCTGTCCTACTGCGCTCTACTCTGGAGGACATCTGGAGCCCCGTCCTCACGCTCTACTCTGGAGGATGTCTGGAGCCCTGTCCTACTGCGCTCTTCTCTGGAGGAGGTCTGGAGCCCTGTCCTACTGCGCTCTACTCTGGAGGAGGTCTGGAGCCCCGTCCTCCCGCTCTACTCTGGAGGAGGTCTGGAGCCACTTCATCTTGCGCTCTACTCTGGAGGACATCTGGAGCCCCGTCCTCCCGCTCTACTCTGGAGGACATCTGGAGCCCCGTCCTCCCGCTCTACTCTGGAGGATGTCTGGAGCCCTGTCCTACTGCGCTCTACTCTGGAGGAGGTCTGGAGCCCTGTCCTACTGCGCTCTACTCTTGAGGACATCTGGAGCCCCGTCCTCCCGCTCTACTCTGGAGGATGTCTGGAGCCCTGTCCTACTGCGCTCTACTCTGGAGGAGGTCTGGAGCCCCGTCCTACTGCGCTCTACTCTGGAGGACATCTGGAGCCCCGTCCTCCCGCTCTACTCTGGAGGAGGTCTGAAGCCAAGTCCTCCCACTCTACTCTGGAGGACATCTGGAGCCCCATCCTCCCGCTCTATTCTGGAGGAGGTCTGGATTCCCGTCATCCTGCACTCTACTCTGGAGGAGGTCTGGAGCCCCGTCATCCTGCACTCTACTCTGGAGGACATCTGGAGCCCCATCCTCCCGCTCTACTCTGGAGGAGGTCTGGAGCCCCGTCATCCTGCACTCTACTCTGGAGGAGGTCTGGAGCCCCGTCCTCCCACTCTACTCTGGAGGAGGTCTGGAGCCCCGTCCTCCCGCTCTACTCTGGAGGATGTCTGGAGCCCCGTCCTCCCGCTCTACTCTGGAGGAGGTCTGTAGCCCCTTCATCCTGCGCTCTACTCTGGAGGACATCTGGAGCCCCGTCCTCCCGCTCTACTCTGGAGGATGTCTGGAGCCCTGTCCTACTGCGCTCTACTCTGGAGGAGGTCTGGAGCCCTGTCCTACTGCGCTCTACTCTGGAGGACATCTGGAGCCCCGTCCTCACGCTCTACTCTGGAGGATGTCTGGAGCCCTGTCCTACTGCGCTCTTCTCTGGAGGAGGTCTGGAGCCCTGTCCTACTGCGCTCTACTCTGGAGGAGGTCTGGAGCCCCGTCCTCCCGCTCTACTCTGGAGGAGGTCTGGAGCCACTTCATCTTGCGCTCTACTCTGGAGGACATCTGGAGCCCCGTCCTCCCGCTCTACTCTGGAGGACATCTGGAGCCCCGTCCTCCCGCTCTACTCTGGAGGATGTCTGGAGCCCTGTCCTACTGCGCTCTACTCTGGAGGAGGTCTGGAGCCCTGTCCTACTGCGCTCTACTCTTGAGGACATCTGGAGCCCCGTCCTCCCGCTCTACTCTGGAGGATGTCTGGAGCCCTGTCCTACTGCGCTCTACTCTGGAGGAGGTCTGGAGCCCCGTCCTACTGCGCTCTACTCTGGAGGACATCTGGAGCCCCGTCCTCCCGCTCTACTCTGGAGGAGGTCTGAAGCCAAGTCCTCCCACTCTTCTCTGGAGGATGTATGGAGCCCCGTCCTACTGCGCTCTACTCTGGAGGAGGTCTGGAGCCCCGTCCTCCCGCTCTACTCTGGAGGAGGTCTGGAGCCACGTCATCTTGCGCTCTACTCTGGAGGACATCTGGAGCTCCATCCTCCCGCTCTACTCTGGAGGACATCTGGAGCCCCGTCCTCCCGCTCTACTCTGGAGGATGTCTGGAGCCCTGTCCTACTGCGCTCTACTCTGGAGGAGGTCTGGTGCCCTGTCCTACTGCGCTCTACTCTGGAGGACATCTGGAGCCCCGTCCTCCCGCTCTACTCTGGAGGAGGTCTGGAGCCACGTCATCTTGCGCTCTACTCTGGAGGACATCTGGAGCCCCGTCCTCCCGCTCTACTCTGGAGGACATCTGGAGCCCCGTCCTCCCGCTCTACTCTGGAGGATGTCTGGAGCCCTGTCCTACTGCGCTCTACTCTGGAGGAGGTCTGGAGCCCTGTCCTACTGCGCTCTACTCTGGAGGACATCTGGAGCCCCGTCCTCCCGCTCTACTCTGGAGGATGTCTGGAGCCCTGTCCTACTGCGCTCTACTCTGGAGGAGGTCTGGAGCCCCGTCCTTCTGCGCTCTACTCTGGAGGACATCTGGAGCCCCGTCCTCCCGCTCTACTCTGGAGGAGGTCTGAAGCCAAGTCCTCCCGCTCTTCTCTGGAGGATGTATGGAGCCCCGTCCTACTGCGCTCTACTCTGGAGGAGGTCTGGAGCCCCGTCCTCCCGCTCTACTCTGGAGGAGGTCTGGAGCCACGTCATCTTGCGCTCTACTCTGGAGGACATCTGGAGCCCCGTCCTCCCGCTCTACTCTGGAGGACATCTGGAGCCCCGTCCTCCCGCTCTACTCTGGAGGATGTCTGGAGCCCTGTCCTACTGCGCTCTACTCTGGAGGAGGTCTGGAGCCCTGTCCTACTGCGCTCTACTCTGGAGGACATCTGGAGCCCCGTCCTCCCGCTCCACTCTGGAGGATGTCTGGAGCCCTGTCCTACTGCGCTCTACTCTGGAGGAGGTCTGGAGCCCCGTCCTACTGCGCTCTACTCTGGAGGATATCTGGAGCCCCGTCCTCCCGCTCTACTCTGGAGGAGGTCTGAAGCCAAGTCCTCCCGCTCTTCTCTGGAGGATGTCTGGAACCCCGTCCTACTGTGCTCTACTCTGGAGGAGGTCTGGAGCCCCGTCCTCCCGATCTACTCTGGAGGACGTATGGAGCCCCGTCCTCCCGATCTACTCTGGAGGACGTATGGAGCCCCGTCCTCCCGCGCTCTACTCTGGAGGAGGTCTGGAGCCCCTTCATCCTGCGCTCTACTCTGGAGGAGATCTGGAGCCCCTTCATCCTGCGCTCTACTCTGGAGGAGGTCTGGAGCCCCTTCATCCTGCGCTCTACTCTGGAGGAGGTCTGGAGCCCCGTCTTCCTGCGCTCTACTCTGGAGGACATCTGGAGCTCCTTCATCCTGCGCTGTACTCTGGAGGAGGTCTAGAGCCCCGTCTTCCTGCGCTCTACTCTGGAGGACGTCTGGAGCCCCTTCATCCTGCGCTCTACTCTGGAGGAGGTCTGGAGCCCCGTCCTACTGCGCTCTACTCTGGAGGAGGTCTGGAGCCCCGTCCTCCTGCGCTCTACTCTGGAGCAGGTCTGGAGCCCCTTCATCCCGCTCTACTCTGGAGGAGTGTAGAGGCAGATTATGCATCAGTTTATAGCAAAGGTGAAAGATAGAGTTGTTTAGGCAAGGTTGAGAAAGCAGCTGGCTAAGATATCAGTTTTGACATCAACCGCGGTCATGGTGACCAAACATGGAGTGGGTAAGTTACGTTTTGGCAAGCAAAGACGATTGTTATCGCCAGATTTACTGGAACTTATCGCCAGATTTACTGGAATTTACGTAAGGAGACCGTTTGGAACATAACAGGAAATCAGGAGAACATTGAACTCCTGGGAGACACACACACATACACACACACACATGAACAGATGATGAGTATAAATACGCCCTGAAGTCTGAAGGAAGGGTTGGTTGTTTCCCAATGATTCGTAATGTAGGCTAGTATACTGTTGTATGCTACGATCTACGAATAAATTGATCCCGTTGGCTGTAACCTTTCTCCCTGGTTCTCCGAGTCTCTTCATTTCAGTGTTTACTGAAGTTGAGCATTTTCACTACAGGAGGTCTGGAGCCGCTTCATCCTGCGCTCTACTCTGGAGGAGGTCTGGAGCCACGCCATCTTGCGCTCTACTCTGGAGGACATCTGGAGCCCCATCCTCCCGCTCTATTCTGGAGGAGGGCTGGATTCCCGTCATCCTGCACTCTACTCTGGAGGTCTGGAGCCCCGTCATCCTGCACTCTACTCTGGAGGACATCTGGAGCCCCATCCTCCCGCTCTACTCTGGAGGAGGTCTGGAGCCCCGTCATCCTGCACTCTACTCTGGAGGAGGTCTGGAGCCCCGTCCTCCCACTCTACTCTGGAGGAGGTCTGGAGCCCCGTCCTCCCGCTCTACTCTGGAGGATGTCTGGAGCCCCGTCCTCCCGCTCTACTCTGGAGGAGGTCTGTAGCCCCTTCATCCTGCGCTCTACTCTGGAGGACATCTGGAGCCCCGTCCTCCCGCTCTACTCTGGAGGAGGTCTGGAGCCCTGTCCTACTGCGCTCTACTCTGGAGGAGGTCTGGAGCCCCGTCCTCCCGCTCTACTCTGGAGGAGGTCTGGAGCCACGTCATCTTGCGCTCTACTCTGGAGGACATCTGGAGCCCCGTCCTCCCGCTCTACTCTGGAGGACATCTGGAGCCCCGTCCTCCCGCTCTACTCTGGAGGATGTCTGGAGCCCTGTCCTACTGCGCTCTACTCTGGAGGAGGTCTGGAGCCCTGTCCTACTGCGCTCTACTCTGGAGGACATCTGGAGCCCCGTCCTCCCGCTCTACTCTGGAGGATGTCTGGAGCCCTGTCCTACTGCGCTCTACTCTGGAGGTCTGCAGCCCCGTCCTACTGCGCTCTACTCTGGAGGACATCTGGAGCCCCGTCCTCCCGCTCTACTCTGGAGGAGGTCTGAAGCCAAGTCCTCCCGCTCTTCTCTGGAGGATGTATGGAGCCCCGTCCTACTGCGCTCTACTCTGGAGGAGGTCTGGAGCCCCGTCCTCCCGCTCTACTCTGGAGGAGGTCTGGAGCCACGTCATCTTGCGCTCTACTCTGGAGGACATCTGGAGCCCCGTCCTCCCGCTCTACTCTGGAGGATGTCTGGAGCCCTGTCCTACTGCGCTCTACTCTGGAGGAGGTCTGGAGCCCTGTCCTACTGCGCTCTACTCTGGAGGACATCTGGAGCCCCGTCCTCCCGCTCTACTCTGGAGGATGTCTGGAGCCCTGTCCTACTGCGCTCTACTCTGGAGGAGGTCTGGAGCCCCGTCCTACTGCGCTCTACTCTGGAGGATATCTGGAGCCCCGTCCTCCCGCTCTACTCTGGAGGAGGTCTGAAGCCAAGTCCTCCCGCTCTTCTCTGGAGGATGTCTGGAACCCCGTCCTACTGTGCTCTACTCTGGAGGAGGTCTGGAGCCCCGTCCTCCCGATCTACTCTGGAGGACGTATGGAGCCCCGTCCTCCCGATCTACTCTGGAGGACGTATGGAGCCCCGTCCTCCCGCGCTCTACTCTGGAGGAGGTCTGGAGCCCCTTCATCCTGCGCTCTACTCTGGAGGAGATCTGGAGCCCCTTCATCCTGCGCTCTACTCTGGAGGAGGTCTGGAGCCCCTTCATCCTGCGCTCTACTCTGGAGGAGGTCTTGAGCCCCGTCTTCCTGCGCTCTACTCTGGAGGACATCTGGAGCCCCTTCATCCTGCGCTGTACTCTGGAGGAGGTCTAGAGCCCCGTCTTCCTGCGCTCTACTCTGGAGGACGTCTGGAGCCCCTTCATCCTGCACTCTACTCTGGAGGAGGTCTGGAGCCCCGTCCTACTGCGCTCTACTCTGGAGGAGGTCTGGAGCCCCGTCCTACTGCGCTCTACTCTGGAGGAGGTCTGGAGCCCCGTCCTCCTGCGCTCTACTGTGGAGCAGGTCTGGAGCCCCTTCATCCCGCTCTACTCTGGAGGAGTGTAGAGGCAGATTATGCATCAGTTTATAGCAAAGGTGAAAGATAGAGTTGTTTAGGCAAGGTTGAGAAAGCAGCTGGCTAAGATATCAGTTTTGACATCAACCGCGGTCATGGTGACCAAACATGGAGTGGGTAAGTTACGTTTTGGCAAGCAAAGACGATTGTTATCGCCAGATTTACTGGAACTTATCGCCAGATTTACTGGAATTTACGTAATGAGACCGTTTGGAACATAACAGGAAATCAGGAGAACATTGAACTCCTGGGAGACACACACACATACACACACACACATGAACAGATGATGAGTATAAATACGCCCTGAAGTCTGAAGGAAGGGTTGGTTGTTTCCCAATGATTCGTAATGTAGGCTAGTATACTGTTGTATGCTACGATCTATGAATAAATTGATCCCGTTGGCTGTAACCTTTCTCCCTGGTTCTCCGAGTCTCTTCATTTCAGTGTTTACTGAAGTTGAGCATTTTCACTACAGGAGGTCTGGAGCCGCTTCATCCTGCGCTCTACTCTGGAGGAGGTCTGGAGCCACGCCATCTTGCGCTCTACTCTGGAGGACATCTGGAGCCCCATCCTCCCGCTCTATTCTGGAGGAGGTCTGGATTCCCGTCATCCTGCACTCTACTCTGGAGGAGGTCTGGAGCCCCGTCATCCTGCACTCTACTCTGGAGGACATCTGGAGCCCCATCCTCCCGCTCTACTCTGGAGGAGGTCTGGAGCCCCGTCATCCTGCACTCTACTCTGGAGGAGGTCTGGAGCCCCGTCCTCCCACTCTACTCTGGAGGAGGTCTGGAGCCACGTCCTCCTGCTCTACTCTGGAGGATGTCTGGAGCCCCGTCCTCCCGCTCTACTCTGGAGGAGGTCTGTAGCCCCTTCATCCTGCGCTCTACTCTGGAGGACATCTGGAGCCCCGTCCTCCCGCTCTACTCTGGAGGACATCTGGAGCCCCGTCCTCCCGCTCTACTCTGGAGGATGTCTGGAGCCCTGTCCTACTGCGCTCTTCTCTGGAGGAGGTCTGGAGCCCCGTCCTACTGCGCTCTACTCTGGAGGAGGTCTGGAGCCCTGTCCTACTGCGCTCTACTCTGGAGGACATCTGGAGCCCCGTCCTCCCGCTCTACTCTGGAGGAGGTCTGGAGCCACGTCATCTTGTGCTCTACTCTGGAGGACATCTGGAGCCCCGTCCTCCCGCTCTACTCTGGAGGACATCTGGAGCCCCGTCCTCCCGCTCTACTCTGGAGGATGTCTGGAGCCTTTCCTACTGCGCTCTACTCTGGAGGAGGTCTGGAGCCCTGTCCTACTGCGCTCTACTCTGGAGGACATCTGGAGCCCCGTCCTCCCGCTCTACTCTGGAGGATGTCTGGAGCCCTGTCCTACTGCGCTCTACTCTGGAGGAGGTCTGGAGCCCCGTCCTACTGCGCTCTACTCTGGAGGACATCTGGAGCCCCGTCCTCCTGCTCTACTCTGGAGGAGGTCTGAAGCCAAGTCCTCCCGCTCTTCTCTGGAGGAGGTCTGGAGCCCCGTCCTCCCGCTCTACTCTGGAGGAGGTCTGGAGCCACGTCATCTTGCGCTCTACTCTGGAGGACATCTGGAGCCCCGTCCTCCCGCTCTACTCTGGAGGACATCTGGAGCCCCGTCCTCCCGCTCTACTCTGGAGGATGTCTGGAGCCCTGTCCTACTGCGCTCTACTCTGGAGGAGGTCTGGAGCCCTGTCCTACTGCGCTCTACTCTGGAGGACATCTGGAGCCCCGTCCTCCCGCTCTACTCTGGAGGATGTCTGGAGCCCTGTCCTACTGCGCTCTACTCTGGAGGAGGTCTGGAGCCCCGTCCTACTGCGCTCTACTCTGGAGGACATCTGGAGCCCCGTCCTCCCGCTCTACTCTGGAGGAGGTCTGAAGCCAAGTCCTCCCGCTCTTCTCTGGAGGATTTCTGGAACCCCGTCCTACTGTGCTCTACTCTGGAGGAGGTCTGGAGTCCCGTCCTCCCGCTCTACTCTGGAGGAGGTCTGGAGCCCTGTCCTACTGCGCTCTACTCTGGAGGAGGTCTGGAGCCCCTTCATCCCGCTCTACTCTGGAGGAGATCTGGAGCCCCGTCCTCCTACACTCTACTCTGGAGGAGGTCTGGAGCCCCGTCATCCTGCGCTCTACTCTGGAGGAGGTCTGGAGCCCTGTCATCCTGCGCTCTACTCTGGAGGAGGTCTGGAGCCCCGTCCTCCTGCGCTCTACTCTGGAGGAGATCTGGAGCCCCTTCATCCTGTGCTCTACTCTGGAGGAGGTCTGGAGCCCCGTACTCCCGCTCTACTCTGGAGGAGATCTGGAGCCCCGTCTTCCTGCGCTCTACTCTGTAGGAGGTCTGGAGCCCCGTCCTCCCACTCTACTCTGGAGGAGGTCTGGAGCCCCTTCATCCTGCGCTCTACTCTGGAGGAGGTCTGGAGCCCCGTCCTCCCGCTCTACTCTGGAGGAGGTCTGGAGCCCCTTCATCCTGCGCTCTACTCTGGAGGAGGTCTGGAGCCCCGTCCTCCCGCTCTACTCTGGAGGAGGTCTGGAGCCCCTTCATCCTGCGCTCTACTCTGGAGGAGGTCTGGATCCCCGTCCTCCCACTCTACTCTGGAGGAGGTCTGGAGCCCCGTCCTCCAGCTCTACTCTGGAGGAGGTCTGGATCCCCGTCCTCCCGCCCTGCCAACCCAGTTTCCCCTCAAAGACATTTATTTTTACAATAAATTCCTTTAAGTGGATCATGAATCTGTGCTGCGTTTGGGTCCACCCACAGCTGGAGAACTACCTTTGCAAAGGTACACTGTATTTTTCTGTCTAGCCAATCAGAGCAGACTGGGCTCTTAAAGAGACAGGCTCTAAACAGGACGTTTCAGCTCGAGGGTGAATCCAGGTATAAACCACAGACGGGATGAGAGAAATAGTGTTTTGTGAACATTAAAGATTGTAAACTGTCTCATTTTATTTAATTTATTTGTGTTATAATGACCCAGCAGTGAAATCCAACGTGACATCATGATATGACTGAAATGAAGTGCAGATAGAAACAGAGGTAGGATGCTGATGGGCAGGGTGGAGAGAGAGAGCGGAGCAGTGAAACAGGGACTTCCCTGAGCCTCCATCATCTACACACCGCCTCCCACACACACACACACACACACACACACACACACACACACACAGGTGTGTTCAGAGCTAGCTAGGGCTTTAACAGCTTCACGTTAAATAGAGACAAAGGGGCTGTAAGTCGCCACAATGGAGGAAAACATGGATGAATCACAAAGCCAGAAAGGTAAGACTGAAGAGAAATTTGTTGATTTTGATGGTAGATCGTTCAGATCAGCCGTCGGTGTCGATATCACGGGATTCCTTTGTGTGCTGTGGGAGAAAGAGACAGCATACATGTCCTGCAGGAAAAAAACACAGCATTGGCTTTTGACTGTACATTTCTACATTTTCTTGGCAGAAGAAAGAGACTGTTTTCCTCATTGTTTTATCGCAGCAGAAGTGTGACGATAGGCTGTGAATTTTAATCATCTATATGTGTTCTTATGATAATAGCGCGGATTATATAACCTGATTTTGTTGTCTGTTTCGATGAATGGATGATGAATGGATGATGAATGGATGCTGATTGTTTGGGCAGAGGATGAGAGATGGCAGACACCGGAGGGTTGGTGTTGTTTTGGAGGCTGGATGGACAGATGGACAGACAGATGGATGGATGGATGGATGGATAGATGGATGGATGAATGGAGGAGGTGGGAGTGGCAGGGGGAGGGGGTAGAAGAGGGTGATAGAGTGAGGGGTAAAACCTTGCCATAAAGACTGAAAATGTGAGGGAGGAGGGATAAGTGGAGCAGTGATTGATGCCACCATTGGGATTTTCTTTGTTAGCCTCCATTGTTGATGCTTCACGCTTGTCTGAACGCCTTTTCCTCTCCTCCTTCCCTCGCTCTCTGCATGACTCCCTTTTTTTCTGCTGTCTGTGTCGCTGCCGACCCATTCCCTCCATTTCTTCATATCTCTCTGTTACAGCCTTAATGTATATTTTCTGAAGTCATTCTGACTCACTGGGTTTCAGACTGGATTTTCTGGGTCTATCAGTCTGTCTCTCTGCCTCTGCAGGTCTGTCTATCTCTTTTCTGTCTATCTCTTTTCTGTCTATCTGTCCCTAACCTCCTATTTTGACTCATCTCTCCCTCACCTCCATCTCGCTCTGTCAGTTCCCTCTCTTCCTCCATCCATTTTTTGCCTACTGAAAATCACAGGTAACCATTGAAATCACAGGTAATCTCCTGCTCTTGTTAGTATTTTTTTGCAGATGGCGTATTCATGTTTTTATCGCGTCCTCTCGTGTTATTGTTGCTGTCGGCGGTAAAATGGGCGTGTCCGTCTTCGTCTCTGCGCCTCAGTCTGCACAGAGCAGTGCTGCTTACATGGATTCACAAATCCACTCGAGGACGGTGGAGTTTCTGATGAAAATAAGCAATTATTTGCATTTATCACTGTATTAACGGTTATTACCACTGTATCCATGGCAACGCCGCTAATGGAACCGTCCTCTGTTGCGCGATAGGCAGATTCAAGTACTTTTTTCTGGAAGGGACCAATCAGAAAGCAGAATGGGGACGCAGGTTGTTTCAAGCAAACATGATTTTTCATTCCAGCCACTTTTCCTTTTCTTTCACCCCTCTCCTTCTGTCCATCCTTTCAACCAGTGCCCATCCCACATCACTCCATTCGTTCGTCTTCGTTGCTGTGTTTTTACATCCTCCCTGACCGGCCTCTCTCCTCCTCACCTTAGCGTCAATGACTGGAATCACACCGTGTGATCAGACATGGCCGGTTAGGACAGAAGTCAGTGAGATGACGAGAGTACAGCTCCATATGATGTACATGCTTTAATTTAGTATTCATGAAATGTTGTTTTTTCACATTTCTAATACTTAGATGCACAATTTGTTACTCAGAGAATCTGTCAAATTGTTTGCATGCCAGGGATCTGCTTTAGGTCTTAAATCAGTCTAAACAGTATCTTTATACCTGTGTACATACTGAGTACATGTGGTAACTTTCTCACAGTAACTGGCTGCTTCCACTGTTGCTGGCTAATATCATCAATAAATAATTCATCTGTACAAAATATAACTTTAAACATTGTTAAAGAGTCTACTAATCACCTGTCAGCATGTTCATCATGTATGTAAAGTCTAAGTCAGTGAGATCCTAAAATGGATTTAATGAACGTTGCCTTGAATTAGCTGAGTACTGAAACCAGGGCTGCTGGAGGAAGACGAAGACGACCCTTCATCATCTTTCATGGAGGAGAACTTCTTTCACTCACAGACCTCAAATACTGTATAAGCATTAATGGATGTCAGAGCGGGGGTTCAGTGCCTTGCTCAAGGGCACCTCGGCGAGGCAGACTTGAAAAATGCTGTACAGGATATTATTAAGTATCTATCTACCTATCTATCTATCTATCTATCTATCTATCTATCTATCTACCTATCTATCTACCTATCTATCTATCTATCTATCTATCTATCTATCTATCTATCTATCTATCTATCTATCTATCTA
>CAMQGK010000544.1:632500-750000 GCA_947000775.1 Pterois miles | reverse complement strand
TCATACACATGAATGAATGAGCTATACTCAGAAACCATTTATAAATGTGCTTTGTTATTTAGGGATCGTATATTTAATAGTTTAAATTTTATATCAACAGTGTCACTGTCATTAGTTGACTGAGGTGTACTACAGTTCACAGTAATCAGATGTTGTAGTTTTATCCCTACAGTCCTTTTCCTGACTTGTCTGGATTTAAAACACATTGGCTGGATTTTCTGTGGAACATCATTATCATTATCATTATCACTATCGGACATTGGGGGGGGGGGGGGGGGTGGTGGTCCTGGAGGAGGGCGTTCAGGAGTGGGTGTGGACTGTAAACAGTCAGTCACATTGAGAGGTTTGTACTGCATGCTACATGTTAGCGGCTAGCATTCATGAGCCTAGTTTGTTTGGGTGGAGACTGTCTCCATAAAAGAGACGGGATGACAGAACAGGTTAGGATTTTCAATAAAACCCCCGTTGTGAACTCTACAGGCGGTCTGCAGCCACATGCGAAGGCCAATGAGTCCTGAAATAACCAGCACCACGTCCTACTGAGGGAACAGGACCTGACAAAAAAACTGACTTTCCACAGTGCTTGAGGACATTAAAAAGCTGGTTAAAATCATATTTGGGCACCTCAGACTGTTTAACAGCCACATCATTTGATCCCACGTTTGAACCCTGCTGTCCGTTACCAGATTCTGGTAAAGGACAGCAGGAGTGATGGCAGTAAAACGTAACTGTAACTGTGTTGACGAAGCGCAGATTCCTTGTAAAGGAATCACAGACAATCAGTGTCCGAGGGGGTGAAGGCTGAACACACCCCGCATCCATAGTGTGCACCACGCTGATCGACCGATGGGCGCTGCCGAGGATGACGGCAGCAAGGGGACGGCATCCTTCCCAGCGGAGGGGCTCCTCGCCGGGGGAGTTGGCCAAAGGACAAGAGGTCGGGGGTCACGGCCGGGGTACGTGGAGAGGGCGTGGCACCGAGAGCAGCGGTTGGCAGGAGAGATGGCGGCCTGGACACAGCCGTGGAGAGTGGAGGCGGCCCGAAGGGGCCACCAGACTCTGGAGACGGGGGGGACGTGGTGACCACGTCCAGAATGGAGGATCTGTTGGTCAGCTGGAGGGTCTGAGGTGGATGATGATAACTGTGGAGTTTCTCACCATGTTTACCATTGTCCATGGCTCTTTTTGACTGGGAGTGGAGCTAATCAGGTACCTTGGGCTGAGCTCCCAGCTGGGTCAGTGGTCTGTGGCCTGAGGAACGTCGACCTCTAGACGTGGCACTGTTGAGTCCAGGTCCTCTGCCGTCGTGGTGGTAACAGCGGGGCCATCGGAAATTTGTGAGTCCAGTTCTTAGCGTTTGTGTTGGAGGCAGCGGGAATGATGGTGACCAGAGAGTCCAGGATCCGTTCTTCATCCTTGATCCGGTACAGTATAGAAAGTCTGCCTTCCAGCTCGGATATTTTCTGGACAGTGGAGGTGGCTGTCACATCCGGATGGTGAGGTGAGCGGAGGCATGGTTTGAGATGAAGTCAGATGAGGCTGAGGAAAAACGCTGACGGGGGCCCAGAAACTGGTCCCGCTGAGTGGACTGAGGTTCCAGCAAGCAGTGAAGTCGTCTCTGTGACTGAGGTCCTCGTAGGCAGCCAGACCAGGCCGGTTCAGATTAATGACTGCCCTGATTAGCTCATCATTCAGCTCGATCTTAGCGGTGTTGATAAAACAACTTAAAACAGTTAAAAACGAATAAGATCAGGTTAAAAACTGAATGTTAACATGATGGAAGATCCTGAAATAACCCAGCTGGTCCCGGTGGAGGGACGGAACGGCCGCCATCTTGCACATGAGCAATCAGAGATATTGATACACATTGATAGATGTGAGAAACTAAAGTCCTCCCGTATCCCTGCCGACAGAGTCCAGGCAGCGTTTCTGGTCTATCATCACTGCAGTCGCTCTCTGTGCCATTCAGGAAGGCAGCGGTTAAATTTCTCCAGTTACACAATTAAAGTAAAGAAATATAACTATTTCAAGGAGTATTTCACTTTTAACAGGAAGAATATCTGGCAAATTAATTGTGAGTGTAATAGCCTTCTGTATTTTATTTGTGTGGTGAGTTTCAGTGTTGTGTGTCTGAGGTTGGCTAGAGTAGCCAGAAATGACACACAGGAAAAGTATTGTTACTTTGAAAAAGTACTCAACTAGAAGTAAAAGTAGTCCTCAAAACAGCTTCTTGAGTACTGACTGAAAAAGCTGGAAGTATTTCCTCCGGTAAAGGTAACGAAGTGAATCCATACCTGTATTTACGTGTGATGAAATGAAACGTCACTGTCTCCTTCAATAAGCTGATATATGAACAGCAGACAGTATAAGTCAGCATATCTAACATTGGTCAGTCCAGTATAGATGTCCTACATCCAGAGACCACATACAGGACTCTCCAGTCAGTCCGTCTGTCAGAGTTGGGACGACGCTGTGGCTGCTGTGGACCAAAGCAGCAGCAAAACGTATTTTAGACATCTAAAAAAGAGTTTTCAGTTTATGGTGAAGCTGTGAAAATATTGCAAACACAGTGTATACTTAAACTGTGTCTAAGATGCGTTTTGCTGCTGCCCCTGTTCACAGTAGTATAACTCCATCTATTGTCAGTACTATGGACAACACTTCATACGATACCTTTAAATACAGTCAGGTAGTAGAGCATCAGCTCTAGTGTTATAGTCTCCTATTTACCATACTCATACGCTCAAACTTTGCATTCTTGGGGCAAACTGCATTTCTACTTGTGAAATCTTCAGACCTCACTCATTTCCTGTAACTCATTTATCGTAGTTTCTTAGCGTCTCTTACTACTACTATGGACCCAGAATCATCCTGATCTGTCTCATCTGGTCCGAATGTGAACCTGAGTGAACCCGTCCACTGTGGATTTAACTGTGGATGTAATACTGCATTTCATTCTGTCAGATGAACGTGAGTGGTACGCAACCATTTCTGTACTGAGTCCTTTCACAGGACAACCCTAACTCTAACTGAGTGTGAACTGGTAGCTGGAGAGGTGCCAGTTTACCTCTTGGGCACTGCCGAGGTGCCCCTGAGCAAGGCACCAAACCCCCAACTGCTCGGGCGCTTGTCAGGAGCAGCCCCCTCACTCTGACACCTCTCCATTGTTGCATGTTTGTGCATGTGTGTGTTCAGGTCTGCGTGTACCGTGTATAAGTTAACAACAGAGTGAAAAAATTGAATTTCCCCTCGTGGGACTAATAAAGGACTATCTTCTTCTTCTTCTTCTTCTTCTTCTCTAACCCTAACCCTAACCCAAACCCTAACCCTCTAACCCTAACCCTAACCCCATCCCAAACCTAACCCTCTAACCATAACTCTCTAACCCTCTAACCTTAACCCTCTAACCCTAACCCTAACCCTAACCCTCTAACCCTAACCCCAACCCAAACCCTAATCCTAAACCTAACCCTCTAACCCTAACTCTCTAACCCTAACCCTCTAACCCTCTAACCCTAACCCTCTAACCCTCTAACTCTAACCCTCTAACCCTAACCCTCTAATCCTCTAACCCTAACCCTAACCCTCTAACCCTCTAACCCTCTAACCCTCTAACCCTAACCCTCTAACCCTAACGCTCTAATCCTCTAACCCTAACCCTAACACTCTAACCCTCTAACCCTAACCCTCTAACCCTCTAACCCTAACCCTAACCCTCTAACCCTAACCCTCTAATCCTCTAACCCTAACCCTAACCCTCTAACCCTAACCCTCTAACCTTCTAACCCTAACCCTAACCCTCTAACCCTAACCCTCTAACCCTCTAACCCTAACCCTCTAACCCTAACCCTCTAACCTTCTAACCCTAACCCTAACCCTCTAACCCTAACCCTCTAACCCTCTAACCCTAACCCTCTAACCCTCTAACCCTAACCCTCTAACCCTCTAACCCTAACCCTCTAACCCTAACGCTCTAATCCTCTAACCCTAACCCTAACACTCTAACCCTCTAACCCTAACCCTCTAACCCTCTAACCCTAACCCTAACCCTCTAACCCTAACCCTCTAATCCTCTAACCCTAACCCTAACCCTCTAACCCTAACCCTCTAATCCTCTAACCCTAACCCTAACCCTCTAACCCTAACCCTCTAACCCTCTAACCCTAACCCTCTAACCCTAACCCCATTCCTATACTGAGTCCTTTCACAGTATCAGCTGATCAATGGTCATGATAATGTCTCCTGGTTACAGCCCACCTCCTCCACCTCCTCCACCTCTTCCTTCAGTTATCACTGCTTTGTAACCACCTCCTCCACCTCTTCCTTCAGTTATCACTGCTTTGTAACCACCTCCTCCTTCAGTTATCACTGCTTTGTAATCACCTCCTCCACCTCCTCCTTCAGTTATCACTGCTTTGTAACCACCTCCTCCCCCTCCTCCTTCAGTTATCACTGCTTTGTAACCACCTCCTCCACCTCCTCCTTCAGTTATCACTGCTTTGTAACCACCTCCTCCCCCTCCTCCTTCAGTTATCACTGCTTTGTAACCACCTCCTCCACCTCCTCCTTCAGTTGTCACTGCTTTGTAACCACCTCCTCCTCCCTCCTCCTTCAATTATCACTGCTTTGTAACCACCTCCTCCCCCCCTTCAATTATCACTGCTTTGTAACCACCTCCTCCACCTCCTCCTTCAATTATCACTGCTTTGTAACCTCCTCCTCCACCGCCTCCTTCAGTTATCACTGCTTTGTAACCTCCTCCTCCACCTCCTCCTTCAGTTATCACTGCTTTGTAACCTCCTCCTCCACCTCCTCCTTCAGTTATCACTGCTTTGTAACCACCTCCTCCACCTCCTCCTTCAGTTATCACTGCTTTGTAACCACCTCCTCCACCTCCTCCTTCAGTTATCACTGCTTTGTAACCTCCTCCTCCACCTCCTCCTTCAGTTATCACTGCTTTGTAACCTCCTCCTCCACCTCCTCCTTCAGTTATCACTGCTTTGTAACCACCTCCTCCACCTCCTCCTTCAGTTATCACTGCTTTGTAACCTCCTCCTCCACCTCCTCCACCTCTTCCTTCAGTTATCACTGCTTTGTAACCACCTCCTCCACCTCCTCCTTCAGTTATCACTGCTTTGTAACCACCTCCTCCTTCAGTTATCACTGCTTTGTAACCACCTCCTCCACCTCCTCCTTCAGTTATCACTGCTTTGTAACCACCTCCTCCACCTCCTCCTTCAGTTATCACTGCTTTGTAACCACCTCCTCCACCTCCTCCTTCAATTATCACTGCTTTGTAACTTCCTCCTCCACCTCCTCCTTCAATTATCACTGCTTTGTAACCACCTCCTCCTTCAATTATCACTGCTTTGTAACCTCCTCCTCCACCTCCTCTTTCAGTTATCACTGCTTTGTAACCACCTCCTCCACCTCCTCCTTCAATTATCACTGCTTTGTAACTACCTCCTCCACCTCCTCCTTCAATTATCACTGCTTTGTAACCACCTCCTCCCCTTCAATTATCACTGCTTTGTAACCACCTCCTCCACCTCCTCCTTCAGTTATCACTGCTTTGTAACCACCTCCTCCACCTCCTCCTTCAATTATCACTGCTTTGTAACCTCCTCCTCCACCTCCTCCTTCAATTATCACTGCTTTGTAACCACCTCCTCCTTCAATTATCACTGCTTTGTAACCTCCTCCTCCACCTCCTCCTTCAGTTATCACTGCTTTGTAACCTCCTCCTCCACCTCCTCCTTCAGTTATCACTGCTTTGTAACCACCTCCTCCCCCTCCTCCTTCAGTTGTCACTGCTTTGTAACCACCTCCTCCCCCTCCTCCTTCAGTTGTCACTGCTTTGTAACCACCTCCTCCCCCTCCTCCTTCAGTTATCACTGCTTTGTAACCTCCTCCTCCACCTCCTCCTTCAGTTATCACTGCTTTGTAACCACCTCCTCCCCCCTCCTTCAGTTATCACTGCTTTGTAACCACCTCCTCCCCCTCCTCCTTCAGTTGTCACTGCTTTGTAACCACCTCCTCCCCCTCCTCCTTCAGTTATCACTGCTTTGTAACCACCTCCTCCACCTCCTCCTTCAGTTATCACTGCTTTGTAACCACCTCCTCCCCTCCTCCTTCAGTTATCACTGCTTTGTAACCACCTCCTCCACCTCCTCCTTCAGTTGTCACTGCTTTGTAACCACCTCCTCCACCTCCTCCTTCAATTATCACTGCTTTGTAACCACCTCCTCCTTCAATTATCACTGCTTTGTAACCACCTCCTCCACCTCCTCCTTCAATTATCACTGCTTTGTAACCACCTCCTCCCCTCCTTCAGTTATCACTGCTTTGTAACCACCTCCTCCACCTCCTCCTTCAGTTGTCACTGCTTTGTAACCACCTCCTCCACCTCCTCCTTCAATTATCACTGCTTTGTAACCACCTCCTCCCCTCCTCTTTCAATTATCACTGCTTTGTAACCACCTCCTCCACCTCCTCCTTCAATTATCACTGCTTTGTAACCTCCTCCTCCACCTCCTCCTTCAGTTATCACTGCTTTGTAACCTCCTCCTCCACCTCCTCCTTCAGTTATCACTGCTTTGTAACCACCTCCTCCACCTCCTCCTTCAGTTATCACTGCTTTGTAACCACCTCCTCCACCTCCTCCTTCAATTATCACTGCTTTGTAACCTCCTCCTCCACCTCCTCTTTCAGTTATCACTGCTTTGTAACCCCACCTCCTCCTTCAGTTATCACTGCTTTGTAACCACCTCCTCCCCTCCTCCTTCAGTTGTCACTGCTTTGTAACCACCTCCTCCACCTCCTCCTTCAGTTATCACTGCTTTGTAACCTCCTCCTCCACCTCCTCCTTCAGCCCACCGTGGTGGCTGTGACCAGATGACAGACTGCTGAAAAGTGAGGATGGCTGCTTGCTGGGTTATCGACTTATTCTTCCCATTTCAGTGATTTGTACCATTTCTTCATCCAGTCAGCACATCTGTACTGTGGACATGGGTGAAAAGCATCCAGTACAACAAGTCATATCAGATAAACAGCTCTAGTAATGTTCAGTGCATTCAGTCATTTCATAATCTGGGCATGTCAAACAGGGATAGGACTGGATCTGACCAAATTATCAGTTGTTTTCTTTTTGCTTTAATGACTTCAGCAGATGTTTATTTATTGTTATGAATAAATACAGGATCAATAAATAATAAAGGTAACGACAGCGTTTGTCTCTGTGGCATCACTGCACTGAAACACAGCTAGTGATGGACCGAGGGGTGGAGAGGGAGGAGGGATTTGTTGATGGACAGACAGGTTGGCCAATCCCAGCTGGCATTGGGCGAAGGCGGGTACAGGGTTCACCTGGACAGGTCGCCAGTCCATCGCAGGGCACATAGAGACAGACAACCATCACATTCACTCCTACGGGACAATTAGAGTCACTGAAGCTGCATGTCTTTAGACTGTGGGAGGAAACCGGAGCACCTGGAGAAACCCACACTAACACACAGGATCAGTGTGCTGAATGGACGAGACGTTAGCTGTACAAAAGTCTAATTTCCACTTTAAGCTGATTGTCATCTGCACAGAAACCGCCAGGAACACACGGTATACGACGACGTTACTGATCCAGGACAGTCTCATCTTACACTCTGTCAGTATACGTAAAATTTACTGTATGTTCAACTACAACAGCTTGTTAGCAGGAGATATTATATAAACCTGAAAGGAATGAACAAAAGAAATAAGCAATACATAAATAATACAATGTTGGTGGAAAAAAAAATGCTAAAAACTAAACAAATATCTTATTTTCAAGGATATTTATCAGTAGAGATTTTATTTTGAAATCTTTGAAAAATGACAGTTAACATTAGTGACAGGTTACAAAAACAAAGTGAAACCTTCCTGATCATTTTCTATGAATTATTACTGTAGGACTCCTGTACTGAGTCCTTTCACAGGACAACCCTAAACCTAACCCAAACCCTAACCCTCTAACCCTCTAACCCAGTTTACTTATCATCAAGTCAGTATTTCAGTTTGAACAAAACTACACAGTATAAACTGTTAGGTCTGGATTATTGACAACATTCAAATACATCTGTAACACACAACATGTCACATATTGATATTGAAACAAAAAGAAAGTCCTGGATTTACACCAATCTGGTATCCAATGAATACATTGTTGAATAGTTGAAAAATTATACACCACCGAAGGTAAAAAGAGGAACTACAATAATACTGCATGAACAATCAATTCTTAAGGTAATAATTGTCAGACACCCAAAAAAAAAGAAATTGCATACTATGAAAACTGCTGTATGACATTTCAAGATGCAAATACAATTAATAAAACAGTAAAACATATCAAATACCCATAAAGGAATGCTATCGAGTCTTTTAAACAATACCAAAGATGTGGGAGTTACTGCGTACATGTGGTGGCGCTCAGCGCTGCTGCAGATACGGTGAGTCATTTTGAATAACAGGACAGGAAATGGATGCCTGCTGTCATATCACATCTGCAAATATGTCCAAAACAGCCACACACATAGACGCAGTACTGCTTGTGTTTAGCCTATTACTAGTTTATTACTAGCCAATTATGAAATTATGGTGAGGATTATAACATGGCTGTAATTCACAATAACAACACACAGTGTCAGAAACAGCCACAGTCACACACACTCAGGTATGAAAACATTTAGACAAACACACTGCATGAAACACATTCACACATTACATCCTGCTGCCTGCGCCTCCCCTCCGCCTCAGCTGCTGCACTAATGTGGCCTGAATCGGATTATTTACAAATGGCTTTTATGACTGTATGAACATAATATGACTCAGGTGTGTGTGTGTGTTTGTGTGTATGAAGAACCAACATTAGCAATGGACCTTCGTTAGTACAAAATGGTGCCTTCCTCCTGGACAGAGCAGTCATTTTTGTGGCTCAGTTCCTGGCTCGTAGTTTGTCGAGAAGCTGAAACTGTTCGTCGGTTGTTTCCACAAACTGAGACAATCATGAAAATGAAAACAGAGGTTGTGTCTATGCAAATGGATTTGGTGCATTCATCGCTGTGTGACTGTGAAAAAGTGCATTAGTGTGACTGTAACCCTCACAGAGCCGCACTGTTGCCATGACAACGCTACAGGCAAAGTGGGTCAGCAGGCTCCTGCCACACCCCTGTTGGCATGGCAACAAGGCCGGTCAATTAAACCTGAGCAGCAAGATGACTCACAAACACACAAACAAACCTCTTTCTGTGCAACAGGGGGAAAGAGTGAAGCGGCGATGTGTGTGTGCATGGGAATGTCTTTCTGTAGGACTGCTGCTCTGTCTACATGCAGGTTTCAGTGACTCGGCAGGGCTGCAGGGCTGCAGGGCTGCATGGCTGCAGGGCTGCAGGGCTGCAGGACTGCAGGGCTGCATGGCTGCAGGGCTGCAGGACTGCATGGCTGCAGGGCTGCATGGCTGCAGGGCTGCAGGGCTGCAGGGCTGCATGGCTGCATGGCTGCAGGGCTGCAGGGCTGCATGGCTGCAGGGCTGCAGGGCTGCATGGCTGCAGGACAGCAGGACTGCATGGCTGCAGGGCTGCAGGACTGCATGGCTGCAGGACTGCATGGCTGCAGGGCTGCATGGCTGCAGGGCTGCATGGCTGCATGGCTGCAGGGCTGCATGGCTGCAGGGCTGCAGGACTGCATGGCTGCAGGACAGCAGGACTGCAGGACTGCATGGCTGCAGGGCTGCATGGCTGCAGGGCTGCAGGGCTGCAGGACTGCATGGCTGCAGGACAGCAGGACTGCAGGACTGCATGGCTGCAGGGCTGCAGGGCTGCAGGGCTGCATGGCTGCAGGACAGCAGGACTGCAGGACTGCATGGCTGCATGGCTGCAGGGCTGCAGGGCTGCAGGGCTGCAGGACTGCATGGCTGCAGGGCTGCATGGCTGCTTATTTATTTTTTTATATTAATATTATGAATTATTAATATTATATTATGATATGGATTATTCAAATCCAAAATAAAGACTTTTGAAGCAAGCAGTAGACGTCAGAGCTGGCTGTGATGGGCAGAGAGAATGACTATGGAATCTGGAAATCACAACACACCTCGAGAGATGCTAGTATTGTGTGGGGAAAATAAGATAAGATAAGATAATCCTTTATTA
Source organism: Pterois miles (assembly GCA_947000775.1). Lineage (NCBI taxonomy): Eukaryota > Metazoa > Chordata > Actinopteri > Perciformes > Scorpaenidae > Pterois > Pterois miles. The sequence goes on along the minus strand of CAMQGK010000544.1, from coordinate 739,822 downwards.
ATCCCTGGAGGGAAATTCGGGAAAAGCATGTTCCCATACTGGGAATCAAACCCCGGGCTGCCTGGGTGAAAACCAGGAATCTTAACCACTAGACCATATGGGACCTATAATAATATAAATAATAATAATAAAACAACAATAAAATAACATCATTAGCTGTATTTCTAGTTCTAAAAGTTTTTAAATAAATGTCAGTATTGTTTTGGAGGGAGAAAGTACTCTGATTATCTCCTGTATGCATGTACGAGGTCGATCAGGTGGTGCACAATGGTCTAATATACAAGAAACCACATTTAGCTGGTTGTAACTGCAGCAATCACTACTACAAAGGCAGTCACACAAGTGAGTCATTTTAAAATGCCTGAACTGCTGTGCATCATTCAAAACCACTGCACAATTAAATAATGTGGCACGTAGAGAAGTCTGATCAATCACGGAAACATCTGCCAAACACAGAAAGACAGGAGGATGGCAGAGACAAGGACAAAGGCCAACACAGCATTAGCAAACAGAACAGCCAGTACAACACATCCTCATCCCGACTCGTCACATACTGCTGATTTGTCTTGCCTCTGGTCGTCGTGCCCCTCGTCGTCTTGCCTCTCGTCGTCTTGCCTCTGGTCGTCGTGCCTCTGGTCATCGTGCCCCTCGTCGTCTTGCCTCTCGTCGTCTTGCCTTTCGTCGTCTTGCCTCTCGTCGTCGTGCCCCTCGTCGTCTTGCCTCTCGTCGTCTTGCCTCTCGTCGTCGTGCCCCTCGTCGTCTTGCCCCTCGTCGTCTTGCCTCTCGTCGTCTTGCCTCTGGTCGTCGTGCCTCTGGTCGTCGTGCCTCTGGTCGTCGTGCCCCTCGTCGTCTTGCCCCTCATCGTCGTGCCCCTCATCGTCGTGCCCCTCGTCGTCGTGCCTCTGGTCGTCGTGCCCCTCTGGTCGTCTTGCCTCTGGTCGTCGTGCCCCTCCCCCCCCCCCCCCCCCCCTCTCCTCTCTCATCTGCCCCTCATCGTCGTGCCCCTCATCGTCGTGCCCCTCGTCGTCGTGCCTCTGGTCGTCGTGCCCCTCGTCGTCTTGCCTCTGGTCGTTGTGCCCCTCGTCGTCTTGCCTCTCGTCGTCGTGCCCCTCATCGTTGTGCCTGTGGTCGTCGTGCCCCTCGTTGTCTTGCCCCCCGTCATCGTGCCCCTCGTCATCTTGCCTCTGGTCGCCGTGCCCCTCGTCGTCTTGCCTCTGGTCGTCTTGCCTCTGGTCGTTGTGCCCCTCGTCGTCGTGCCCCTCGTCGTTGTGCCTGTGGTCGTCGTGCCCCTCGTCGTTGTGCCTGTGGTCGTCGTGCCCCTCGTCATCGTACCCCTCGTCGTCGTGCCCCTCGTTGTCTTGCCTCTTGTTGTCATGCTACCTCGGCATCACATTATTTTTGGCACCAAAACCACAAATTACCTTGGTGTCACTTAAGGATTAGGCGACGAAACCACAACAGTTAGGTTCAGCCTAAAACTACAACACATTTGTACAGTGAAAATAGCTTTGAATGTACCCAGGACACAAATGGATCTGCCCTCCCTCCCACCCGGAGTGGGTCCTTTCACTCTTTAAACAACGTCACCACACTCTGTCACGTGTTCTCTAAGCATTTACCGTAGATGGGTTTACACTGTAGTTAGTGGTTAGTTGGTGCGTTTCATATGGGCATTAAAGGGAGCAGTATACTGTAGAGCAAACATTGCTTTTATAATTCCACATATGTTATAAATGTTTTTCTTCTGAGCCCTATAATGGGAGAGAAAGACCTTTAAGGTGCTGTGTGTAATATCGGTGTTTGTAAGAAGTCTCTGTATGTAGAAAGCTTTTTAGTCTTTGAATAAAGGGAGGCCAGCGTTGGGATATGGCTTGTCCGAACGGTTAATATTTATGTAACTGAGAACATGTTTTTCTTGTACCAGGTAGGTCACCAAATGTTATGTGCAACATAACTCCTCCTCACTTTACCAGTTAAAGGGTCAGTTCAAATGACCAACAACTATTTCCCCTAGTTCTCAGTCATACAGACAGTTTTAGTTATATGTGACCAAATTTGGATATTCGGCCTCCACCCTCATAAAGCAGAGATGAACAGCATTTAAACAACTTCAGCAGAAACAAAAATCTCCAGAAGCCACGTGGCTGCTCTGGGTTAATCAGACAGATTCAGTTTTGACCATTTCCTCCGTTACTGGATGGAAACGGACTGCTTTCTTGTGTTGTTTAAACAGCTTGGGGAGGTGGAGGAGCTTTGCTAGTCTTTAAACTAAAATCCATGGACCCTTTTCGGTTTGAAGCTGTGTGACTGTCTCCAAACTTTTGAGCCTACAGAGCCTGTATTTTAGTCTGTATCCTCATTACATCATGTGTATACTTGCTTAAACGTTTTTAGGCTTTCTGCATCATCTAATCACCATTTGTGTTGTTTTGTGTATGTTCAGGCTGTAAGGAGTGCTGTGAGCGATGTGTGGGCAGTCTGCCCTGGGCCTCCCTCATTGCTACCATTCTCCTCTACATGGGCGTGGCCTTGTTCTGTGGGTGTGGCCACGAGGCTTTGAGTGGCACCGTCACCATCCTTCAGAACTACTTTGAAGTCATCAGATCTCCAGCAGAAACACTGGATGTGTTCACCATGTGAGTGACTTGTTTTTACCTTTATTTCTATGCCTTCTCTGTCTTCTTACCTCGGGTGACATTACATTCCAGCTGACACTGGGCGAAGGACCGGTGCCATCACAGGGTGGAGACAGATCACCATCCGCCCACATCCACACCTGCAGGCACACCTGGGTCAACGGTTAACCTCACCTGCATGTCTTGGTCATATCAAGTCATGGACTGTGGGAGGAAGTCGAAGAACCCGGAGTAAACCCACGCTAACACAGGGAGATGAAAGCTCCACACACATTACGTAGATATATACCTGCAGGCATGCTATTGATCAGATACATACGGAAGAAACCACCATTAGCTGCAGAGTCTGTTTTTTTTCATAATTGTTACGCATGGAAATAAATCCGATAGGGGTGTGAATATGAGTGATCATGTGACCATACATGCTGTCCACTCATCATTGGAGGAAAAATGCTGGTAGCCCCACCCACTGCCAAAACCAGCCCCCTCCATCCGGTTACAGGCTCCATTGTTTCATGGCAGTTACACGTGGTGATTTAGTTGAATATGTCATATTAAGTCTACAAATAACACCAAACAGATACTCGTGAATCGCTGACACTGTGTTCTCTCCACAGCATCGACATCCTGAAGTACATCATCTATGGCCTTGCAGCTGGATTCTTTGTCTTTGGAGTGCTGTTGCTGGTGGAGGGCTTCTTCACCACCGGAGCTATTAGGGATCTCTATGGAGAGTTCAAGATCACTGCCTGCGGACGCTGCCTGACTGCATTCGTAAGAAATCTTTGTAACCATCACATTTAATGTGGTAGAGATAATACACAATATACATACAGAATATGTTTGTAGCGAGATGTTTTTGGGTAGTTGGAAAAACTGATTATGTCGTTCTAACTCACATGACACCACCCTCTACTGGATTCTATAGGTAATACTGCCCTTCAATCACTGTGTGTTTACCCACTGAGATCTGCATATGGGTGGCTACCGAATAAGTGCCACATAAGGCCACATCCAGCCCTGTCAGCGATGAGCTATTGCCCGCCGATGGCCTGATCTCCATGGATGCAGCTGACGCTTGGCCTTGGCTTTGGCTTGCTTGGCCTCGGCGCAGGCAGCATACAGCGATGTTCATCAGTCACAATCTGTGTCCGGCCTGCCAAACGCTGCCCCCAGGATCAGGCGCCACAGTTCCCTGTTCCACTTCTGTCTCCGGCCATCCCTGCTTCATCTGCAGAGAAAATGAGGATAATATTTCATTATGGTCCAGTCAGGTCAGCGGAAGCCCTCCGCCGCGTGGTGGATCTGTTTGTCTGCGACACAAAGCCCGCTGCCCGCTATGGTTCTCCCAGACATGGCAGGATGACCCACCAGCTTTCCACTGCTCCATCTCATCCCTCCCCTACTGGACAGAATGGGGCAGAAGCAGCTGTCTGTCATTCTGACAGCATCGGGTCAGCGCCTGGAGTCATGGTATGCAGAACTGACTCAGGAATTGGCGGCTCATCCCTGGACCATCCCCCAGTTGTGGGGGTTGTGTCTCAGGAGGTGGGGACAATAGGTGCACTGCCCACTCAGGCTCACTGCTGTCAGGGACCGACTGTCTGGATGGACTGTGCTAGTTTGTGCAGACTATCCAGGTGGCGAGAGTGGGAGCTACCACTGCCTGCTACAAGGCAAAGTGCTTAGGGTTCCTATGCTGGTGTGATGAAAGGAGGCCAGATCCCCCGTCCTGAGCAGCTGGGTCTGATCTCTCCTTTTTACAGTGTTTGATGGACCGAGGTCTGTCTCATGACACTACTCAAGTATTAGTAGTAGTAAGTAAACTACCAGGCAGCTATTTCTTCCTTCCATGCGGGTTTTGGTGACAGACTGGCGTCTGGTCACCCCCGCTGACACTGGTGCTTGAGGGTTTAGTGAAGGACCCCTTTGAGCCTCTAGAGTGTTCCTCTTTAAAGGCGTTATCACTCAAGACAGATTTGCAGCTTGCAGTGAACCTCAGCTAAGACAGCATGTGAACTGACCAGCCAGTCAGTGTAACCCAGTCGCTTGATTCTTCATGGTGACTGCAGCAGGGCTACTCTCAGACAAAACCCCTCCGTCGTTCCCCAGGATGTAAGCAGTTAATTCTGGTTGAGGGTCATAAAGCTGGATGCTTTTGTCCTCCAGCCCATGCGGGGCTCTTTTTTCAGGGCCTGTCCTAACTAGAACAACACAGGACTGGTGAAAAGAGTGAGCTGTGTGTCAGTTGTGTTGCACGTCTCCAATCCTTGAACAGCATTGGGTGCCAGGTAGTAGTGAGAACAGAAGAAACGAATCACCGGCACTCGCGGATAAAATGTGACCCACTGATGACGGCTTATAGCTGAAATGAGGTAGTTTGTTTGCCCAGAATCTAATAAAAAAGACTCTTTATCTGTGAGTGCTGGTGATTTGTTTCCCTCTGGGCATGATGCTCCCACATGTCCCTGAGCTCCTAGATAACCTGCTCTGTTCTGCAGGGATCGGCCATGGCTGCGCTCAGATCAGTTGTGCATTATCTGGGTCTAATATAAAGAAATAGAACAGGCTATAAAGAAATAGGCGGACTGTGGCTCAACATGGTTGGACTCATGTGGTGGCACAACAGGTTGCACATCTGTTGGGCTCCACTCTTTGTACCCATAGAGTCCTGTAGAGGCCGGAGCCTGTTTCAGCTCGAACGAAGGTTACGATATCGTAATCCTAATTCTGTATGCAGAGGCGGAGCATCTCCCGAGGAGGGTGTTGGATACCAAGCAGAGCTGGATGCCACCTTATATACTGTGATAATGCATGTGTTTGGTAGGCCTGTCCTGACTGGAGGAGAGGATTACCCATAGAGTCCAGCAGAGGGCTCTGCCTGTGCTTAAAGAATTAGGGTTACAATACCGTAACCTTTGTTTAAAGATAAGGCTAATATTATATTTTATCATATTTTTACTTTTTAAACAGTTCCCATGAATCACCAAAACCAACAGTGACTGTATCCATTAACAGGTGTTATTAGCTCAACATAGTCACCAAAATGCAGCGTTTCCTCACCAAACTACAGTGACCAGCTTTAGGAAAGAGTCTTTTGTAAGAAATTAATTAATATATTTGTTGTGGCATTTTTAAATATTGACATCTTCAGGAGGACCAGGCTCGGAGCTTGGTAGTGCTCTTCAAAAACATTCTGCTTATATTTATTGAAATTCTCATTCATCCAGACAGCAATCAATAAATCAAATGCTCTGACGTACCTGTGGTTACTGCATTACTGCAATAAACCCGTCTACTTGCACTCATTGCCCATCAGTAGAGTCTTCCACCAGCTGGGGTAACAACAGCCACGTTGGCTGGTGATGGTCATAATGATAACTTTGGGTCTTTGCCTTCAGAGGGACGAAGCGACGGACTGTCAGTGTTGATGCCTTGATGACTTTCTGTACTGTTTATTATATACTGATGATTTCAGACAGCAGCAGCATTGCCAGCTGAAGTACAGCAAACATAGATGGAGTATTTCTGAGAATACTCTTACTGACGATATCAGCATGACAGATCAGTGTCCAGTTATTATAGATCAGGCATTGTCCACATCTGGAAATGTTTCCCTCACATCTGTAGATCAGACACACACAGGTCATTGGAGAGAAGAGGCAGCTGTATACAAGATGTCTTTATGCTTCGGCATGAAATAATGGAGAGAAGTGCCACGATTCGAGTTAAGGGCATGATGGGAAACAAAGGCTGAAACGGTGTATTGCCCTTTTTGCATATTGAGTGTAAATTACATACTGAATTCTGTAGCCCATCTAAAGTAAAGCACATCTTTGATAATTAGTCCTGAATACCTGTCAGTAAGCAGCCATGTTAGAATGACCTAATAATCTCATTGTCATTTTGAACAGTGTGTTTAAGGTGGTTCAATGCTGCCACTCGTGAGGTCTCGTCTCTGTTTGCAGCTGATGTTCCTGGCCTACCTGTTCTTCCTGGTTTGGCTCGGAGTGACTGCATTCACCAGCCTGCCGGTCTTCATGTACTTCAACGTTTGGTCCATGTGCCAGAACACCAGCCTGGTGGAGGGAGCCAACCTCTGCCTGGACCTGCGTCAGTTTGGTACGTTCCAGCTCTGGACCAGATGGACGGACGTGTGATCAATATATCTAGCTTCAGAAGTGAAATAATGAGGCCAGCTGACGACCTTACGGGAAGGCTAATTAACATCCAGTAGTAAGAGAGAATGGATTATTTACTCAGAGCCTTATATGCTTGTACCGTATGCCACAGGTATCGGTGGTTTACTGACAGAAAACAATCCCATCTGTGTTTATTAGATATTAGAGGGTCTGAGGACTTCAGGTCTCAGTTGAGGTAATAGAAGGTCTGAGGACTTCAGGTCTCAGTTGAGGTATTAGAAGGTCTGAGGACTTCAGGTCTCAGTTGAGGTATTAGAAGGTCTGAGGACTTCAGGTCTCAGTTGAGGTATTAGAAGGTCTGAGGACTTCAGGTCTCAGTTGAGGTATTAGAAGGTCTGAGGATTTCAGGTCTCAGTTGAGGTATTAGAAGGTCTGAGGACTTCAGGTCTCAGTTGAGGTAATAGAAGGTCTGAGGACTTCAGGTCTCAGTTGAGGTATTAGAAGGTCTGAGGACTTCAGGTCTCAGTTGAGGTATTAGAAGGTCTGAGGACTTCAGGTCTCAGTTGAGGTAATAGAAGGTCTGAGGACTTCAGGTCTCAGTTGAGGTAATAGAAGGTCTGAGGACTTCAGGTCTCAGTTGAGGTATTAGAAGGTCTGAGGACTTCAGGTCTCAGTTGAGGTATTAGAAGGTCTGAGGACTTCAGGTCTCAGTTGAGGTATTAGAAGGTCTGAGGACTTCAGGTCTCAGTTGAGGTATTAGAAGGTCTGAGGACTTCAGGTCTCAGTTGAGGTAATAGAAGGTCTGAGGACTTCAGGTCTCAGTTGAGGTGGTGGTATTCCAGGCATCACACGAGTGGGCCGGTGATTGATCAGGTTTTTGCATGGAAATGAGGATATGTTGAATGGATATGAATGGATAGGATATGACAAAACACCAGTAAACACTCTAAAACAGTCAATGCAACCCAATAATTCAGCCCAGTATCACAAAGACTGTAGACGTGGACGATAGAAGACATGTATTTCAGAGTCTAACTATATGATATTCTACGTTTTGTTTTTGCTCTGTGTTTGGTCTTTTGGAGTTTCTGTGCAGATATTTAGGATGGAGTAATAGTAAGTAGAGTAAGAGGAGTCACCCTACTAACCAAAAGGAGGTAAAGAAAGTGAAAAAGGTATTTTACAGTGGGCTCATGGCTATGTACACATGGACAAAATAAAAACAAATTAATAATAATAGAGAGGGAGAGAGAGAGAGAGAGAGGTATATAGCAGTACTTGTAGGACAACAGAGGGATATTTAGAGGCAGTACTTCCTTGGAGGAACTGCTAGTTTAAATTACACATTGAGACTGAGACTGGCCAACTAGCCATATAATAAAATAATAAGTCACTAATTGAAAGTCAGGGCCAAAAGAGGGTTTTGAATTTGCATTCAAAGAGCTCCACAGCATCAGACTGTCTGGTGTCTATAAGGGGGTTATTCTGGAGGAAGCTTTGGGGGTCGACAGCAGCCCTGTATGCTGAGAGACGAGGTTCCTGACTGGAGCAGCTTTAACTAGACCAGAAGGACTGCGTCCATTCACAGTTCTGTTAGTCATCAGAAGCACTTTAAAGTCTGATCTGAAGCTAAAACTGCTGTGATATGGACGGTTTCCTGCTTGCTGCAGTGTTGTGAATCACTGGAAGGCTTCTGGTCCTAGAATGTGGCAGACCTGACAGAACATTAATAATAATAAATGAAAAAAAAATTAAAAAAAATAATAAAAATCCAGTCTGGCGATACAGCGGTGTGAGCTCAGATCTGTGCTTCAGGAAGACCTGATTTTAGCCATGCTGCTTCGGTGAAAGAGGGCAGGCTTGGTGATATCTAACTATGGCTGTCTTAAAGCTAGTGGGAACAGAGCCAAGACACAAGCTGTCAACATTATAACAGCATTGTAGGTCCCAGCAGTGGCCATAGATCCTGAACAGGTTCAGTGGGTTTGGGAGCTGAGACCAGTCTAAGACCAGAGACCAGAGCTTTGAGTTCTTCACTGTGATCACTTCAGGTGCATTCCCACCAACAACACACGGTGGACATACTGGACAGGTCCCAGTGGAGCAGTAATCTCCATTAAAATAAAATAACACAGAGATTATTTCAGAGCTGTGGGAAACTAATATCCATATGTTTCTCAGGAGCGGTGAGCATCTCTGAGGAGAAGAAGGTGTGTACAGGATCTGAGAAGTTCTTCAAGATGTGTGAATCCAATGAGGTAAGAAGACAAAAATATCTGAAGTCACACAGCAAATATCATATGTGACCAAGACAACAAGCAGAAACATGTAAACTCTGAATTTCCATCAAAAAACAGCTGGACTTGACCTTCCACCTGTTCGTGTGCACACTGGCGGGAGCAGGAGCTGCTGTCATCGCCATGGTGAGGACCATCGCTCTCGTATCATATCACTTTACAATAGGAAAGACATGGACGCGTAGTTTACTGGACGCCTCCTATGGTCTACACTCAGAGTGTCTAGTATTGTACTGAATATGAACACACACCCACTGAGGAGTGGATGTGGCGTCACCGAGCTGTTGGCGTATCAGAGGTGTGGACAGGATCAGGCCCGTCAGATGTCCTTCCACCTTTAGCGTAGTGAGAAGTCTCGAGGGTCGGCATCCATCCCACCAAGACTAACTGTGAAGCCTTGAAACACCACAGAGCCTCAGTAGAAAGAAGGACCTGCAGTGTGACAGCATGTTATTAAAGTTATGGATCAGATGTATTTGTGGCAGCATGGTTTCCTCTGCCAGGTGGATGTCAAAGATATAGAGTATATTAAACATGGTAATATGATAGAATAGGATCCCTATTAATGTCTGCTTTAGACGGTTTACGGTCAGTTTTTATGACTTTAACTGGCCTCCACAGTGAAAAGCAGCGCACAGCGTGTTGGACATGCGAAGGCTCGTCTCCATTATGGACGTGTCCATCAGCTGGTTAGCTCGTCAATAACTGTCTGGCTGCTGTTTAGTACAGCAGGTCTGTTGAGCTTTTCCCTGAAAACAGCTGCCTGCTGTGGCTGAAAACTACGAACTATGAACCAGAACCATAAAGCAGCAGGCAAGAAAGCAATAATGATGAGCTGAAATATGCTGAGAGAAAATCTTTCCACTTTAGATTCTTAATAAAGGACTAAATCAGTGGATCTCTGAATAAAAGTTTCTTTTCATCACTACTGATTCACTACTAATACATCGTCATGTGACTGACTGTTAATATAATAATGTAATACAGCCATTTAGAAGCATAGCCTACTCAAAATAACTTCTTATGCTGAGTAAAAAGTCTTTGATTTTGTTCAGATTGCTTCTTTTTGTCATTTTTTTCTGTATTTGATAGTTGACAGAGTCAGCGACAGGAAGTTGCCATTATACACCTTGAGATCTGGTCGCACTCTTCACATAAATAGGAGGCATCATTTCCCCCCTTATGTACCAGAGACACAGAATCGGTGGAGATGTTCCCAACATCATGTAACCGGATGACCAGAGAGGCGGCCATTTTCAGGTTTACCTTTCTGTAGTAACGCACGGCTGTCGGTGGCTGACAAAACTACCGCCACAAAGTAAAACTTATCACGAAAGCCACCACGAGACATTATCTGCCTGATGTTACTCGTGTTGTCCTTCATGTAGCGAACTAAATAAGTGACTTGGTCATACTCCCGAGTCGAGGGACACCTCGGAGCAAAGACTGGAGGCCTGTCTCATGTACTAGTCTCAGGATGTAATGACTGTTTTATGAAAATAACTTTTTTGAACCACATTTGCTTCAAGACAGAGGAAACACGATAAATACCTTCAAGTGGCGCTGCAAAACAGTGATGAACAGAGCTTTCCATCCAGCAGGAAACAGCAGCCAGCTCGGGGGTCCGGGGCCAGAAAAGTCCCAATCTGGTCCCTCTGGTACTGTCCAACGCCTCTGCTCCACCAGCTTCACTGGTTTTCATTAGTTAGAGTTAGTGCATGTTAGCCCAACGTCTGTAGATATTAATACTGTCTTTAAAACCATACGTACTCCTGACTGATCAGGACTTTGTAGTTAAGAGTCATTAGGTCTAGACTTAGACTTAGACTTAAAAACTATGCAGTTTCACAGCATTTGGGACCAAGAGGTTAGTTAAATAATTAATATATATATTATTAAATAATTATTTTATTATTTACACAAAATATGTTTTTTTTACTGAACTTAAGTCGGTCCGTTGCCTAAACCTAACGAGGCAGCGGGTTGTGTCACCGTAACAATTAGCACCAATCGCCATTTTCTTTGGTTCTAGTCAAATGACCACAGAAAACAGTTCGATGTCCATTCTACTCCTGTTATATGGTCCATACACACTAAATCTACAGTCATCAGTTATAGAAAACACGCCTCGTATGAAACGATAAAATGAGTCCATTGTTAGTTTTGTACTCCGGAGACTCCGGCAGAGGACAGCAGCTGGCAGCTCCAGGTGATGGACCTTCAGTTAGTGGTTATCTGGAGCACCTTGAATTCATCCAGCACAAACCTCGGCGTCCCAGCAGGTGGTGGAACGGGTCTAACCGGCGTAACAGCAGAACCAGAAGTTCTGGTGATGTGGTCTGAATCTGAGCTGGAGCTGTCGGCCCTCTCCTCCCGGCTAAGCGTCCTGGTGACGGACAGGACAAAACAAAGTAGACGTTGTTTTCTTGTTCCTGCCACTTTGACAGAACAAACACTTTAAATGTGACTGACTGAGCCTCAGGGCAGCTCTGCCTCTGGTCCTCTCATGTTGGACTGAGGACGGGCTGGACGCCACAATGGCTGTGTTTAAACGGACACAAATAATGGGAATAAAGGCCCAATCACATTAAAAATGCTTCATGTAAATCGGAAGATTCTGATCCGATATGGCCCAGTCAGAAAGAATTTTCATTCCGAATGAGAGAGGTGGTTTATGGTATTACCAGACCGGATGGAGCGCGGCTAGCCGGTTAGCATGCTAGTAGCCGTAGCTACTGTATCTCTACTGTACATAGATCAACTCTGAAACCTCTCACATGCAGCTGACAGTATTAGTATCATATTCGGGTACCGTTCGGACTAAAGGTGTCCGTACACGCAAAACACTCGCTAGTTGTTTTGTGGTTTGCTTCTTAGGGGCTGTCATTAACCCTTGCCTTTCCTGCCCCCCTCAGGTCCATTTCCTGATGGCTCTAGCTGCTAACTGGGGTTACCTGAAGGACGCCAGCCGGATGCAGAAGTATGAGGACATCAAGTCGAAGGAGGAGCAGGAGCTGCATGACATCCACTCGACACGCTCCAAAGAACGACTCAATGCCTACACATAAACACACAGCTACGAGAAACAACACATGCACACTGTCTGACACACACACACACACACACACACACACACACACACACACACACACAGGGCCTTAGCATGGCAGAAACACACAGTACATCATGAGTGAGTAAAACAACACAAACGTACGTTCAGAGACACAAACGGATGAAAACACAGACGCCACGCGGTAGATCATTGGCTCAGGTGAGCTATGCTAACACTTAGCAGTTAGCTATGCTAACACTTAGCTCCACTATGCTGATTTTCTTCATACCTTTATCAACTTTTGAGTGAAAGCAAGCCTTTAGCGTTACCTTAAAACTGAAAACCAGACAGACAGATTACAGACTGCTGAAATCACTGACAAGACGCTGAGGGAGTTATAAAGGCTTAAATTTATCAGCCCTTTGGGGTCCTAAGCTCGTGTCCCCCTTCAACCCCCGTGTCCCCAAAGTCGCTTTGCAGTGAATGGGAAGAACCTGGCCTAAGATTACAGCTGGAAACCAAATTAACTATGGAAAGGTAATAAAACACCTAAACAAATACAGTATGAGCATAAAATAGTCAAGACAGATAATACTATCTAGATAATATATACTCGGTAAAAACACTTTCAGACAGGTGAATAATGAGCAGAAGAACCCAAAGAAATGTTATACTTTAATTTGCTTGTCTGTGGCTCCTGGTGGCTTAAAGCTTAACCGGCTTACCGTTCATCACCATGGTGATAACGACAGAGCTGATGGGAGCATGATGCTAACATGATGTTAGCATAGCACGCTAGAGTCAAGCATCTACAGCAAAGACACGGTCTGGTGTCTATGAGCTCATCATTTAAGGTGGAGCTCCCAACAGCCTCCATACCTGCAGCACACACACACACACACACACACACACACACACTCATAGATGTGGCTGAATGGTCGGTGTTGTGTAGGCAGTGTTGTATGGTGGTGTCATGCTGTGTCGTGTCGTTTCGCCACATTATGATGACTGGTATTGCTGAAACATGGCCCCCAAGGATATGTGTTTCCCCCAGATGGGCGGGTAGAAATGGGTAGCTCTGATACCCCCATCGACCTGCCGTCCTCTTTCTCTACTACGTGACCTCTTCGTCTTGAGCCCGGTTTCATTAGCTGCTCCACGTGATCTTGTTCCTCAGACTGAAGTTCAGGCTTCACAGTTCAGTGTAATAATATAATGAAACCATCTGTTGATTGATGAGGACGACATCCACAATTATCGGATTTTCCAAATTCGCCTAATATTGCTTTATTGGTACTCTATCACACGTCGGGCTCATTGAGCTCACTTTGACCTTTCAGAGTAAAAGCCCTTACGATGGCGTCTAAACCAGCTGATGAAACCGGGCTCAGAGTCCTTCCACCTTCGTCCCCAGTTCGTACGAACTGGTGGTTTATCCTCAGAAACAGCACATCTTAGCAGCACAAAGTCTTTTTAACACGTCTCGTCTTCTCATCAGTCTGATAAAGACTGTCAGTATTATTTATATGTAATTTTAGAGCTGGGGGTATTTAAATGGGGCAGGTGTGTGTGTCCGGGGGGGTTGTTATATGACTTTTTCACATTTTCATGTAATGGTTCTATATTTCAGTGGTTCTGCACACAAAAACACACAAACACACACAAACACACGTGTATACACCGATCGTCTTTCACTTTTTGTTGTGATTTCTTTTTTATATCTCTCTTTCAAAAAGCCCGAATGTGACCAAAATGACCATTTAGATCGATAGATAGATCGATAGATAGATAGATAGATTTACCAGTAAGCTGTGACTGATGCGAACAGTCGGCGTGTGGTTGGTGACATACAGATGCTGACTGTGAGTTGTGGGTGGTGTGGCGGTTGTAGAGGCTGCTTTCAGGGTGGAGGATTCACGGTTGAAATGGATTAGATGGAGCGGTGTCGGCTGAGGGACTGATACTGGGGGGGTTTGTGGTTTTAAGGCTGCTCCACCTCAGATCTGCTGTCTCAGTCATCTTCTGGACGCTGTATACTCCATATTATTATATTACTATATTTGCTGGAATGCAACTTTAAGTAACTTATTTGAATCTGATCTCAACTAAAATACTGTCTGCTCGCAGTTTGAAGCTCAAGTTTTACTTGCTGCTATTTTTGACTCTGGACTTCTGATCTGAGAGCGGGAACAGCTTTAAACCTGAACTAGTCTCATGTGGTGTGTTCAGCACTCAGATCTGCAGATTGAAGGAGATTTGAAACCGCTGGGACGCCGGCGTGCGGCGCTGCTGTGTTCGTATCATTTAGCTCAGAGGACGACAGCAGTATGTGATGACTCTCTATCTGGAGATGAAGGTGGTGATCGCATTAGTCATTGAAAGGGTTTGATTTGATGAGACTACCAGCACACACACACACACACACACACACACACACACACACATACACATACACACTACCATCGGCATCACTCTGAGCTGTAATTATTTCCTCTTTTACTTTTCACCAATAACATTTCACTATTTTATTATCAACTTTTAATCTCTTTTTAAATGTGAAATCATTTAATTAGAAAAGAAGTAAATGTTTTTCTTTTTCCTTTTTGTGGGCAGTATTACACACTGCACCGACAGTAACTCTGTAAAAAGATATACTTATACGTGAAACAGTGGAGGCGAGCAGCCGGGACAGTGATTTCCTGCTGGAGTCTGGAGGAGGTGGTTCAGTCCCAATGTCCTGAGCCTTGACTCCTGAAGCTGCTTCTACACACAGCTAGGATTAGAAACAGAAACCGTCAATATATACTTATCAATAACAGAGGCGTGCCACCAATCAGTGAGGTCTTTCCACATGGTGGTGGACATGCTGGCTGATTTACAGGCTGGTGGAAAAGGCTCTGCAATAATTCACACAAGATATTATTTACAGTCACAGAAGTAAAACTGTAAAGTCAGAAGATGAACCTGCATGGAAGGACCTGCATGGAAGGACCTGCATGGAAGGACCTGCATGGAAGGACCTGCATGGACAGGACCTGCATGGACAGGACCTGCATGGAAGGACCTGCATGGACAGGACCTGCATGGAAGGACCTGCATGGAAGGACCTGCATGGAAGGACCTGCATGGACAGGACCTGCATGGAAGGACCTGCATGGACAGGACCTGCATGGAAGGACCTGCATTGAAAGGACCTGCATGGACTATCTTCAAGACCTGTATGGACAGGACCTGTCCATGCAGGTCCTGTCCATACAGGTCTTGTCCATACAGGTGCGGTGCCAGAGCTTGCTCTCCTGGGGTTTTCTCCCAGACTACATTGAACCGAACCTCTGAATCTGGTTCTTATTGTTGTGTAAATGCAGCTGAACCTGACAAACTAAAACCGTCCGTCAGTCAGTGAAGGGGACTCGTCCAGACTCGAGTCCGTTCAGGTGTCTCGGCTGCCTACCGTCAGTATTTTTAAGGCTCTAGTTTTACAGTAACAGTTTCTCTCATTTCATTGCCTGACAAAACGTCTGATGTCTGATCAGTGTTTTAACTTCAGATAAACGAAAACATGTTTTGTGCACTTATTGACCATTGCTCCCTCTCTCTCTCTCTCTCCCTTCCTCTCTCTCCCTCTCTCCTCCTCCCTCCCTCTCCCTCTCTCTCCCTCTCTCTCTTCCTCCCTCCCTCTCTCTCCCTCCCTCTCTCTCTCCCTCCCTCTCTCCCTCTCTCTCTCTCTCCTCCCCCTCTCTCTCCCTCCCTCCCTCTCTCTCTCTCTCTCTCCTCTCTCTCTCTCTCTCCCTCCCTCTCCCTCTCGCTCCCTCTCTCTCTCTCCCTCCCTCCCTCTCTCTCTCTCTCCCTCTCTCTCTCTCCCTCCCTCCCTCCCTCTCTCTCTCTCTCTCCTCTCTCTCTCTCTCTCTCCCTCCCTCCCTCTCTCTCTCCCTCCCTCCTCTCTCCCTCCCTCCCTCTCTCTCTCCCTCCCTCCCTCCCCTCTCTCTCCCTCCCTCCCTCTCTCTCCCCTCCCTCTCTCTCTCCCCTCTCCTCTCTCTCTCCTCTCTCTCCCTCCCTCCCTCTCCCTCCCTCCCTCTCTCTCTCCCTCTCTCTCTCTCTCTCTCTCTCTCTCTCCCCCTCTCTCTCTCTCTCTCTCCCTCCCTCTCTCTCTCTCCCCTCTCCCTCCCTCTCTCTCCCTCCTCCCTCTCTCTCCCTCCCCCTCTCTGTGTATAAGTGCATTGACATCCCCATAGTGGGATCTGTGTATAGTCTTGCAGCATTGGTTATAATCTGAAGAAATAACGATGATAAAAACGAGTGAATTCATAATAATGAAGATAATCTTATACTCTGTTAAAAAAAGAAAAAAAGACAGTGAATCTAGTTGTTGTTTGTGGCATGGTTATGCATTAAATGGTCATAATTTAAATGATGAAATAACACAAAAAAGGAGCCATTATTTCCACGGCGCTGTTCTGCTGTTTCTTTTCTTCTCCTCTTTTTTGTGCAGTCTTGCGGTTCCTGTTGCTAACGCTGTTGCTAACGCTAGCCTGCCTGCTCAGCTGTTTACCACCAGAGCAATATATTGTAGCGGTCTGATGAAATCAAGATATAAACAATACCATACATTTATGGCCTACAACTGCATGAAGTCTTAAGTGATATGATCATGGTGTTCTTTATTGTTTCTCCTAATAAAGCAGATTTGCAGATGTGATGTAATGTATTGCTCTGGCCACCCATTATCCTGCTCACATCCTCTTCCTCAGCCTGGCCGCTGAGGCTTAAATCACAGTCCACAGTCAGGTTTTTGAATTGAAGAGTGTCCTACGTCCATGTAACCTAGCAACAAGCACGGCCTGCCCAGCTCACGCAGCCAAATCGCCATCTGTAACGGACGCCAACGAGGCAAAATCATATTCAGGACACTTCCAAAGTAGATTTTGAGAGTGAAGCAGCATGAAGCCTGTTAGCGGGCAGCAGTAACTGAACGCTGGTATAAATACAGATATATTGTATGGATACCGCCTAAAGATCTACGGATATGTATCTAAAATCTGATATTTTCTGTTTGAACTGCCATGAGAGGATGTGAGCTGCTCATTCACCTCGTCTCCGTGGAAAGACGAACATGTGTATTGACCCGTACTAATCCTACGTCCGTCTTGTCTAACCACCGACCGCGGCTGAACAAGGATTTACCATCCCATCATCCCGACCGCATCCAGAAAACTGAGCGTCAGCCTGATAAAGCATGAATTTCAATAACAAGAAACCTGAAGATTTGGCTTCTATAAAACCTGGGCTCTGCATCACAGGGTGAAAAGTCACATCGTCTGTGTCTAAACGATTTCAGCTCTGTCCATCGCGAACCGAACCACAGATCTAAAGCTGACGATGGCGCTCTGTGACCTTAAACTGATCATCACGTTTCAGACCCAGGTATTACGTCAGGTTGGACATTTTGGACGTTGGGTGTAGACTTTTTCTGTTTCACCATAGTATGCTAAACTTTTTGTACTTCGCTCTGGTTGCTTAGTAGCAGGCTTTATCGGATTCACTCCTCCATTTTTGTACATATCTGTGCCAACAGCTCGGGCAGACAGTGGCTTTTTTTATTTGTAAAGACATAAACTTGCTTGCATATATAAATAAAATGAAATAATACACTTGTGTACTTGTTAATAAGGGAATGATTTGAGTTTGTGTCTTCATTTCATCCTGTAACTCTTCAGTGGTTACCTATAAGACTTTGTAAATCGTTTATCAGAGTAATGCTGATGTTTTTTGTGTTTCTTGTGTGTCGTCAGCGGCACATTCAAGCTGTCTGAGGATCAGGCGTGAAAAGCAATAAAAAGGGCAACAGCAGCATGCAGCGGGGCAGCAGTGGGCAGTTTAGGATCCGGCATCCTGCGTCCGGCTGTCTCAGTTTTAAGGCTCTCCATCACAACCCCACCACAAAAAATGATGCTGTTGTCAAGAAAAGGCAACACGAACCGGATGTGACAAACAGGTGGTGAGATGAACTGAAGGGTCCCCTCCCCATAACAAGATGCTGATGATTACATTATTATGATACATGAACACTACATGGGACAGATGGACGGAGAACACATTAAAAACACTGATGTTTTTCTCACCCTAAAATAAAAACATTATAGTAAAGATAAAGTAAATATGTCATTGGAAAGGTCCACAGAGATTCCCCCAAACATGCTGCTACACAGTAATGTGGCACCGACCCAGAGCCTCTGATCCAGGTCATCTGGTCTCACTGAGATGCTCTTTGAAATAAGGAAGAACTGCCAGCACTTAGTCAGTATAATTATTCATATTTTTATTAAAAATGTGCATGTAACTATTGGTGAATAGCAGCCACTGTGGCCAGAAGTGACGCCCCTGAAGGTAAATGTGGTGAAAGTAGAGAGGACTCAGTAATGTCTTTTAAACAGCCATATCTGTGTGAAGTTTACGAACAACAGCTAGCATTAGCCACCATAAGCTACCGGTCAGCCAACCCTCTGAGTATACTAAACTGACCCTAACACGTCATTTCATCGCTTGCTATGGAGTGTTCATTTTTCAGTTGCATAGTCTTGATTATATGCTGCACGAGATGGGTTGAGTGGTGTAAAGACATGAAATAAAATATGTATAAAGAACATTATATGCAGTGGTTCCAGTCTGTGTTGGTGGTAGGAAGACGGGGCAGCACAACTTCGAATAACACAAGTACTATTTTCATCTTCACTATTTACACAGAAAAATACACAGTTTAATGAAAAACAATCAGACAGGTATGAAAAATAACTTTAGGGCATTTTAAATGGAAACATTTTTTCTTATTCAGCTGAACAATATAAAGAGCAAACCAGGAAACACAGATTTAACGTTTTAAAATATTGTTTTATGGCTTTGCAAAAATACTGTCATGTATCACTGGGTATAAATATTGCAAGTCTGAAATTGGAGCTGTATTAATGTACTAATATATTAATGTATTAATATATTAATGTAAATAGAATCAGTGTCAGATGAGGCTTGGTCCAGGTCCTAGGTTGAAAATGTGAAATAAAAGAAATGAATGTCTGAGGGTGTGGTTTTAGAGAGAAGACCAGACCTCTGTCTGAAGGTGTGGTTTTAGAGAGAAGACCAGACCTCTGTCTGAGGGTGTGGTTTCAGAGAGAAGACCAGACCTCTGTCTGAGGGTGTGGTTTTAGAGAGAAGACCAGACCTCTGTCTGAAGGTGTGGTTTTAGAGAGAAGACCAGACCTCTGTCTGAAGGTGTGGTTTTAGAGAGAAGACCAGACCTCTGTCTGAAGGTGTGGTTTTAGAGAGAAGACCAGACCTCTGTCTGAAGGTGTGGTTTCAGAGAGAAGACCAGACCTCTGTCTGAGGGTGTGGTTTTAGAGAGAAGACCAGACCTCTGTCTGAAGGTGTGGTTTTAGAGAGAAGACCAGACCTCTGTCTGAAGGTGTGGTTTTAGAGAGAAGACCAGACCTCTGTCTGAAGGTGTGGTTTCAGAGAGAAGACCAGACCTCTGTCTGAAGGTGTGGTTTTAGAGAGAAGACCAGACCTCTGTCTGAAGGTGTGGTTTTAGAGAGAAGACCAGACCTCTGTCTGAAGGTGTGGTTTCAGAGAGAAGACCAGACCTCTGTCTGAAGGTGTGGTTTTAGAAAGACCAGACCTCTGTCTGAAGGTGTGGTTTCAGAGAGAAGACCAGACCTCTGTCTGAAGGTGTGGTTTCAGAGAGAAGACCAGACCTCTGTCTGAAGGTGTGGTTTCAGAGAGAAGACCAGACCTCTGTCTGAAGGTGTGGTTTCAGAGAGAAGACCAGACCTCTGTCTGAAGGTGTGGTTTCAGAAAGACCAGACCTCTGTCTGAAGGTGTGGTTTTAGAGAGAAGACCAGACCTCTGTCTGAAGGTGTGGTTTTAGAAAGACCAGACCTCTGTCTGAAGGTGTGGTTTTAGAGAGAAGATCAGACCTCTGTCTGAAGGTGTGGTTTTAGAGAGAAGACCAGACCTCTGTCTGAAGGTGTGGTTTTAGAAAGACCAGACCTCTGTCTGAAGCTGTGGTTTTAGAGAAAAGACCAGACCTCTGTCTGAAGGTGTGGTTTTAGAGAGAAGACCAGACCTCTGTCTGAAGGTGTGGTTTTAGAGAGAAGACCAGACCTCTGTCTGAAGGTGTGGTTTTAGAGAAGACCAGACCTCTGTCTGAAGGTGTGGTTTTAGAGAGAAGATCAGACCTCGGTCTGAAGGTGTGGTTTTAGAGAGAAGACCAGACCTCTGTCTGAAGGTGTGGTTTTAGAAAGACCAGACCTCTGTCTGAAGCTGTGGTTTTAGAGAAAAGACCAGACCTCTGTCTGAAGGTGTGGTTTTAGAGAGAAGACCAGACCTCTGTCTGAAGGTGTGGTTTTAGAGAGAAGACCAGACCTCTGTCTGAAGGTGTGGTTTTAGAAAGACCAGACCTCTGTCTGAAGGTGTGGTTTTAGAGAGAAGATCAGACCTCTGTCTGAAGGTGTGGTTTTAGAGAGAAGACCAGACCTCTGTCTGAAGGTGTGGTTTTAGAAAGACCAGACCTCTGTCTGAAGCTGTGGTTTTAGAGAAAAGACCAGACCTCTGTCTGAAGGTGTGGTTTTAGAGAGAAGACCAGACCTCTGTCTGAAGGTGTGGTTTTAGAGAGAAGACCAGACCTCTGTCTAAAGGTGTGGTTTCAGAGAGAAGACCAGACCTCTGTCTGAAGGTGTGGTTTTAGAGAGAAGACCAGACCTCTGTCTGAAGGTGTGGTTTCAGAGAGAAGACCAGACCTCTGTCTGAAGGTGTGGTTTCAGAGAGAAGACCAGACCTCTGTCTGAAGGTGTGGTTTCAGAGAGAAGACCAGACCTCTGTCTGAAGGTGTGGTTTTAGAGAGAAGACCAGACCTCTGTCTGAAGGTGTGGTTTTAGAGAGAAGACCAGACCTCTGTCTGAAGGTGTGGTTTTAGAGAGAAGACCAGACCTCTGTCTGAAGGTGTGGTTTTAGAGAGAAGACCAGACCTCTGTCTGAAGGTGTGGTTTTAGAGAGAAGACCAGACCTCTGTCTGAAGGTGTGGTTTCAGAGAGAAGACCAGACCTCTGTCTGAAGGTGTGGTTTTAGAAAGACCAGACCTCTGTCTGAAGGTGTGGTTTTAGAGAGAAGACCAGACCTCTGTCTGAAGGTGTGGTTTTAGAAAGAAGACCAGACCTCTGTCCGAAGGTGTGGTTTTAGAGAAGACCAGACCTCTGTCTGAAGGTGTGGTTTTAGAAAGAAGACCAGACCTCTGTCTGAAGGTGTGGTTTCAGAGAGAAGACCAGACCTCTGTCTGAAGGTGTGGTTTTAGAGAAAAGACCAGACCTCTGTCTGAAGGTGTGGTTTTAGAGAGAAGACCAGACCTCTGTCTGAGGGTGTGGTTTTAGAGAGAAGACCAGACCTCTGTCTGAGGGTGTGGTTTTAGAGAGAAGACCAGACCTCTGTCTGAGGGTGTGGTTTTAGAGAAAAGACCAGACCTCTGCCTGAGGGTGTGGTTTTAGAGAGAAGACCAGACCTCTGCCTGAGGGTGTGGTTTTAGAGAGAATACCAGACCTCTGTCACCACGGCTCCGCTCTGCTTGAGGCTCCAGCAGCGTTAACAGGCCAACAGTTATTGTATTTGTACAATCATTTTGCCCTTGATGTACATCTATTCGATGTACAGTAAATAACTCCAAAAGTGCCATAATCTGACCGTTGATTCATCCAGATGAATCCTACGTCTGTTTACGTACCAAACTCATGTGACGTCTTTATAGCCCGTCATGCTCGACGTAGACCGCGATGCTGATGAAGAGCTGGTGATGATGCTGGTTTGAAGAGAGCTTGCTTGAGAGATGGTCAGCCTTGTTATTTATTTGATAATGGTAGTTTGAGGTCACAGTCACACTGTCTTGGTGTTGTAACAGCGGGTGTAAGTGATGAACTGATGGATGCAGACCCTCTTCCATGCAGCGTCGCTGTGTCAGCTTGTTTCACATACACAACCAAAAACACTATGAACATAGTACTGAAGGTGTCTCTTTATTTGTTCTCAATGATAATCTTCCTCAAAATATGATCATTTTAAGCCTTTGATGCGATACTAGGCTAGAGGTTGGAGGCTACATTAGCTGCTATTAGCATAAAACAGCCCACCGTTCAGCTGGAGTCCAGCGAGGTCGAAGTCTGCTCTGCTTAGACGGGTCAGTCCAGACCACTATAACATGTTTGTTACACAGTTTGCTTTGTTTGCAACTTATTCTTGAATAGCCAGTCACACAGCCGTTTTCTTTAGAAATAATCAGAAATAGTGAATGATAGTTTGTATATGGATATGCACAACAGAAAGCATGTCCATGCCGGAGAAGGCCTCACTACTGGTATACTGGTTCCTTAGGAACTCCCATAGTCTCTACCGGCCGTTGTACAAAAATACAAGCAGTACAGCTAAGTCAAATGATGCCCAGGTTTTCGTAGATGACGTCGTCAAGAGACGAGTCCGTGGCATTTGTTGTGGTCATACTGGGAGTAAGAGAGGACGATGAAGAGCAGGAAGGGATGGAGTTCGAGGATGAAGAAAGACTAGATGATGGTGTTGTTTTGCAGACTTGAGCATAAAGGTGGGCGAATGGGTCTGGCTTGCTGTCATTTTTAGGAGACACTTCCTCCTTCTTGCTCATGGGCTCAGAATAAATAGGTTCATCATCTTTGCTCTGAGAGACAGTTTGTGTCATCTGGACTGGGCTGATTTTGTCGTACACCTCCGAGTAGACTGGATCTGGGTGATCGGGGGTAAAGCAGGGATGTGGGCCAGTGGAGTTTGGAGGGGGACTGGTGGATTCTCTTGAGCTGGGCGGTTTGAGTGGCAGAAAACTTGCAGGGTCTACATACAGAGCCATGGTCGGTTGCGCTTTTGGCACAGATTGGATGCAATCGGCTGGGTCAGCATATACAGCTTCTGATTGGCCACTAAGATGACCTCCCGAGCGGCCGTCATGCGTCGGGACTAGTGGAAGAGGCATGAGTGTGATGGGAGCTGGCTGCACTGATACACTCCCTGATGAACCAACCGAATCTTCCTGAGCATGTGCAACCTCTTCTACAGCAGCAGATTTCCTTTCCTGCGCCCTTGGTTTGTCCTCCAGAATGGCAGCCGTACCGCTCACATCTGGCGTTTTGGCTCCGGTAACGTTGGTGGCTCCGGTAACGTTGGTGGTTTTGGTAACGTTGGTAGCTCCGGTAACGTTGGTGGTTTTGGTAACGTTGGTAGCTCCGGTAACGTTGGTGGCTCCGGTAACATTGGTGGCTCCGGTAACGTTGGTGGCTCCGGTAACATTGGTGGCTCCGGTAACGTTGGTGGTTCCAGTAACGTTGGTGGTTCCGGTAATGTTGGTGGCTCCGGTAACGTTGGTGGCTCCGGTAACGTTGGTGGCTCCGGTAACGTTGGTGGCTCCGGTAACGTTGTCACGCTCTCGGTTTTGGCTGCCTACAGCCACAGCTGAAGTCTTCTGCTTGATGGTGGTCTGAATCAGGGAGAAGATCGTCTCGGCCTGATGCGTCTCAAAGGTGAATGTTCCTGGACCGGAGTCGCAGCGTCTGCCGGCTTCAATGGTGAAGGCCAGCTGGTAAAACAACACAGAGGCATATTAGCACGTTCATGTAATTCTAGGAATGAAAAGCAATTCAACACGCCAGTCATAATTCCTACTCTTGTGAAAATTGTATAATTCACTTTTCATTGACCATGTGAGCAGAGGGGAAGTTGGGATTGCTCGTGACATTGAAAGCATTACCTTATCTCGACCGTATCGTCGCAGCAGTTCGTATGGCCACTCTCGAACAACGTTCTTCTGCGTCTCTCTCAGCAGCAGCGCCTCTCGGCCCACCTGCAGCCAGTACGACCCCTTCAGGCCACAGCGAGTCGCTGCATCGGTCCTCTGCACCGTCACCCAGAACTCTGAGGCTGGACACGACAGATCAATACTATGCAAACTACAGTTATCGACGTGTGGTGGTATGCTTCGCCAACCGGTCCCGCTGCAGTTTACATCCATGTCTGTCCAAAATGTCGTCACTTCATCGTTTCACCTTATTGAATTCTTAAGTGGACATTTGTATGGATGGACGGACAGACACCCTGACAGAGACTCAGGACCTGACTGTAATAAAACAGTTTAAACAATCAAGTCCTGCTTAACACTTGGCCAGAACTGTAATCATGACACCAAGTCACTGTCTGTGTGTTTGAGTCAATGAATAATTTGTATTCAGTCTCATTTGCCTGTTAGAATGTTTGTTGTGTGTTAGTTTGTTGTTATTGATCAGTGATTATTGTCATTACATGCACTGATTTTAATCTGTAACTTGAGATTTGAATGATTACTGTAAATATCAGGGGATGCGGACGCTGCTTCTGCAGCCGTCAGTATTCCTCTGAACTCCCTTACAAATCAAGAAATAGATGAATTGAAAATGAAAACATATTGCCTCTGGCCACGGCTGGCGATGGCGTGGAGCCATAATAAAACAGTTTGCAGTTGGATGAAGCCATAAAACAAACATGTCAGTAGACGCTGCTCGTCCTCTATGATTTCAGAGGCAAGAAGCTCAAAATATAAAAGAGTAAGTGGCTGAAATGAACAATTACCAAATCTCAATATCATTTTTTCTTTCTTCTTAAAAAACAAATCCTGTTAATTTAGGTCTTTTTGCTGAGCTGCAGCCACTGGCGTCAGTTAACGCAGCAGGTAGCTGGTTGTAGCAGCTCTGAAGGATCCAGTGAAGTCCATCAGACCCACCACCGTACCCCCCCTGGCTCAGTCCAGACAGCCGAGGGAGGCTCGGGGCTGTCTGAGGCATGTGGCAGCGGCAGGCCTGCCCGCCGCCCGCCGCCCTTCGCCCGCCACACGCCAATCCGCCGCCCTTAGAATCCTAATGGGTTTGGATAGTACTCTAATCACTCCGATGGCATGATCTGCTCTGTTTATCATCTGCCAAAATATGGATGATTCCACATATTGTCTCTCTAACAGGTAGCTGTTCAGCAGCAGGTACATCTGCTTCAGCTGGTTCTAACTAGCCACCAGCTGTAGTCGCTCGTCTGGCGTGTGTTTGATGCAGCCAATCAGCTCTTTGATAAAAGGAAAAGTAGATTTACCTTCATCTGCTGAGGCGTAAATCTGGTTCTCCTCCATCTGAAGCTGCTTGGAGCCGACAGCTCTCTGAGGAGAAACACATGGTTGTCCGGTTGAATTAGCTGGTCTACAGCCGCTGCATACAAACTGATTTACTCCTGACCGAATAACAATCACCGAGCTGCTGATACAACTGATGTCATTTCATTTCCCGCTCACCTGAAACGAGCTGTCACACAGTTTTTCAACCCACTCCACACAGTCGTCCTTGAGTGCAGCAAACACCATGGTTCTGTCCCGTGTCTCCACACAAAATGCTGACATGTTCTCCTGTGAACAGCACAGACAGCAGCTTCTGTGATCTGTTGAACTACTGCTGATACATGCAGACATGACGAACAACCGGGAGGCTGACCATGGGACAGGCCTCAGCATTTGGGGGGAGTCTGAGGACACTGAGTAGCTCGGACAGTCGGACCACCTTCAGCTTCCTGTCCACATGAGGCTGGTAGTGTCTCCTGACGCCAGCCACATGATCACCTCCAGCACCGCCACCTGGAGGACACACAACGGACAGACAGACAGAGGCCTGCTATGTTAACATTACTTATCCAGCAAACAGACTCATAATCTTAAATTAATCACCCACAAAAGGCACAAGGCTGAAATGTCAGATTTTAAATGAAGAAAATGTATTTGCTTCTTTTAAGAAGCATAAATGTGCCTGATGATTCCAGACGCCTGCAGTGTATTCATGTCATTCATTAACCTGGACAGTAACTATCATCTGTTTCATCACATTCACCCAACTTTCCTACAGCAGTCATACCATCTCTGCACTGATTTGGGATCTGATTTTGAGCAGAGAAAATAAAATCTGACTGCACAAAGCCTCTCAGGAAGCAGACACTGCAGGCGGCAACATGCAGCATCCTGAATGCCTCAACTCAAGTGATGGCGTCACGTCGGAGCTGTTCGTGGCCAAAAACCACCACCAGGGTGGTGCTTTACACCAAGGACAGACCCTACTGTATCTGTGTAGGTACAGGTCATCAGACAAGGTTTCTCTCCAAAATGATCCTAACTCATAACATGAGCAGCATATCTGTTCATTAATCTTGTTCAAATGTAGGTAAGCGTTGTTGGTAAATTTCCCCACTGTGGGACTAATAAAGGAATATCTTATCTTATCTTATCTTTTAGCTGATGGCCTCACAGACCAGCTCATCCCGTTTATGTGGAGGCATCTCAGGTGCAAAGCACTTTGCTTTTCTCTGCTAATTACATACTTTGTACCAGTGGAAATAGTACTATATAATAGTATTAGTATTGTAGTATTTTTCAGTTTTCAAGCACCTGCTCTGACATTCAGTAATTAGGGTTATGTAATTAGTGCCACATGCTCGTTTCAGCATATGCAAGGCTTCTGACATTAGTTAATGTGGATTTACTGAAACGAGAGCGAATGACTTATTGATTCTTACTGATCATCCTAAACGTATTTTGGAGATCTGGGAGAACGTCAGTCTTGTGTTTTATCTTCACACTCCTGCTTGACAAACATAGCCAACACTGAACTGACTATGGACACACACACACACACACACACACACACACACACAATCACTCATAGATAAGCTTTAATAATACCTGTGTCTTAAAAGGTTTTGACAGACTGACTCTCACAAAGCGATAACCCTGCTGGGCTGGACCTCCGTCACCGGGCTGACCCTGCAGAACCTCGAGGGCAGTACGTTAGTGAAAACATGCTCAGCTGTTGGTCCTAAAACTGACCCGACACCAGCGGATATGAACCAGATGACGCTGTTCAGGTTCACTCAGACAACAGACAGATTTCTGTGAGGATAAAGGCTGGTACTACGCTAACCAGGTACTTGGTGACATCAGCACCATACATCTTATCTTATCTTATCTTATCTTATCATACAGCAGAAGGGCTCAAGTGTTTCAGGTAGTTCAGGAGCAGAATTTCTGTGGGGGAGGGGAACTCTGTGGACCTTACAAACCACCATCAAACACACTGAAGCATCATTGGCTTCCTTTAAGAGGCCGAAAGAAAAATCTGGTTTTATATGAAAACAAAGTAGAGGTCAGCATTTTCATTTCTACGTCTTCAGCTGAGGCGTTGAAAGTCATGCAGCTCTGGAAACGGAGAGAGGTGGAGGTGAAGCTCCTTCCTTCTCCTCTTTTCCTCGGAGCAGCTTAAATATCAACCAGTATTCTGTTGTTTCTCTCCTCACATCATCCCTCCTATCTCTAGTTTTAATGATGCTGATGTACTGGACCTTTCCGTCACACACTGGGACAAATAGCGATAGAAGTAGAAATGGAAAGTACCTCCCATATCCTGGATCTCCAGTCGACCCACTCCGCTGCTACTGGCGGGAAACAGAGACAACCACACCGGCTTCCATTTCTGAGAAGAGACAGGACGGGGTTAATCACACAGGAAGTAGCTGCTCTGACAGCTCCGGCAACGCCAGCAACAACCGAGCGTCACCAGCATG
The DNA here is from genome assembly GCA_947000775.1 of Pterois miles. NCBI lineage: Eukaryota > Metazoa > Chordata > Actinopteri > Perciformes > Scorpaenidae > Pterois > Pterois miles. The sequence goes on along the minus strand of CAMQGK010000544.1, from coordinate 712,026 downwards.
TAAATATATATATATATATATATATATATATATATATATATATATATATATATATATATAATATATATAATATATCTTCATCCCAGACAGTAGTATGTAGTAGTATTACATCATGGACCTCAAACCTTTCCCTGAACGCACCGTCAGGTTAAACCCTCCCACTCATGACATTAGTCACAGCGTGAGGACCTCTGACCCTCCTTCCTTCAGCATGAGAGCGGGAAAACATGTCTGAAGTTAACAGTGCTGCGAAGGAACAAACGTCAGCTGGACTACATATCATACAGTAGCGTATATTATTACTCAGGCGTGATGGTTGAGATTAAAGGAGGTTTGCAGGAGTGAAATGGCCTCTGCAGCGATATCTGCCATCATGGATGTGTACTCTCTGACGGCGCTGCACAGGAATGTGTGGTTGTGTTTCAACTTGTTCATTTGGATTCCTTTGGTTTCCTTTGAGCAACACACAGAAAGACTGAGCTCACATTTCAGTCCCTCAGCGAACTGAGTCTGAATGAAACCAGGACAAAGTAAAAGCTGCTCAGATGTTGCATCTCACCTGTTAAATACACAGAGTACTGTATCATAAGCCAGTTTAACAGTACATCATCCAGTCAGTATTCTATATAAGGTTGATTTATTATATTTTTACTACTGTAATCATAATACAAAGCAATTATTATCCAGTGCGAGACAGCGAGGCTGTAGAGTCTCTGTCATAGTCCAGGCTCATAAATGATACAGCAAATGTCAGATCTGTCAGGTACTCACTTTGCCAGCTCTGTGTGGTTGGAGGTAAACCTTCCCCGACTTCATCTGACGGTCCATCTGTAAAACGCTGCTGCTCTTCTGGCCTTTGGACTCAGAGACGAATGACTTTTCTTTTCTTGTGTTTGTTCTGTGGTTTACAGCAGAGTGGGGGCGTGGCCACGGCGAGGCGTCCAGGAAACATGATCCTCTGCTGGGGAAGCTACAGGTGTAGGAGGGATTCAGTGTCTGCTTTTACACCATGACACCTGTCTACGTCTATATCTACAGGTGCTTTTATACGTAAGCATCAGCTGTTAGAGCTCCAGATGTTAGTGCTTAGTATTTTAGTGTTTTCAACAGTTACATATTTCCCTGGTTAAACAACGGCTGGCCTCAGATTCAGGCCACACTGAACATGCTGGGCCGTCAAACTAGACCGCTATGGGTTTTTATGGCCGATGCCGATTTTTTTTTTTTTTTTTTTTTTTTTTTTTGGAGGAGGGGGGTGATAAATTTGGGTGATTTTCTTAATAACAGCAAATGATACAGAAAATTTCTCAGCTTCAGTAAACATTTATTGAACAGCACCTGTGGTCTGTTTCTCTGATCTACATTCTGGCTTGGTGTGATTCATTCAGTCTGGACGCAGAGGGATGAACATCTCCTGCTGTTACTGCAGCTAGGAGGGACCGCTGTGGACCAGGCCCAGGACCAGACCCTGGATCAGACCGGCCGCTTGACGAGCGCGTGGCGGCCGACCGTGAGTGCTTCGGGGCGGGGAGGGGTCCACGGCAGCTCCCGCTGATTGTTGAGAAGAGGGTTAGGGTTAGGGTTAGAACGAAGAAGAAGAAGAACGAAACCTGCTTTGACATCAGAGTCCCCAAAAGTCTCCAATATCACCAGAAACTGTCGCTGGATTTGACGCTGGTCACTAGAGGGGCCTGAAAACTGGCTGCTGAGGTCTGCTGGTAGAACGCCGGTTTGATTGACACCGGGGGGCGGAGTCACAGCTGCCCGCTGTTCCGCCCGCTTGAAAATCTGATAATATGCTCAGACATCGGCTGATGCCGATTATTAGAAAAAGGGCAAATAATCGGCCCAATTAATTGCCCGACCGATTAATCAGTCGACTTCTAGTCAAAACCTAAGAGGGTAATATACAGTGAAGTATTGTATAACTGGACTATATGGCAGTACTATACATAATGAAAGTCCCAAACGACATTCAAGAAGGAAATAAAATATAAGCTTAGGTTTAAAAACAGAATGAAATCCCTTTTTTTTTTTTTTTTTTTTTTTTACTTACTCTACTTTACTTTTACTTTACTTTATTTATATTTTACCATTGAAAAATAAAACAACTTCCAAACTTTCTGTTTCATTGAAAAGAACTTTGGTTTGTACACCACCACCACTCTGGGAGGCTGCATAGAGGACTTCAACCTTATGTATAGATGTGATCAATAAGAAAAACTTCTACTTCAGGTCGATTTTGTCATCGTGGTAAGGGTCGGTTTACTGCCTGACCAACCAGAGGTGACTCTGGAGGTTTGTCTTGTAATTGCAGGAACAGAGTCGTTCAGAGGTGAGTCATAGTTTTCAGTGTCAGGACTCATTTTACGAGTCTCTTGAGTTCTGAGGAGGGTGGATGGGGTCAGAGTCGGTGACGTAGGCATCTTCAACAGGCACATCCACGGAGTCATTTCAGACAAATCAGAGCTCGGTCCTTCAGAGGTCACATGTCCTCTACGTTTGCTGGACGAAGCCGTGGCCCGGGTTGGAATGGACCGAGATTCACCACTCGAAAAAGACCGAGTCCGTGGTTCACATCCGACATCTTTCTCTTGATCTGGTAAGGACCAGAGTACAGTGGGGCCAGCTTGGCTGTGAAGTTAGTTAGAGCATCCACCCCGAGGTGGGATTTTACTTTGACAAGGTCTCCAGGATCTCAGGCTCTCAGGGTAGGGGACTCCCGGTTCATCCTCTCCATCCCAAATGGAGCCAGCCATGAATGGCTGTTTTGAGAGTACAGCTAACGTTCAGTTGCATTCGCTGATCAGCAGTTGTGAGTCTGTGTCTCAAGCGCTGACAGAACATCACCCACAAACAGTGGCCCTCTGTCTGAACTGAAGAGGGGCGGAGCACCGTGTGGTAAAGACATCCCCAACCTGAGCTGCTGCTTCTCTACTCACTTCACTCCACATGGAAATGTAATCCACGAAGATGAGGATGTCAGCATTCCTGCTTGAGGTGTGCGGCAGTGGGCCATCATAGTCTTCGTGACTTGAAACACAGCACAAGAGACCAAATACTTCTTGAAATCGGAGGCTATGTTGAGCTGTAGGCGTCCCAGTGTCATTGCAGTCCCAAGGTGTCCAGCTTTGGTGTGATCATGATAATATTAAAGGACACAACCACAGATGGCAGTGGGAGCGTAAAGCTTCATTTGCTTTAGTGGGTCTAGACCCTTTTTTGTTTTTGGGTCATGAAAATAGAGGAGACCCTCCTCAACTCCATACTGTGGAGGACCACGGCTACCTTCCTCACTTTGTCGACCATCACACTGTGAGACAAAGGCAGTTTTGGGTCTGGACTCCTCAGCAACAGCCACCACGAGCGAGGTCTAGGGTGGTAAGAAACTTCCTTCTGGATAGGAAGTCAAGGGATTCATTGATTCATAGCAGAGGACAGGAGTTCTTCACAGTCAGCTGATTGAGACCCCAGTAGTCCACAAAGAACCAGCAAACACCGGGAGCTCCAGTTTAGCTTGGTGCAGTGTAGCTGCAAGGACTCTGGTTGTATTGCTCAGGTCAAGAGAGTCTGAGTGAAGGCAGTTCTGACAGCTTCAGCGTGGCCAGGTGTGTCCACATCAGGATATTCAGGCCTTCTGCTGGAGAGGTCGGGCACAGCTCCTGTGATAGTCGGGCTGAGCAGGGCGAGCGCTGCTGCCGACACTGTCGTCTTTGTCCCAGCATTCAAAAATGTTTCTCTGCAGACCGCTGGAGCATCAAAACGTTGGTCTTTCACTGTCTGTTCCAGGTAACGTCTGAAATTATAATTATATTTATTATTATTAATACCACACAATCTATGCACTTAATGAAGGAATAACATTTTAGATCTGATGCAGTTCAATGTTTGATGTACAGTATTTTACATAATAAAAACACCATACAGAGTAAATTACAGTGTTACCCCTTGGCTTTCTGGGTAGTCCTATTTTGTGAGGCAGGGAGGGTACTGTTATTGTCATCTATAGTACTATAAACACACAATTCCAATGATTATGGTTATTTGAATATCTGCTTCACTTAAAATCTTGCCAAGTATGTTGCTTACTGACTGTCCTCCCGCTGATTTCAGCACAGGTTTGTTATTCAGTGCAGTATTATGTCGCAGTAACAGGGCGCGAAACTGAGACGTAACACAGCATGTGCATACACAACTACGGGAAAACATCAATACCGAGGAATCGATTGTCACGGATGGATGCGATGCCAAGGAACTGGACCATTAAGAACCTGTTCTTAACAGGAACCGGTTCTCTGTTCCCATCTCTAGTGGTTTTTAGATGCACCCTGACTTGGAAGAGGCACAAAGTCAGGATGAGTTGCCATAGTGTGTAATTTTCCAGCTGAAATATTAGTTATCATGTCATATGACTCGGATAAATAACTACAACCTGGCTCTACATGTCACTATAGCACAGACTGTAATGTGAGAAACAAAGCTGAAGTATCACGACAGTATTCACCATTAATTCACATCTTTGAAAAAAAGAAATGGCTTAAAACTCTCAGTAAACCTGATGCTGAAGCTGAAGACGTGAAAACGACGAATTCTGATCAATGAAAACAGATCTCAGTATTGATAGAGACACAGAATGAGAGCAGTCCACCAATAACATGCATGACACAGGGTCCATTCATAGTAGTACCTTTCATAGTAGTACCTGTCATAGTAGTACCTGTCATAGTAGTACCATTCATAGTAGTACCTGTCATAGTAGTACCTGACATAGTAGTACCTGACATAGTAGTACCAGTCATAGTAGTACCTGTCATAGTAGTACCTGACATAGTAGTACCAGTCATAGTAGTACCTGTCATAGTAGTACCTGACATAGTAGTACCATTCATAGTAGTACCTGTCATAGTAGTACCTGACATAGTAGTACCTGACATAGTAGTACCTGTCATAGTAGTACCAGTCATAGTAGTACCATTCATAGTAGTACCTGTCATAGTAGTACATTTCATAGTAGTACCAGTCATAGTAGTACCTGTCATAGTAGTACCTGACATAGTAGTACCATTCATAGTAGTACCAGTCATAGTAGTACCTGACATAGTAGCACCTGTCATAGTAGTACCAGTCATAGTAGTACCTGTCATAGTAGTACCTGACATAGTAGCACCTGTCATAGTAGTACCAGTCATAGTAGTACCTGTCATAGTAGTACCTGTCATAGTAGTACCTGACATAGTAGTACCAGTCATAGTAGTACCTGTCATAGTAGTACCTGACATAGTAGTACCATTCATAGTAGTACCAGTCATAGTAGTACCTGTCATAGTAGTACCTGTCATCATAGTACCAGTCATAGTAGTACCTGTCATAGTAGTACCCGTCATAGTAGTACCTGTCATAGTAGTATCCGTCATAGTAGTACCCATCATAGTAGTACCTGTCATAGTAGTACCAGTCATACTAGTACCAGTCATGGCTTAAAACACTCAGTAAACCTGATGCTGAAGCTGAAGACGTGAAAACGATGAATTCTGATCAATGAAAACAGATCTCAGTATTGATAGAGACACAGAATGAGAGCAGTCCACCAATAACATGCATGACACAGGGTCCATTCATAGTAGTACCTGTCATAGTAGTACCTGACATAGTAGCACCTGTCATAGTAGTACCAGTCATAGTAGTACCTGACATAGTAGTACCATTCATAGTAGTACCTGTCATAGTAGTACCTGACATAGTAGTACCTGACATAGTAGTACCTGTCATAGTAGTACCAGTCATAGTAGTACCATTCATAGTAGTACCTGTCATAGTAGTACCTGACATAGTAGCACCTGTCATAGTAGTACCAGTCATAGTAGTACCTGTCATAGTAGTACCTGACATAGTAGTACCAGTCATAGTAGTACCTGTCATAGTAGTACCTGACATAGTAGTACCATTCATAGTAGTACCAGTCATAGTAGTACCTGTCATAGTAGTACCTGTCATCATAGTACCAGTCATAGTAGTACCTGTCATAGTAGTACCCGTCATAGTAGTACCTGTCGTAGTAGTATCCGTCATAGTAGTACCCATCATAGTAGTACCTGTCATATTAGTACCATTCATAGTAGTACCATTCATACCATTCATAGTAGTCGTACCCTTCATACCATTCATAGTAGTACCCTTCATATCATTCATAGTAGTAGTACCCTTCATACCATTCATAGTAGTAGTACCCTTCATACCATTCATAGTAGTACCCTACATACCATTCATAGTAGTAGTACCCTTCATAGCGTTCATAGTAGTACCCTTCATATCATTCATAGTAGTAGTACCCTTCATACCATTCACAGTACTACCATTCACACCATTCATAGTAGTAGTACCCTTCATACCATTCATAGTAGTACCCTTCATACCATTCATAGCAGTAGTACCCTTCATACCATTCATAGTAGTACCCTTCTTGGTACTACTACTTCTTGATACCCTTCTTGGGGGCGGCAGTAGCTCAGTCTGTAGGGAGTTGGCTTGGGAACCGGAGGGTCACCGGTTCAAGTCCCGCCATGGACCAAGAACTGGTATCTGGAGAGGTGCCAGTTTACCTCTTGGGCACTGCCGAGGTGCCCCTGAGCAAGGCACCAAACCCCCAACTGCTCTGGGCGCTTGTCAGGAGCAGCCCCATCACTCTGACATCTCTCCATTGATGCATGTTTGTGCATGTGTGTGTTCAGGTCTACATGTACCGTGTATAAGTTAACAACAGAGTGAAAACATTGAATTTCCCCTCGTGGGACTAATAAAGGAATATCTTCTTCTTCTTCTTCTTCTTCTTCTTCTTCTTCTTCTTATCATTCATAGTAGTACCCTTCATACCATTCATAGGAGTACCATTCATACCATTAATAGTAGTACCATCCATACCATTCATAGTAGTACCCTTCATACCATTAATAGTAGTACCATCCATACCATTCATAGTAGTACCCTTCATACCATTAATAGTAGTACCATCCATACCATTCATAGTAGTACCCTTCATACCATTCATAGTAGTACCATTCATACCATTTATAGTAGTACCATCCATACCATTCATAGTAGTACCCTTCATACCATTAATAGTAGTACCATCCATACCATTCATAGTAGTACCCTTCATACCATTCATAGTAGTACCCTTCATACCATTAATAGTAGTACCATCCATACCATTCATAGTTGTACCCTTCATACCATTAATAGTAGTACCATCCATACCATTCATAGTAGTACCCTTCATACCATTCATAGTAGTACCCTTCATACCATTAATAGTAGTACCATCCATACCATTCATAGTAGTACCCTTCATACCATTCATAGGAGTACCATTCATACCATTCATAGTAGTATCCTTCATACCATTCATGGTAGTAGTACCCTTCATAACATTCATAGTAGTACCCTTCATAGCATTCATAGTAGTAGTACCCTTCATACCATTCATAGTAGTACCATTCATACCATTTATAGTAGTATCTTTCATACCATTCATAGCAGTAGTACCCTTCATACCATTCATAGTAGTACCCTTCATACCATTCATAGTAGTAGTACCCTTCATACCATTCATAGTAGTACCCTTCATACCATTCATAGTAGTAGTACCCTTCATACCATTCATAGTAGTACCCTTCATACCATTCATAGTAGTAGTACCCTTCATACCATTCATAGTAGTACCCTTCATATCATTCATAGTAGTAGTACCCTTCATACCATTCATAGTAGTACCCTTCATATCATTCATAGTAGTAGTACCCTTCATACCATTCACAGTAGTAGTACCCTTCATACCATTCATAGTAGTAGTACCCTTCATACCATTCACAGTAGTAGTACCCTTCATACCATTCATAGTAGTACCATTCCTACCATTTATAGTAGTACCTTTCATACCATTCATAGCAGTAGTACCCTTCATACCATTCATAGTAGTACCCTTCATACCATTCATAGTAGTAGTACCCCTCATACCATTCATAGTAGTACCCTTCATATCATTCATAGTAGTAGTACCCTTCATATCATTCACAGTAGTAGTACCCTTCATATCATTCATAGTAGTAGTACCTTTCATACCATTCATAGTAGTAGTACCCCTCATACCATTCATAGTAGTACCCTTCATATCATTCATAGTAGTAGTACCCTTCATATCATTCATAGTAGTAGTACCCTTCATATCATTCATAGTAGTAGTACCCTTCATACCATTCATAGTAGTAGTACCCTTCATACCATTCATAGTAGTACCATTCATACCATTCATAGTAGTACCATTCATACCATTCATAGTAGTACCCTTCATACCATTCATAGTAGTACTACCCTTCATACCATTCATAGTAGTACCCTTCATATCATTCATAGTAGTAGTACCCTTCATACCATTCACAGTAGTACCTTTCAATCCATTCATAGTAGTACCATTCATACCATTCATAGTAGTACCCTTCATACCATTCATAGGAGTACCCCTCATTCCATTCATAGTAGTACCCTTCATACCATTCTAAGTAGTAGTAGTACCCTTCATACATTCATAGTAGTAGTACCCTTCATATCATTCATAGTAGTAGTACCCTTCATACCATTCATAGTAGTAGTACCCTTCATATCATTCATAGTAGTAGTACCCTTCATACCATTCATAGTAGTACCCCTCATTCCATTCATAGTAGTACCATTCATACCATTCATAGTAGTAGTACCCTTCATACCATTCATAGTAGTAGTACCCTTCATATCATTCATAGTAGTATTACCCTTCATGCCATTCATAGTAGTACCCCTCATTCCATTCATAGTATTACCATTCATACCATTCATAGTAGTACCCCTCATTCTATTCATAGTAGTACCATTCATACCATTCATAGTAGTACCCCTCATTCCATTCATAGTAGTACCATTCATACCATTCATAGTAGTACCCCTCATTCCATTCATAGTAGTACCATTTATACCATTCATAGTAGTACCCTTCCTATAATTCATAGTAGTAGTAGTACCGTTCATATCATTCATAGTCGTACCCTTCATATCATTCATAGTAGTAGTACCCTTCATATCATTCATAGTAGTAGTACCCTTCATATCATTCATAGTAGTAGTACCCTTCATATCATTCATAGTAGTAGTACCCTTCATACCATTCATAGTAGTAGTACCCTTCATACCATTCATAGTAGTAGTACCCTTCATATCATTCATAGTAGTAGTACCCTTCATACCATTCATAGTAGTAGTACCCTTCATACCATTCATAGTAGTAGTACCCTTCATATCATTCATAGTAGTAGTACCCTTCATATCATTCATAGTAGTAGTACCCTTCATATCATTCATAGTAGTAGTACCCTTCATACCATTCATAGTAGTAGTACCCTTCATACCATTCATAGTAGTAGTACCCTTCATATCATTCATAGTGGTCGTACCCTTCATATCATTCATAGTAGTAGTACCCTTCATATCATTCATAGTAGTAGTACCCTTCATATCATTCATAGTAGTAGTACCCTTCATACCATTCATAGTAGTCGTACCCTTCATACCATTCATAGTAGTAGTACCCTTCATACCATTCATAGTAGTCGTACCCTTCATACCATTCATAGTGCTACCCTTCATATCATTCATAGTAGTAGTACCCTTCATACCATTCATAGTAGTAGTACCCTTCATACCATTCATAGTAGTAGTACCCTTCATATCATTCATAGTAGTCGTACCCTTCATATCATTCATAGTAGTAGTACCCTTCATATCATTCATAGTAGTAGTACCCTTCATATCATTCATAGTAGTAGTACCCTTCATATCATTCATAGTAGTCGTACCCTTCATACCATTCATAGTGCTACCCTTCATATCATTCATAGTAGTAGTACCCTTCATACCATTCATAGTAGTAGTACCCTTCATACCATTCATAGTAGTAGTACCCTTCATATCATTCATAGTAGTCGTACCCTTCATATCATTCATAGTAGTAGTACCCTTCATATCATTCATAGTAGTAGTACCCTTCATACCATTCATAGTAGTAGTACCCTTCATACCATTCATAGTAGTAGTACCCTTCATACCATTCATAGTAGTAGTACCCTTCATACCATTCATAGTAGTACCCTTCATATCATTCATAGTAGTAGTACCCTTCATACCATTCATAGTAGTAGTACCCTTCATATCATTCATAGTAGTAGTACCCTTCATACCATTCATAGTAGTAGTACCCTTCATACCATTCATAGTAGTAGTACCCTTCATACCATTCATAGTAGTAGTACCCTTCATACCATTCATAGTAGTAGTTCTTCATAGTAGTAGGGGGCGGCAGTAGCTCAGTCTGTAGGGAGTTGGCTTGGGAACCGGAGGGTCACCGGTTCAAGTCCCGACATGGACCAATAACTGAGTGTGAACTGGTAGCTGGAGAGGTGCCAGTTTACCTCTTGGTGCACTGCCGAGGTGCCCTTCTGAGCAAGTTTTGCACCAAATCCCCAACTGCATCGGGGCGCTTGTCAGGAGCAGCCCCCTCACTCTGACATCTCTCCATTAATGCATGTGTGTGTGTGTTTGTGTGCATGTACCATGTATAAGTTAAAACAGAGTGTAAATTGAATTTCCCCACTGTGGGACTAATAAAGGTAGATCTTCTTCTTCTTCTTCTTAATAGCTGTTATTGACTCACAGTCCATTCCTCCTCATTCTTTTCCTCAAGTCATTACAAATTTATTCAGTTTGATCTTTTACTAATCAATCAGTTCCCTTCAGCACAGCCAGTCCAATCCTGCCCGACAGGAATCCACGAGTTTGTTGGTCTGCATCAGTCCGTTCTGGTCTGCATCAGTCCGTTCTGGTCTGCATCAGTCCGTTTGGTCTGCATCAGGCCGTGGTGGTGTGCCTCTGGGTCTGCATCAGTCCGTTTGGTCTGCATCAGTCTTTTTTGGTCCGCATCAGTCCGTTCTGGTCTGCATCAGTCCGTTCTGGTCTGCATCAGTTTGTTGGTCTGCATCAGTCCGTTCTGGTCTGCATCAGTCCGTTCTGGTCTGCATCAGTCCGTTCTGGTCTGCATCAGTCCGTTCTGGTCTGCATCAGTCCGTTTGGTCTGCATCAGTCCATTTGGTCTGCATCAGTCCGTTTGGTCTGCATCAGTCCATTTGGTCTGCATCAGTCCGTTTGGTCTGCATCAGTCCGTTCTGGTCTTCATCAGTCCGTTCTGGTCTGCATCAGTCCGTTCTGGTCTGCATCAGTCCGTTCTGGTCTGCATCAGTCCATTCTGGTCTGCATCAGTCCATTCTGGTCTGCATCAGTTTGTTGGTCTGCATCAGTCCGTTCTGGTCTGCATCAGTCCGTTCTGGTCTGCATCAGTTTGTTGGTCTGCATCAGTCCGTTCTGGTCTGCATCAGTCCGTTCTGGTCTGCCGATGGTAAAAAGTTTAATTCCAAACTGCGTGTCTCCGGCTGTCGGCGCTGCGAAGCGTCAGCATACGTCCGTCCGTGTCTTTGATGATTCCGACATGCTAAAAGCTGACACAGACGGTTCAACTCCACGAATAAATTAATAAAAATTATATTACTAGCTTTACTAGTAATATAATATATAATATATAGTATATCCTACTACTAATCTACTTATTGTTAACGACTTGCAAACTCCAGCTGTCAAGAAAAGACAAAGATCGGAGGAAAACTATGGCTGGCCGCCACCACAGCAGACAGGACAGACAAAAACCAGGTCTGGGGGTTTCTACAACACTCCTGGTTTATACTGACTTCTTCAACCTCACCAAACCATCACATTTGAGTTGAGAGGTGAAAAGGAGTGTAGGAATGCAGTCGTCCTCCCAGAACTAGCGCTGGAAACACCGTGTGCTGTCTGATGACTTTGCTTCCCTCGTATCTAAGCAGCACAGTATGCCTTAAAGGTACATTTCTTAAAGGTACATTTCTTAAAGGTACATTTCTTTACAGGTTCGACTGTTGCAGTCGGCACTAGATGTCTTTCCTGGAGTCTTCTGCTTTCTCATCTTGCAGGTATCCATGAATCAGGGGTACACCTGGATCGTAGCTTGACACCCGCTGCTACCATCATTATTATCAGGCTTATGTCTATTATTATTACTGCTGCGATTACAGTACTGCTATAATTAGTAGTAGAAGTCATGTTTCTATTATTATTGCTGCTTTTATTATTGCTATTCCTGAATTTCCCTCCGGGGATTAATAAAGGTTCATTTTATCTTATCTTATTTTTATTCTCACTCTGTTCTATACTCTACATCCATCGCTACTGATTACTCTTCTTAGTTCTATTCGTATTACTATTATAGCTGTTATTATTACATACTATTATATGTGCTATTATTATGGTTACTGTGCATCTCTCTCTAAACCCAACCGGTTGTAGCAGAATCCAGAGCCTGGTTCTGCCCAAGGTTTAACCGGTACCGGCTAAAGGGGAGTTTTTTTCTTGTGACTCTTGCACCAACTACATGCTCATGGGGGTCTCTCATTATAGAGTACGGTCTGGACCTGCTCTATAGATGAGAGAAAACTTCTGGTACCATTTGATGCTATATCATCATTACTGAATTAACTGGATTAACTGCATTGATAATTTGAAATGCCATTTTCACTGTTGGAAATGTAGCTAGTTTACAACAAAAGCAAAGAGAAGAAGGACATCGTGGATCATGGAGGCCGGTCCACAGAGGCAGAATGGCTGCTCCTCTATTTCTGAGAGGCAAGATGGAGCTCAATATATCCTGAACCAGACACGGTGACCCGTTTACTTCTTCTAACTTTGCTCAGAGTGCTGCTAGCGCTTACCGTTAGCTCCATCCTATTTATCCATCCATGGTCAGCTCCATCGGGGCCGTCTGAATGCATTTAACATAAATGTCAGTATATGGAGCTCTACGGTCGTAGCGTCGGCCCGTCGGACCACGGAGACGAGAGCGACGGCCGGCCGGACCGCACGTTACCGCCGTACGATGACGTTTCCCGTCCGTGACGGAGTTAGCGTGCAGCTTTAGCCGTGATGTCTAGCTCTGCTTTTCCAAAGTGTTTCCCTCCTTTACTGGATGTGTAGTGTTTACCAGGCTGGATTTAACATGGAGGGTGGAGGTCGGATCCACGTCCACCCTCCACCCTTTAATACTTTACTGGATGTGTAGTGTTTACCAGGCTGGATTTAACATGGAGGGTGGAGGTCGGATCCACGTCCACCCTCCACCCTTTAATACTTTACTGGATGTGTAGTGTTTACCAGGCTGGATTTAACATGGAGGGTGGAGGTCAGATCCATGCCCACCCTCCACCCTTTAATACTTTACTGGATGTGTAGTGTTTACTAGGCTGGATTTAACATGGAGGGTGGAGGTCGGATCCACGTCCACCCTCCACCCTTTAATACTTTACTGGATGTGTAGTGTTTACTAGCTGGATTTAACATGGAGGGTGGAGGTCGGATCCACGCCCACCCTCCACCCTTTAATACTTTACTGGATGTGTAGTGTTTACCAGGCTGGATTTAACATGGAGGGTGGAGGTCGGATCCACGCCGACCCGCCGCCATTTTCCACTTCGCGTTTGCTCATTGCGACTGGCTGTGTTTTGTCAGAGCAGATATAACATCATGGTATCGTCATATATTGATACACTGGTGAATCGATTTTTTTCCCCACACAGGTGAGAGTTGATTGCACCTGTCTTGTTTTGAGTGGTGCATTCAAGTCCTGCCTTTTGTTATTTAACACAACGGTAAAATCTGCCCTAACTATGAAGTCACATATACTTACAATTTTTGTCATATATAATTTCACTGCAAATATTCTATAATTTGGCTGCACGGTGGTGCAGCGGTTAGCGCTGTTGCCTCACAGCAAGAGGGTCGCAGGTTCGATTCCGGCTTGGGACTCTTCTGTGTGGAGTTTGCATGTTCTCCCTGTGTCAGCGTGGGTTTTCTCCGGGTACTCCGGCTTCCTCCCACAGTCCAAAGACATGCTGTTTAGGTTAATTGATGACTCTAAATGTCCCGTAGGTGTGGATGTGAGTGTGAATGGTTGTCTGTCTCTATGTTGTCTGTCTCTATGTGCCCTGTGATGGACTGGAGACCTGTCCAGGTGAAACCCGCCTTCGCCGAATGCCAGCTGGGATCGGCTCCAGCCCCCCGCAACCCCTAACAGGATAAGCGGTTGACGATGGATGGATGGAATATTCTATAATTTTAGTTTTTTTGTTATTCGGGGGAGAACTCTGACTGCTGTCTGTGCAGATGTAGAAGAAGAAGAAGAAGATAGTCCTTTATTAGTCCCACGAGGGGAAATTCAATGTTTTCACTCTGTTGTTAACTTATACACGGTACATGCAGACCTGAACACACACATGGAGAGATGTCAGAGTGGGGGGGCTGCTCCTGACAAGCGCCCCGAACAGTTGGGGGTTTGGTGCCTTGCTCAGGGGCACCTCGGCAGTGCCCAAGAGGTAAACTGGCACCTCTCCAGCTACCAGTTCACACTCAGTTCTTGGTCCATGGCGGGACTTGAACCAGAGTCCTGTATGGGGCCCCTTACTGGGGCCCCATACAGGACTCCACTTACATACTCCATTGTTCTGCTGGGAGACTTCAACATGCATGTGGGCAACGATGGAGGCACCTGGAGAGGCGTGATTGGGAGGAATGGCCTCCTTGATCTAAACCTGGTCCTTTGTTTCTGGACTTCTGTGCTAGTCATGGGCTGTCCATAACAAACACCATATTCGAACATAATGATGCTTGTAAGTGTACATAGAACCAGAGCACCCTAGGCTGAAGGGCGCTGATCGATTTTGTGATCGCATCATCTGATCTCAGGCTGCATCTTTTGAACACTTTGGGTGTGGAGGGGCTGTCGTGGATGAAACGTCTCTGTGTGGAAGTCGGGGACAGGGCCTAAGGAGTGGCAGACCAGGGTGGTGGTTCCCCTGTTCAAAAAGGGGGACCAGAGAGAGTGTGCCAATTACAGGGGTGTCACACTACTCACCCTCCCTAGTAAAGTCTACTCCAGGGTGCTGGAAAGGAGGGTTCGGCCGATAGCCGAACCTCGGACTGAAGAGGGACAATAAAGATTTCGTCCCGGCCGTGGAACAACGGACCAGCTCTTCACTGTCACAAGGATCCTGGGGGGGGCCTGGGAATACGCCCACCCAGTCTACATATGTTTTGTGGACTTGGAGAAGTCGTATGACCGATCCTGCAGGAGATACTGTGGGAGGTGCAGCGGGAGTATGGGGTGAGGGGGTCACATCTCAAGGCCGTCCAATCTCTGTTCTCCTAAAGCGAGAGCTGTGTTTGGGTTCTCGGCAGTTAGTCAGACTCATTTCTGGTGGTGGTTGGCCTCCATCAGGGCTGTGCTTTGTCACCAATCCAGTCCTGTTTGTGATATTCATGGACAGAATATCCAGGCGTAGTTGGGGGGAGGAGAGTTTGCAGATCGGTGTGCTACAGCTCTCGATCTACAGGTCAATCTTTGTTCCTGGTTATGAGGTTGGTTGATTGGTTGATTGATTGGTTCATTCCTATGGTTATGAGGGCTGGGTCATGACCACAAGAACAAAATCGAGGGTACAAGCGGCCGAAATGGGTTTTCTCAGGAAGGTGGCTGGCGTCTCCCTTAGAGATAGGCTGAGAACTTCAGCCTCCCTCGGGAGGTGAGGTGTTCCCGGCACTGCCGGCTGGGAGGAGGCCCCGGGGAAGACCCAGGACTAGGTGGAGAGATTATATCTCCACACTGGCCTGGGAACGCCTCGGGATCTCCCAGTCAGAGCTGGTTAATGTGGCCCAGGAAAGGGATGTTTGGGGTCCCTGCTGGAGCTGTTGCCCCTGCAACCCGACCCGAGTGCCATTTTGTTGGGAGGCTGCACATGTGGTGAGGTCCCTACACCTTATGCATGAATGTAGATTGTTTCCAGTAAGGATTGCTGTGTTGCACTTGAGTAAACAGTGGTGTCACTCGGCACTCGTCAGTATAGTCCGCCTCTCCACAAGTGGCCTCAGCTCAGTTTTCCATAGCGCCTCCTAATGTTTGAGTAAGTTAATTCAGTGGTCACAGCAGCAGCTCATTGCTCTCATCTGCAAGAGAATATTAAATTATTTTGAAATTTTCAACTAAGAGACACATTCCACATTTATCATACTGTAGTCGTCTGATCCATTGTTTCTATAAAATATTGATTAGTGCAGCTTTAATGAGAATGGGATGAGGTAAGGGTAATTGGAAAGGGAACCAGAAGTTAAGATGTAGAACCATAGAACCATAAGAACTGTCCTCTCTGTATTTTGATGGTTTGGTTATAAGAGCATTATAAGGCAGAACCTTCAGAGTGGGTCATGTGATCTGTGACCCAGAAAGATTCGCTTCTCATTAGTGATAAATCTTGATCCTGCATGTTCTTGCTGCCAGATTGACTTTTTCTATGCCAGGGAATCTATACGAGGTGATGATTTGCACAATTAACATGTACTGCACCAGTATAATTGGGGTCACTTTACCTTATGGCATTCTTTGCGTTAGCTTTTGGTGACCTCTTTATAACATATGTATTGTGCTTAATTACAAAGGCAGGTCATCAAATACAGCATACGAAGCACATCTATGAAAGGGCTGTTTCTACAGTATGCTGACGATTAACAGTCCACATGGGAGGGCCTGACGGCTCGTCTCTTAAATCACTGTCCCAGTTAGACACCTAAAAAATACTTTTTTAGTACACAAATTCAGGGTCTGACTGCAGAATGTGCCACTTTTGCTTGAAAGCAGATTTTGTTTGGTCTCATCTCAGTAAACTAATAAAGCAAGAGTAACCAGTTTAACTTAATGTAATCCCAGAAACACATTTTGATTGGTGGTTAGAAGCTCAGAGGATGCTGTAGTTACAGATAGAAACCAATCACAATGACAATCAGAGAGGGCTGTGATTGGAAGCTACTTGATAAAGGTTATCAAAATCCATTTGGCATGGGCATGTAGAATGTACAACCCTACTAATTTCATATCTTTACCGTTATTTAGCTTAGAAGGCTTGTAAAGTAATATAACCGCTGATGATGAGTATCTGTTTATTAAAGAAGATTGTTAAATAAACGCTGGCAGATTGCTGAGCTACAGCAGCTGTGAATGAAGGAGAGCAGAGGAGGGGATTTCACTGTCAGCTGGAGAATGGCTGAAATGAGGGTCGTCCTCCCCTCAGAGGAAGGTCACCTCTATAGACCGACACACTGTGCATGAAGCGCCTGCTGTTTGGTGGATGTGTGTCGGCCACATCACGTCAGCCCTGGCACAGAACGACAGAAAGCCAAAAGACAACCGGAGGCCCAAAATCTTCAATCTGCACAACAGACAGGCCAAAACCAGGTGGGCAGACAGAGGACGCAGACTCAACCCAGCAAAGAGCAGCCACGAGGTAGAGCAGTACAGTTTCAGGTCGGCGTGACACGGTATGGAAATGTCATATTTCCATTATGGCCAAAATTATTTTCATTCACGATAAACATCTAGGGCTGCACGGTGGTGCAGTGGTTAGCGCTGTCGCCTCACAGCAAGAGGGTCACAGGTTCGATTCCAGCTTGCGGCTCTTCTGTGTGGAGTTTGCATGTTCTCCCCTTGTCAGCGTGGGTTTTCTCCGGGTACTCCGGCTTCCTCCCACCATCCAAAGACATGCTGTTTAACTGATGACTCTAAATGTCCCGTAGGTGTGGATGTGAGCGTGAATGGTTGTCTGTCTCTATGTTGTCTGTCTCTATGTGTCCTGTGATGGACTGGAGACCTGTCCAGGTGAACCCGCCTTCGCCCAATGCCAGCTGGGCTCGGCTCCAGACCCCTGAGACCCCTAACGGGATAAGAGGTTGACGATGGATGGATGGATGGATAAACATCTAATTGGGCTTAAAACTCTTAAAATGACACTGAAACTTACTGCAATCACTTTAGCTCGCTCTGCATCAAGAAGCAATTTTTAACACCCTTTTTAGTGAACATCCTTATAATGAAAAGCAAATAAATAAGCAATCGTTAATAAATAATTGTAAGTAATAGTAAAATAACAAAAATGAAAATAACAACAAAGTGAAAAAACTGAATTTCCCTCAGGGAATCAATAAAGTATGTCAAATTATAGCATTCTAATTAATTTTTAATGCAATTATTCAAGTTGAGCAATTCAAGTTCAAATATAAATGATCCAAATTCAGCTTGTATTGACAAATACAGTATTTCTGCCAATACGATCAACACAAACCATATTAACATGGACAGAGTTACAAAGGCAGAGAGTATTGCATCATGTTTTTTACAATCAAGAGTTTACATTTTCTAAAAAGGCTGAAAGAGAAGGAAGACCAAACATAAGCTGATTCCTCAGAGAGGTGACTGAGTATCATACCTACTACATACCTACATACTTGTAAATTTCTCCACTGTGGGACTAATAAAGGAATATCTTATCTTATCTTATACCTGCTGGGCCATAGGAAGCATCCATCATACTTCAATTTCTGATTCACAATAAATTTGTAACAATTTCTAAAACTGTTTTCACTGTGTCATTGTGGGTTATTGAGTGTAGATTAATGGCCAAAAAGGACATTTTTTATTTAAAATTGCACCTACAACAATAATGTGTGCTAAAAGAAATAACCAAGCATATAGCACCACACAAGTGACACCCTTGGTGTGCTGTATCACATAACTTGCACTGATTTTCTTTGACCAGCTGGGGGCAGCGCAACGAGCTATAAACAGCTACACACATGGTAAATGGACATTTCTAATCTTCCATCCATCCCCTTATCCCACTCAGGGTCGTGAGGGGGGCGTCATTGGCCGGAGGCGGGCTACATCCTGGACAGTGGTTCACGCTGATATTCACACCTACCGGACATTTAGAGTCATCAGTTAACCTATTAACCCATTAACCCCATGTCTTTGGACTATGGGAGGAAGCTGGAGAAGCTGGAGAAAAGGCACCGAGCCGGACTTGACCCTAACCCTAACCCTAACCCTAACCCTAACCCTAACCCTAACCCTGAGGTAACAGCGCTAACCACTGCACCACCGTACAGCTAGTCTGAGGGTGCTGGCTTCATATGGGGAGAAACAGGGGACTCAGACGATCATTATTATTCATGTCAGTCAGAGATCACAAACCACAGCATTGCTAGCCTCAGCTCATCCTTTACAGCACGACTCCTTTGATTTCTTTTGCAAGAAAATACACAAGACGAGATATAAAATTAGTTCCTCGCTCCAGCTACATCTGTAATTCTGCAGTGTAATTTCCACGAGTCAAATCCCAATTAATCTCTGTTCTTTCATATTCAGTCTTTTTTGAAACTCTGTCTAAAGCTACCACCTGCCTCCTCGACCCCATACCAGCTAAACCTTTTCAAGGTCTCTGGTCATTGCTTGGACCTACAATATTGATTATTGTATTAGTCTCTTTCGACCGGTATTGAGACAGCTGTTGTTAAACCTTCCCCTCTTTTCTGAATACGTGAAATCGTCTCAACAACTTTCAGACCGTCTATTACTTAATGGCGTCTTCCTTCAGTCGGCCTTTAGGACCTGCCACACCACCCAAACTGTGCTCACTAAGGTGATAAATGACCTGCTCCTAAACATGGATTCAGATTCCACCTCTGTACTTTTACTGTCAGATCTAAGTGCAGCTTTTGACACTATTGATCATAGCATACTCCTTGACTGACTGGAGAACACATGTGGTGTCTCTGGTCTTACTATTGCATAGGTACAATCTTATTTAATGCCCTAATGACACACAGCTGTATGTGCCTAGAAAGACAGAGGATTGATCACAAATTCAATTAAGGCCTGCCTGCCTGGATGCCAATAACAATAAGCTGTTAAGAATCTTTCTATTGATCAGCACATTAAAGACATCACAAAGATCACCTTCTTTCACCTGCACAACATCCCTCCTCTGTGGGAACCATCACCTGAACGTGGTGGCTGAAGGCTTGTGGGTCCCTATGGCCCTGAGGGCTGGAGGGTCTGGAGCCTGGTGCTCCTGGTGGGGTCCAGGTGAGGGGCCGCATTAAAAATC
Source organism: Pterois miles (assembly GCA_947000775.1). Classification (NCBI taxonomy): domain Eukaryota; kingdom Metazoa; phylum Chordata; class Actinopteri; order Perciformes; family Scorpaenidae; genus Pterois; species Pterois miles. The sequence continues at coordinate 691,879 of CAMQGK010000544.1, read as the reverse complement.
TCTCTCTCCGTGAAAATAAAATAAGTAAAAATAAGGCTGGATGGTTTCTCTCAAGGAACAAAGAGGAACTGGCCCAGAAGGACGGGGAGACACATTATCTACTAGTGAGGGGAGGGACTGACCAGAGACAGGTGGACAGTCAGGGGAGGGACTGACCAGAGACAGGTGGACAGTCAGTGGAGGGACTGACCAGAGACAGGTGGACAGTCAGGGGAGGGACTGACCAGAGACAGGTGGACAGTCAGTGGAGGGACTGACCAGAGACAGGTGGACAGTCAGTGGAGGGACTGACCAGAGACAGGTGGACAGTCAGGGGAGGGACTGACCAGAGACAGGTGGACAGTCAGTGGAGGGACTGACCAGAGACAGGTGGACAGTCAGTGGAGGGACTGACCAGAGACAGGTGGACAGTCAGGGGCGGGACTGACCAGAGACAGATGGACAGTCAGGGGAGGGACTGACCAGAGACAGGTGGACAGTCAGGGGAGGGACTGACCAGAGACAGATGGACAGTCAGTGGAGGGACTGACCAGAGACAGGTGGACAGTCAGGGGAGGGACTGACCAGAGACAGGTGGACAGTCAGGGGCAGGACGACCAGAGACAGGTGAACAGTCAGTGGAGGGACTGACCAGAGACAGGTGGACAGTCAGGAGAGGGACTGACCAGAGACAGGTGGACAGCAGCGGAGGGACTGACCAGAGACAGGTGGACAGTAGCGGAGGGACTGACCAGAGACAGGACAGCAGCGGAGGGACGACCAAGACAGACAGCAGGGGAGGGACGACCAGAGACAGAGGACACAGGGAGGGACGACCAGAGCAGGGACACGGGGCGACGACCAGAGACAGGGGACAGCAGGGAGGGACGACCAAGACAGGGGACAGCAGGAGAGGGACACCAGAGACAGGGGACAGCAGGAGAGGGACTACCAGAGACAGAGGACAGCAGGAGAGGGACTACCAGAGACAGGTGGACAGTCAGTGGAGGGACTGACCAGAGACAGATGGACAGTCAGGAGAGGGACTGACCAGAGACAGGTGGACAGTCAGTGGAGGGACTGACCAGAGACAGGTGGACAGTCAGGAGAGGGACTGACCAGAGACAGGTGGACAGTCAGTGGAGGGACTGACCAGAGACAGGTGGACAGTCAGTGGAGGGACTGACCAGAGACAGGTGGACAGTCAGTGGAGGGACTGACCAGAGACAGGTGGACAGTCAGGAGAGGGACTGACCAGAGACAGGTGGACAGTCAGTGGAGGGACTGACCAGAGACAGGTGGACAGTCAGTGGAGGGACTGACCAGAGACAGGTGGACAGTCAGGGGAGGGACTGACCAGAGACAGGTGGACAGTCAGTGGAGGGACTGACCAGAGACAGGTGGACAGTCAGTGGAGGGACTGACCAGAGACAGGTGGACAGTCAGGGGCGGGACTGACCAGAGACAGAGGACAGCAGGGGAGGGACGACCAGAGACAGGGGACAGCAGGGGAGGGACGACCAGAGACAGAGGACAGCAGGGAGGGACTGACCAGAGACAGGGGACACAGGGGAGGGACGACCAGAGACAGGGGACAGCAGGGGCAGGACGACCAGAGACAGGGAACAGCAGGGAGGGACGACCAGAGACAGGGGACAGCAGGAGAGGGACGACCAGAGACAGGGGACAGCAGCGGAGGGACGACCAGAGACAGTGGACAGAGCGGAGGGACGACCAGAGACAGAGGACAGCACGGAGGGACGACCAGAGACAGAGGACAGCGGGAGGGACGACCAGAGAGAGGGACAGCAGGGGAGGGACGACCAGAGACAGGGGACAGCAGGGGCGGGACGACCAGAGACAGGGGACAGCAGTGGAGGGACGACCAGAGACAGGGGACAGCAGGAGAGGGACTGACCAGAGACAGGGGACAGCAGGAGAGGGACGACCAGAGACAGAGGACACAGGAGAGGGACGACCAGAGACAGGGGACAGCAGGGGAGGGACGACCAGAGACAGGGGACAGCAGGAGAGGGACGACCAGAGACAGGGGACAGCAGGGAGGGACTGACCAGAGACAGAGGACAGCAGGAAGGGACGACCAAGACAGAGGACAGCAGGGAGGGACGACCAGAGACAGGGGACAGCAGGAGGGACGACCAGAGACAGATGGACAGCAGGGGAGGACGACCAGAGACAGGGGACAGCAGGAGAGGGACTGACCAGAGACAGAGGACAGCAGGGGAGGGACGACCAGAGACAGGGGACAGCAGGAGAGGGACGACCAGAGACAGGGGGCAGCAGGGAGGGACGACCAGAGACAGAGGACAGCAGGGAGGGACGACCAGAGACAGGGGACAGCAGGGGCGGGACTGACCAGAGACAGGTGGACAGTCAGGGGCGGGACTGACCAGAGACAGATGGACAGTCAGGGAGGGACTGACCAGAGACAGGTGGACAGTCAGGGAGGGACGACCAGAGACAGATGGACCGTCAGTGGAGGGACTGACCAGAGACAGGTGGACAGTCAGGGAGGGACTGACCAGAGACAGGTGGACAGTCAGGGGCAGGACGACCAGAGACAGGTGAACAGTCAGTGGAGGGACTGACCAGAGACAGGTGGACAGTCAGGAGAGGGACTACCAGAGACAGGTGGACAGTCAGCGGAGGGACTGACCAGAGACAGGTGGACAGTTAGCGGAGGGACTGACCAGAGACAGATGGACAGTCAGCGGAGGGACTGACCAGAGACAGATGGACAGTCAGGGAGGGACGACCAGAGACAGATGGACAGTCAGGGAGGGACTGACCAGAGACAGGTGGACAGTCAGGGGCGGGACTGACCAGAGACAGGTGGACAGTCAGTGGAGGGACTGACCAGAGACAGGTGGACAGCAGGAGAGGGACTGACCAGAGAAAGGTGGACAGTCAGTGGAGGGACGACCAGAGACAGGTGGACAGTCAGGAGAGGGACTGACAGAGACAGGTGGACAGTCAGGGCGGGACTACCAGAGACAGGTGGACAGTCAGTGGAGGGACTGACCAGAGACAGGTGGACAGTCAGGAGAGGGACGACCAGAGACAGGTGTACAGTCAGGAGAGGGACTGACCAGAGACAGGTGGACAGCAGGGCGAGACACCAGAGACAGGTGGACAGCCAGTCAGTGGAGGACGACCAGAGACAGGTGGACAGCAGGAGAGGGACTGACCAGAGACAGGTGGACAGTCAGGAGAGGGACTACCAAGACAGGTGGACAGTCAGTGGAGGGACTACCAAACAGGTGGACAGTCAGGAGAGGGACTACCAGAGACAGGTGGACAGTCAGTGGAGGGACTACCAGAGACAGGGGACAGTCAGAAGGACACCAGAGACAGGTGGACAGTCAGTGGAGGGACTGACCAGAGACAGGTGGACAGTCAGGAGAGGGACTGACCAGAGACAGGTGGACAGTCAGTGGAGGGACTGACCAGAGACAGGTGGACAGTCAGGAGAGGGACTGACCAGAGACAGATGGACAGTCAGTGGAGGGACTGACCAGAGACAGGTGGACAGTCAGTGGAGGGACTGACCAGAGACAGGTGGACAGTCCAGTCAGTGGAGGGACTGACCAGAGACAGGTGGACAGTCAGGAGAGGGACTGACCAGAGACAGGTGGACAGTCAGGAGAGGGACTGACCAGAGACAGGTGGACAGTCAGTGGAGGGACTGACCAGAGACAGGTGGACAGTCAGGGGCGGGATATCAGACGGTGATGAAAAGTAGGTCAGGGATGTGTCAATCATTCATGCAGCGGGAAACACGAGGGCAGGAAGTGAAGTGCTTTGAAACGAGAGGGAATGTTAGAATACCAAAATAAAACAGGAAGTGCACACAGAAACTTAAAAGACAAAAATAACATGACCTAAGACCAGTTGTGTCAAGCCCAGCTGATTAGAAAATTAAATAGGCACTGTAAGTCGCTATAGGCCCACAGGTATGGGCCAATAGGGGCCTACTACACCAACCAGGAGGTATTATCATCTTTCCACGACATGTCGTATAAAGTGTAAGAGAGCCCACAGAGAGACCGAGATGTGGTGGATTGGACCAACAAACTCAGGACTTTCACTGTATTTGTCTTTGTGGTCAGAGAAACTTTAACCCTAAACATGATTTTTTTGTTGCCTAAACCTAAGAGGCCTTCCTGGTTGTGTTCAAAACGTGTAACGTCCGTTAAACATAGGTGATGGGTTTCCTTTGTCTTTCATGTTTTTTGTGAGCACTTCCTGTTTGATTGTGAAATCCTAACCCTCCCTCTCGTTTCAGTGCACTTCACTTCCTGCCTGCATGCTCCCGCCCCTCTGAATGAATGACACACTGACCTACTTTTCGTCTCCACTCACCTGCGTCTGATCGTCTCCCCGCCCCTGATCGTGTCCACCTGTTGGTGTCCACCTGTTCATAGTTAGTCACTCCCCTCACGGTATTTAAGCTGCGTCTCCCTGCCCTTCTGTGCCAGTTCGTTTTGATCCTCCGTGACAAACCTACCAGCGTTCTTCCCAGTGAATTTCTACTTCCGTGTACCGAGTATTCTGCGTGTTTTTTCGACCCTGAGTTTTGCCTGCCGGTTTGGATTTGTCTGCCTGTCTAACTGCCTTCACGTGGACCGACCTTTTTTTTGTTATTATTCCCCCCCTGTTTTTTTTCCCCCCCCCCTTGGGGGGGGCGGCTCTCCCTTTTTTGGGGGGTTTTTTGGGAACCCGGGGGCCCCCCTTTTCACCCCCCACATGGACCAAAAAATTAATTTTAAATTGTTGGTGGGGGGGTTCCAATTTTCCCTTTGGGCACTGCTGAGGTGCCCTTGAGCAAGGCACCAAACCCCCAACTGCTCGGGGCGCTTTTCTGGTAGCAGCCCCCTCACTCTGACATCTCTCCATTAATGCATGTATGTGTGTTTCAGGTCTGCATGTACCATGTATGAGTTTAACAGAGGAAATTAATTCCCCATTGTGGCAAAAAGAGATCTTCTTCTTCTTCTTCGGTCTTCTGAGTTGTGCTTTTGAGTCCTGTTCTGCCTGCCTTAGCCCGGCGTTACAAAACGTGAGGTTTCATTCAGTTTAACATGTTTAACACCGTTTCGAGTTTCGATAATAGATGATAGATAACAGCCTTGTGAACCTGCAGGTAGTTCAGTAGGTCCCTACTAGTCCACAAACATGGGAAAGATGTGTGTTGATGACACCTGTTCAATAGGCTGATAACAGCCGATAAGCCTCCGGTCACTGCTACATCTTTGGTTTTGAGATGATTTTGACTTGTGTGCATTTGAGTTGTCGTGGGACACTCTGGACTAGTTCTTGATCCCCTCTGGGTTAACAATTAAAAAATCCTAGGATCAGATGGGACTCGTCTCAAAAGGTATCAGGATCACCATGGACAGAGAGGACAACCCCTGAGGACGGAGGAGGAACCAGTAGGTAGGCTTCAGTGTTCAGGATTAGACTCTTAGAGTATAGAGAGTTTCCATCTGGGATAAATACTCTGTTTTCAGTGTTTTATGATTGGATTCAGAATAATATACAGAAAATACGTCGACCTAAATACTGTAATACCAGTTTTACCTGAAGCTGTACTGATAAATTATTAGGATACTTTAATTTTGACTCAACGTTATTTCTATATTGGTTTCATGTTGTTCTCCGGAGTACAGGCTTTTTTTCACACAGATTACTGAACATTTCTGGCTTCATATACATTAACAGTAATCCTTTCTTGTCATTCACACAGGGCTCTCAAGTACATATATATATTTTGTCATGGCTTTATTCAGACTTGACAGGGCTGTTAAAGAAAGGGCCACAATGCTCACATAATATTTGGCATCTACAATAAGATCAAATAATCCTTTATTAGTCCCACCGTGGGGAAAGCTGCCGGATTACAGCAAAGGGGTAAAGACACTGCAGTAAAAACAAAGCAAGATATGATGATAATAAATCAGCAATAAACAATAAAAATATAGTCTGGTCCATGAAAAAGAGCAGGCGAGGGAGGATAATGACTGATTTTATTTGTATCAGAGACAGATGTTGCTGGTTTCATTTGCCCCTTGTAGACGCTCGTAATGTGATAATCTTCCTCTTTACGTTGCAGCTGGATTATGACAATGGCACAAGATCACGTGAGATTCGCAGGATATATATATATACATGTGTATATATATATATACATGTGTGTATATATATACATGTGTATATATATATATATACACATGTATATATACGCACACATATTACCAGAAAATCTGTCTCCTGTGAGGAGATATCAGCTGTTTCCATGTTCACAAAGTTCAGTGTCTTTTTCACTGTGCAAACATTGTAGCTTTAAACGCAATCTGTAGCTCTTTCCTAAACCCAACGATAGTGGTTTGTTGCCTAAACCTAAAGTGACAACAAGGGTACCTACAGTGATTTTCAGGCCAAAACTAGACCATCTGGCAGGGTCAGGGTAGAGGCCCCCAGCATATTTAATATACTGGGTGATTCTTAACGTGAAATAATTGCTCCATACATGCTTATTCCAGTTACTATAATATTCACGTTAAACCTGTGTGCATAGTAACCAGGTGCCTGTGCGTGATACGAGCGCACAGAGCAGTATCTGCAAACAGAAAGCCATCCTCGTCAATGAGCATTTCTATAGACCCCTTCACACAGAGATCTGCCCAACCAAACAACGGCGGCATACTGCGCCTCTAGTACTTGACCTGGGCTGGTACTCTCCGGTATGTGGTACCAGACTTCTGATTCTGATCTTCCGATTTAAAGAGTATGATTTTACAGACAAACATTTCCAGAAGAACTGAATAGTGAGATGAATGTTGTGATAAATAATTAAATAAAAAAAATAATTAGTAATAATAATGGTCTAAAATTATGAAGAAAGTACAAAGTTTTAAGTCAGAAACCTGCAAATGTCCTTGAGGAGCTCCAAACCAATATCTGCTAGTGCCTTTTATATTCACTAGATACTCAGAATGTGTCTCTGTGTAATAAACTGAGGAAAAAAGTTTAGAAATCAGTGTTTGGTGGATTATTCCTCTGTTGTTTCAATGCTAACTGTCACTGTATTTACATGGTTGACAGTCTGCTTATTTACTGTCACAGTGACGTCCGTCTTGTAGGATCATGTTTTTGTGGGACGAGCAGCACAGCTGATGATGTGGGTAGCGTCCAGGTAAAGTTTGTCCAGATTCTCTGCCAGTGTTAAACAGTGTGTTCTCCTGGTGGTACTGACTCTGGTTCTGAACTGCTCAGCTCGACCCCGCCCTGCAGCCCGTCCCGGCCGATGACCGGACCGTCCCACGGCGCCGTGTGACCCGGCTGGCGACCGGCGTGAGGAGGAGGAGCCCGACTGCTGTGGCAGCGTATGGATCTTCCTCCTGCTACTGAGGGTCCTGACGCTGGATTGAATGAATAATATCTGTCCTGTTGGTTCCTTGTTACTGATAGAGATCAATCATCTAATCTACCAAACAGCTCAGAACGAGAGTCGGTACCAACAGCAGAATCCTCTGCTCGACATGGGCAAAGGATTTTGGCAAATTACACCTGGACGCTACCCACATCATCAGCTGTGCTGCTCGTCCCACAAAAACATGATCCTACAAGACGGACGTCACTGTGACGGTAAATAAGCAGACTGTCAACCATGTAAATACAGTGACAGTTAGCACAGCAGCAGCAATGCTTATACAGTTTCTACAGTGTTTCTACAGAGTTTACATAGGAGCATCATCCTGACTGGGACTCGGCTCTGAAACCTGAACGTAGACGTAGACCTGCCTGGCTGCTGGCCATATATATATATATATATATATAATATACTACAAATAACACAGGAAAGCACTTAGTGTTAACACTATATACAAACACCACCTATAATGTTCCAGTGTGAATGTTATAGGCCTCCTATAGAAGATGCATAGCACAAATATGATAATACAGCAATAAGATCAGGAGCCATAGAGGAGTGACATTCAACACAACAGTGCTGGTGTGTAGTGTGTGTGTGTGTGTGTGTGTGTGTGTGTGTGTGTGTGTGTGTGTGTGTTGTTGCTCAATGAACCCTGGTTCAACCAGGACGACACTTAAACTGTGTAAATACTTTATAAATACTCCCAAAGGGCATAAAATCAATGAGCCTAAAACTGTCCAGCCAGTATGAAGGTCAGCTTCCTTACAGTGTGTAGTGGATCCCAGTAGAACACATCACTCTCCAGTACTTCTACTACGTAGTAGAAGTACTGGAGAGTACTACCCTGTAGACCCATCCTTGCCTCCGGGTCCTCTGGAGGAAAGCCTGGACTGGAAGCAGCTCTACCCGCCTACTTTGGACACATATGGCGAACTGTCATCAACATAGGCGACTTTCCCGCCTGGAATCAGCCACATGGGGGTCAGAGTCTGTCTAACAGAGCAGAATAACAGAGGGAGCACGAGGCGGACAGATGGAGGAGAAAACAAGAGGAAGAGGAGAAAAGGAGGACGGCAGGATGGCGAGCTATAGGGACACGCACACGGAGAGCAGGCAGTGATGCTCGGGTGGGTGTTACATGTGATCCAGCTCGCTGAGCTTCTAATTTCAGATGCGATTCAACTGGAAAAATTAACAACAGCGTCGCTGATTGGCCGAGCCGTCTGCCCGTCACCCGGTGCGGGGGGCGGGTCTCTCCGTGCCCGGGCTTCAGCCCAGAGCGCGCTCTCCACAGCTGTAGTCGCTTCCCTCCCTCAGCCTCCTCCGGTGAGGCGCGTTACTGTGACGAGGAGCCCACGGAGCCCACTGAGTCCACGGAGCCGTGGAGCTGCTGGCAGGTCGCTATGCGCGTGCGCTGCTGTTTGACCACAGCTGGAGCTGTCCGCGGTGCTGAAAGCTGAAGGGACGAGGAGAGATGAGGGAAACGCAACTCCCTGTGGCGGGCTTTTTACTCGCGGGGAAACTGCTGCTGTTACTGAGGTAAGACCACATCCCGCAGCTCCTTATGGGCTCCACACAGACCAGGGTGCGCGGTGATATCAGAGAGCTGGTCCTGCCGGGCTTAGTCGGATCAGGGGTCAGTGACCTGACCCATGTTGGCGGGGCTCATGGTATTTGCCAAAATCAATATCGGTATAAATTTGCAGGATGTACAAAATCAAATTTCATTGCATCCATGTTGAAAGTCTTCTCAACACATTTTTGAAGTTTAAAATAATTAAATAAATACAGTTTTTATCTGTAGGCCTATTTAAATATCAGGGAAATGACCATTCAATGTACTTCTTATCTGTTTATTTTCTATTATACAGCTACAGTATATTTTGATATTTCATGTTTGAACTGTAAACTGTATCTCTGCCTCAGCATATATCGCTGTGTTCCTGCCTTGTTAACTTACTTTATATCTGTAATGTTTAAAAAACTGAAAACTGAAACTACAAGTGTTGTGGCCCTCTAAATTGATTCCAGCCTATGCTGCGTTCAGGGACATTTTTAGGACCAGACCTTCGGGGGGCTGAGCCCCTAATGCACATGTGACACCTCAAGTCAAGGGCATGAGTTTCATTTCAGCATCAGGGGCTGACACATAGGAAGTCGGGGTCTGGGGGTCACCCCCAGGAAACGCTGGGCATCGAACTTCATTTTCTGCATTCTGGTAAATTTGTATGCACCAGTTTCAACCTGTTCTGTGTCAAGCTGTGGTGGAAATGCAACACAAATAGTAAAGTTCAGCTGACAATTCAAAATATAAAGGAATATAATGCAGTAAGGCTGTCAGTCATCATGTCTTGGTTTCAAATCAAATATTTATTCTCCAGTAGATTAACTTTACTTTCTTGTTTAATATCATCTCCCTATAACCTATATCTATGGTAATAATGGACAATATGATCCAACATTCCTCTCCCTTGACTTCATGCCACCATCTACTGTACCAGAATGTACATCGAGCCTTCATGGAGAAATCTGGGCAGTATAAAGCCCTTTGAACCTCTAATGGCTTTGTTTCAGCCGGACTTTGCAGCATTACATAACACGGTGAGGACCAGTGGATTCCTTGGCTTTTCTAGTATTTTTAGTGTTGGTCTAAAATCACCCCTGGTTGGGTTGAAAACTGTCTGCGTGGTTGAGGCCTGCGAATGCTGGAAACAAACATGTGTAAAGGCAGAAGTGTTTATAGCTGGTCCAAATGGCTACTCAGGATCAGCAAGAAGGGTGCAATGAACCGAACAAACGGGGATAAGAGCTCGCTCGATACCGAAGTAGCTGAGAGCTCGAGGGATAAGTTAACATCTTGTCTATACTTTCCCATCACATGCACACCTGGCCAGTGGTTTCATGAAGTCACACATTAGTACTCACTAGCAGCAGTGAGTACTAACAACAGCCATGTTGGCTGATGAAGTTCATAGTGATGATTTTGGGGGGTGGCTTTGGAGGGAGGCCTGAAGGGACGGACTGGTTTATTGGATGGACCAGGTTTGAAATCTAGTGTGCTCTTTTTAGTTTCTCAGCATTACTGACCCTGCCTTTAATTTTGCACAGGTTGTATTGTGCAGATAGAGTACTAGTACTTCTATGTTACTGTTATTATTGTCATATATTTTGCTGGTGAGTTCTACATAAAGTGTTATGGTGCAATATTTAAAGCCTACAAGATGCCAAGACTGAAGTTTGTTCATTTTAAAAAACTGTACTCACATTTTTAGTGCGTTTGCCAACGTCAACCATAGACCAGAAAGTAGGTACACCCTACAGTGGAAGTTAGAATCGCACAGTGACTTGTCTCGTAAAGGTATAGTATGTTTTATTTAAACATGCTGATCCTTGTGCTTTACTACAGATCAGTTGAAGATGATATCTGTACTGTAATTGTTGCGGATGTTCATATTAATACAGTACGTAGCGTATCTATAGCTGCCCCTAGGGTGGAGGTATTTGATTTAACTATGACGCTGCCTCAAGTATCCAGCATCCGATGGAGTGTTGGTTGTGTATGTCGTCAGAAATTAACTGAAATCAACATGAACGCATGATTAAAAAGCAAGTATAGCTCTGGACTTACTGTTCATTTTATTTATCATCAATATGCATTGATGATGTTAGAAGCTAAACTGCATTTTATTGCACTTGTACTGAAATGCGGTATCATGGACAAGACTTGGGTGTAGCTGGTTGAACTGGCTGAACACCACCGGTCACTGGGGACAAAAGTAAGAGAAGGAACGTCGTCCATTAGATCCTGCAGACTGACAGTTGAACCACTTTCCACAACACGTGATGTGAAGCTCGAGGCTCATGAGATTTTGTAGTAGCCTGAATCCCAACAGGCAAGTTGTGATATTAATCTGATTCCCTGTTCTGTCGATTCTAGTCTGAGCACGTCCTCCTTTCCTCCCCTTTCTCCCTCAGCTCGGCTTCTTTCCACTGGCATTTACAATACAGCGTTTTTCTAGTCTTCCACCACTCAGAGCGCTTTACCACCTTTACCACCGCTTTAACACCCGTTCACACACAGACGCTGATGGCCCAGTGTGAATAAGATAAGACAAGATAAGATGAACCTTTATTAATCCCCCTGGGGAAATTCAGTTTTACTCATTGACACGGCGATGGCGAAGCCGTTGGCGGCAGTTTCAGGTGTCGTGTGAGCGGTGGACGAGCTGCTCTGCCCTCTGAGCCACGGCCACATGGCCTTTCTTATGAATGACTTTCTGAAGGAACGCTGGCTGCATTTAACGTTGACACGCTTCAGCATTTTCATTTCAGGCTGTCTAGAAGTAAAACATGGTTTCTCAAAAGTTTGAGCAAGTTTTAGGATAAAAAAGCAGCTGAAAGGATGAAAGCCTCTATAAATCTTCTTAGAGGGTCATGGATGGATTCAAAGACAAAATCTAACAGGCTTATACAGTAGTTTGGCATTCAGTGGGAGCTGGACTGGATCTGCCCTCAGCTTGTATTCATGTAACCACTCAGCCTTTGTTTCTCGCTCCGTTCCCTCTCTGGCTGTTGTTTCTGTTTCCTTGTCAGAGTGCAGACGGGCATTATCTCTGGTCACTGATCATACATGAGATCATTAGTGGTGGAATATTTCATCCTGACTCAGAGCTCCTGTAGAAAGGCCTGTTTCCGAGCACTCTTTTTTAATTTCCATAACGTCCTTGCATAATGCGGCGTGCGTTAGTGTCTCTCTTGAATGTTTTAGTATTTGCCTCATCTCTCGTCTCTCCTTTACATGCCTTTGTAAGCCTCTGGCCTCATTTTTTTGTTTTCCAGTCGATGTTTTCCAGTGTGTTAAATGCTGTTTCGGAGGCCTTTCTGCCCAGAACAACCTACTGAGCAAACACCAAGTGTTCAAGGCTTTTTTCAGTTTGTTGTTGTTTTTTATGTTAGTTTTGTGTTTTTCCATCGACACAGAGATGCCTCAGAGAGCCTCGGAGCATAAACACTATTATTAACAAACATAAATAGTACAGATTATTTCAGTTGTTGGGTTATATTAATGTGCTGTCTCTTGATACTGTGTGATTGACAACATTTTCCTATTATGAGCTGAGCGGGTCATCCTTTGACCACAAGGTTGGCGGTCCAGTCCCGAGACACTAAACCCCAGGTTGCTTTACAGCAGCTCACTGCTCCTAAAGCTCAGGGTGGGTAAAATGCTGAGGTCACATTACATTTACATACCTGTATGTAGAGTATATGACTATGAAAATGAAGTTTTATTCCTCTAAATGGACTCATCAGCGTCAGCCCTGTGGAGGATGAGTAGCTTCGGTCTTACTGTCCCTGGTTGTGTCTTGGAGACAAAGAACAGTTTCAGTCTTAATGTGAGAACAGCACAGCACCCATATTTGAGCAGCCATCCATCACAATCTGAAATCTGAATACATGTCTCCAGAATCAGAGCTAGTATTCTACTAAAACAAGGAATGAAAGTACACCGTCAGTACACAGTATCCAACACGTCAGACCAACATTCAGTTTATGCCTCTGATAGTCTGTGTGTGTGTGATGGGGGTAAAAGGACTAGTCTGCACACTAAATGAACATTTGGCTGAAGGCAGTTGTCGACCCCATCGCTGTCACTGCACCGGGCTGCCTCAGACTGTAATGCCAAAAATACCCCAGGGGTAGCTGGGAAATGTAGTGTTTCTGATGTAGGTGTTAATCCAGCAGCTAATTAGCCTGAACAATTTTAACATGGAGGGTGGAGGTCGGATCCACGCCCACCCTCCACCCTTTAATACTTTCTCATTTTGGCTTGCTGTAGTTTGTTTTGGTGACGGATATGATGTCACGTTACTCAGACTACCACAATAAAAGCGGGGACTTCCTTCTACTTCCAAATAGATTCAAGTGACGCAAATACAGTATATCAATTCTGCATTACAAAATTGATTTCAAAAATTCTGATACATATTGAAGGAGACTTGATTTTCTGTCCCACCCTTCGTTGTCATGTTGTGTCTAAAAGGGTCTTCAGAGAGTGAAGAAGGAGAGGGAAATAGAGAGTAATAAGACAAAGTAATACTGATGAATATTAGCTTAGTTTATACCAGAGAGACGCACAAGTTCACACCAGAGGCAAAGAAAAATATTCAGTTTTCTTTCCTGAGAATTAAAAGTCAAATTAAAAGTCTGCCTATTTAATAACGAATGCTGTTGCCGTGAACTTAATTGGTTATTTTACTCACTCACTCTTTGTCATCCTCTTATCCGGATCGGGTCTCGGGGCAACAGCTCCAGCAGGGACCACAGACTTCCCTTTCCTGGTCTACATTAACAGCTCTGACTGGGGGATCCCGAGGCGTTCCCAGGCCAGTGTGGAGATATAATCTCTCCACCTAGTCCTGGTCTTCCTCAGGGCCTCCTCCCAGCTGGTCCTGCCTGGAATACCTCCCTAGGGAGGCGGGTATCCCTACCAGATGCCTGAACCGACCTACTGAGCTTCTCTCCCGAAGGGAGACGCCAGCCTCCTGAGGAAACCCATTTTGGCCGCTTGTGGCCACGATCTAGTTCTCTGGGTCCTGATCCAGTGTCACGCCTGTCACATCCCAGGTCATGTTTTATTTTGTCATTTCATTCATTTATGTGTTTCCTAATTTATTTTGGTAAACTAACTCTCCCTCTCGTTTCAGATCACTACACTTCCTGCTCTTGTGTGTTTCCCTCCTTCTGTATGATTGACAGCCCCTGACCTACTTTTCATCACCTCCACCTGTGTCTGATTGTAGCCCCGCCCCTGATTGTGTCCACCTGTGTCTCATTATCCAATCCTGTATTTGATGTGAGCTCTCCTTCCTTCAGTGCCGATTTGTCTTTGACACAGCATTTTTCCCTGTTTGACTCATGTTTTTGACATTCTGCCTGTTTTGTATGGCCTTGTTTTGCCTGCTGATTTGGATTTGTTTGCCCGTGATTTTTGCCAACCTATGTACCGAACCCTTTTTGACATCAGTAAAGACTTTGATCAATTTTTTTTTTTTTTTTGCCTCTTGAATCGTGCATTTGAGTCCAGTTCACTCCTGTTTCCAGTGGTTACACCCAGTTCTCATAACCATAGGTGAGACTAGGACCGAAGACTGACCAGTAGATCGACTCTCTGATCAACCTCTGACTCAGCTCTCTTTTTGTAACGGTGCAGTAAAGCGACTGCAGTACCGCCCCGCTGCTCAGATTCTCCGGCCAATCTCACGTTCCATTGTTCCCTCACTCGCAAACCAGACCCAGAGGTACTTGAACTCCTTCACTTGGGGTAAAGACTCATTCCCTACCCGGAGTAGACAATCCATCAGTCCTGCTGAGAACCATGGCCTCCGATTTAGAGGTGTTGATCCTCATCCCAGCCGCTTCACACTCAATTGCGAACTGATCCAGTGAGTGCTGGAGGTCATAGATCGATGATGCCAGCAGAACCACATCATCTGCAAAAAGCAGCGATGAGATCTTCAGCACACCGATCTGCAAATCCTCCTCCCGCCGACTACGCCTCAATATCCTGTCCATGAATATCACAAACAGGATTGGTGACAATGCACAACCCTGGCAAAGGCCAACGCCCACCGGAAACGCCCTTCTCTGACTTACTGCCGAGAACCCGGACACAGCTCTCGCTTTGGGAGTACAGAGATTGAATGGCCCTGAGAAGTGACCCCTCACCCCATACTCTCACAGTATCTACCACAGTATCCCCTGGGGGACCCAGTCATATGAGGTGGTCCATTGTTCCACGGCCAGGACAAAATCCACATTGTTCCTCTTCAGTCTGAGGTTTGGCTATCAGCCGAACCCTCCTTTCCAGCACCCAAGAGTAGACTTTACCAGGGAGGCTGAGTTGTGTGATACCCCTGTAATTGGCACACACTCTCTGGTCCCCCTTTTTGAACAGGGGAACCACCACCCCGGTCTGCCATTCCTTAGGCCCTGTCCCCAACTTCCACGCAATGTTGAATGGATGTGTCATCCACGACAGCCCCTCCATGCCTAAAAGACCATTCGTGTTACTTTAATTCTTTATAAGTCACCAGAATGCAGGAAACAAGGTCTCTGAAACTCAAATATTTCTGGGGGAGTACATTCAGACCCCCTGCTTTGATTTAAAATCTGCCCTATTTTTGAGGTCTCAAGGCTGGCAATTATGGTTTGAGAAAGAGACAAAAGACAGCGGAAAAGATAGTGGACTATAGCACCAAGTTTTCCAGAAGTCACTAATAACGTAACTGCTTTGTCACTCTTTGCCCCACCTTCCCATACCTGCGATCTTTTGTAATATGCTCACCCGAACCCACCCAGCATGCAGCTCAGTCTGGTGGTGCCGCGGTATGTGGGTCTACCCATGCATCAGTACAATAGGGGGTCCAAACCCAGCAGAGTGAAAACTTTATCCTCAGGTGATCAAGGAGATCTGGTGTTGCTTCGGCAGGGCAGAAGTCAACTTCCAGAGAGTTGGCACTATGGATGCTAATTTGATGTTTTTTTTTTCCTGACCAATAGCTGACAATTATTAACAGATCATTAACCATTAACCAAGATTAGTGCCTTGCATTCAGGAATGCTGTGGTTGTAGTGCCTAACAAGCCACCCAGCTGCAAGGATAAGCCGATGTACAAACAGGTTCAATCCATCATTGATCAATAGCTGCAGAGTATCCCAGTCCCCAGTTCACCCCGACCAGCAGAGTTACCGTAGCAGCCATGATGCTGCGTTGGTTGTCGTGGACACATGCAGCCATTTTCCCAGTAATAGTCTCCACAGCACAGTTGGTTTAACTGCGAGCTAGTCTGCTGTGTGTCTGCCATACGCTTGTCCTGTCATCCGGAGTAACATTAGCGAGTGTCCGGTCCGGAGTAACGTCAGCGAGTGTCCGGCAGGCCGTGTGTGACGGCGAGTGTGACCTTATCAGTAACGTTATAGCTTTGAACTTAGTGCAGGGTGTGTGCAGTTAATTTGTTGGTGAATAACCAAACCAAGCTCTGATGTCTGGTTAAAGAGAAGGGGGTTAGCCTCGACACTAGCAATGCATCCAGCTCAGGCTCACTTAAGGTGGGCTGTTAAGGTGGACAAGTTATTCTCCTTTGAGTGACAAGCCTATTTCAATTTAATATTTCTTTTACTGGATTAACTGATAGCATTAATCAATCAAAATTCTTATTATCAGTTAGGAGTTAATAATCATCGTCCCCAGTCGGCACATTGTCGACTCTTCTTCTCCCTCTTCCTCTCCCTCTTCTTCTCCCTCTTCTTCTCCCTCTTCTCCTCTCTCTCTTTTTCTCCCTGTTCCTCTCCCTCTTCTTCTCCCTCTTCTTCTCCCTCTTCTTCTCCCTCTTCCTCTCCCTCTTCTTCTCCCTCTTCTTCTCCCTCTTCTTCTCTCTCTCTTTTTCTCCCTCTTCCTCTCCCTCTTCTTCTCAATCTTCTTCTCCCTCTTCCTCTCTCTCTTTTCCTCTCTCTTCTCTCTCTTCTTCTCCCTCTTCTCCTCTCTCTTCTCCTCCCTCTTCCTCTCCCTCTTCTTCTCTCTCTTCCTCTCTCTCTTCTCCTCCCTCTTCTCCTCCCTCTTCCTCTCTTTCTTCTTCTCTCTCTTCTTCTCCCTTTTCTTCTCTATCTTCTTCTCCCTCTTCTTCTCCCTCTTCTTCTCCCTCTTCCTCTCTCTCTTCTCCCTCTTCTCCTCTCTCTCTTTTTCTCCCTCTTCTCCTCTCTCTTCTCCTCCCTCTTCCTCTCTCTCTTCTTCTCCCTCTTCCTCTCTCCCCTTTCCTCTCTCTTCTCTCTCTTCTTCTCCCTCTTCTCCTCTCTCTTCTCCTCCCTCTTCCTCTCCCTCTTCTTCTCTCTCTTCCTCTCTCTCTTCTCCTCCCTCTTCTCCTCCCTCTTCCTCTCTTTCTTCTTCTCTCTCTTCTTCTCCCTCTTCTTCTCTATTTTCTTCTCCCTCTTTTTCTCCCTCTTCCTCTCTCTCTTCTCCCTCTTCTTCTCTCTCTTCTTCTCCCTCGTCTTCTCCCTCTTCTCCCTATTTCCCCTCTTCTTCTCTCTTCTTCACCCTCTTCTTCTCCCTCTTCTTCTCGCTCTTCTTCTCCCTCTTCCTCTCTCTTCTTCACCCCCTTCTTCTCTCTCTTCTTCTCCCTCTTCTTCTCTCTCTTCTTCTCCCTCTTCCTCTCTCTCTTCTCCCTCTTCTTCTCGCTCTTCTTCTCCCTCTTCCTCTCTCTTCTTCTCTCTCTTCTTCTCCCTCGTCTTCTCCCTCTTCTCCCTATTCCCCCTCTTCTTCTCTCTCTTCTTCACCCTCTTCTTCTCCCTCTTCTTCTCCCTCTTCTTCTCTCTCTTCTTCTCCCTCGTCTTCTCCCTCTTCTCCCTATTCCCCCTCTTCTTCTCTCTCTTCTTCTCCCTCTTCTTCTCCCTCTTCTTCTCCCTCTTCTTCTCTCTCTTCCTCTCCCTCTTTTTATCTCTCTTTTTCTCCCTCTTCTTCTCCCTCTTCTTCTCTTTCTTCTCCCTCTTCTCCTCCCTCTTCTCCTCTTTCTTCTTCTCCTGCTGTCCCTCTTCTCCTCCCTCTTCTTCTTCCTCTTCTCCCTCTTCTTCTCTCTCTTCTCCTCCCTCTTCTCCTCCCTCTTCTTGCTCTCCTCCCTCTTCTTCTCCTGCTCTCCGTCTTCCCTCCGTTCCCTCTCCAGCAGCCTCCTCTCTGCAGGGTTCAGGTGGAAGGGGGGAGGCTGCCTCTCACAGTGGACCTCTGGCTTCGAATCGGCCTGCTGACTCTGCTGACTCTGCTGACTCTGCTGACTCTGGTGACTCTGCTGACTCTGGTGACTCTGCTGACTCTGCTGACTCTGGTGACTCTGCTGACTCTGGTGACTCTGCTGACTCTGCTGACTCTGCTCACTCTGCTGACTCTTGTGACTCTGGTGACTCTGCTGACTCTGCTGACTCTGGTGACTCTGCTGACTCTGGTGACTCTGCTGACTCTGCTGACTCTGCTCACTCTGCTGACTCTGGTGACTCTGCTGACTCTTGTGACTCTGCTGACTCTTGTGACTCTGCTGACTCTGCTGACTCTGATGACTCTGCTGACTGCTTACCCTGGTGACCCTGGTGACTCTGCTGACTCTGGTGACTCTGGTGGCTCTGGTGACTCTGCTGATTTGGTGACTCTGGTGACTCTGCTGACTCTACTGACTCTGCTGACTCTGGTGACTCTGCTGACTCTGGTGACTCTGCTGACTCTGCTGACTCTGGTGACTTTGCTGACTCTGGTGACTCTGGAGACTCTGCTGACTCTGCTGACTTTGCTGACTCTGCTGACTCTGGTGACTCTGGAGACTCTGATGACTCTGGTGACTCTGCTGACTCTTGTGACTCTGCTGACTCTGTTGACTCCGCTGACTCTGCTGACTCTGCTGACTCTGGTGACTCTGCTGACTCTGCTGACTCTGGTGACTCTGGAGACTCTGATGACTCTGGTGACTCTGCTGACTCTTGTGACTCTGCTGACTCTGTTGACTCCGCTGACTCTGCTGACTCTGCTGACTCTGGTGACTCTGCTGACTCTGATGACTCTGCTGACTCTTGTGACTCTGCTGACTCTGGTGACTCTGGTGACTCTGTTGACTCCGCTGACTCTGCTGACTCTGGTGACTCTGTTGACTCTGCTGACTCTTGTGACTCTGCTGACTCTGGTGACTCTGGTGACTCTGCTGACTCTGCTGACCCTGGTGACTCTGCTGACTCTGGTGACTCTACTGACTCTGGTGACTCTGGTGACTCTGCTGACTCTTGTGACTCTGCTGACCCTGGTGACTCTGCTGACTCTGCTGACTCTGGTGACTCTGCTGACTCTGTTGACTCCGCTGACTCCGCTGACTCTGCTGACTCTGGTGACTCTGCTGACTCTGTTGACTCTGCTGACTCCGCTGACTCCGCTGACTCTGCTGACTCTGCTGACTCTGGTGACTCCGCTGACTCTGCTGACTCTGTTGACTCTGCTGACTCTGGTGACTCTGCTGACTCTTGTGACTCTGCTGACCCTGGTGACTCCGGTGACTCCGCTGACTCCGCTGACTCCGCTGTCCCTGACTCCGTTGACTCCGCTGACTCCGCTGACTCCGCTGACTCCCTGACTCCGGTGACTCTGCTGACTCTGCTGACTCTGGTGGGACTCCGCTGACTCCGCTGACTCCGCTGACTCTGCTGACTCTGGTGACTCTGCTGACTCTGGTGACTCTGCTGACTCTGCTGACTCTGCTGACTCTGGTGACTCTGCTGACTCTGTTGACTCCGCTGACTCTGCTGACTCTGCTGACTCTGGTGACTCTGCTGACTCTGCTGACTCTGGTGACTCTGCTGACTCTGGTGACTCTGCTGACTCTGATGACTCTGCTGACTCTGCTGACTCTGGTGACTCTGCTGACTCTGATGACTCTGCTGACTCTGGTGACTCCGCTGACTCTGCTGACTCTGCTGACTCTGGTGACTCTGCTGACTCTGGTGACTCTGCTGACTCTGGTGACTCTGCTGACTCTGATGACTCTGCTTACTCTGCTGACTCTGGTGACTCTGGTGACTCTGCTGACTCTTGTGACTCTGCTGACCCTGGTGACTCCGGTAACTCCGCTGACTCCGCTGACTCCGCTGACTCTGTTGACTCCGCTGACTCTGCTGACTCTGCTGACTCTGGTGACTCTGGTGACTCTGGTGACTCTGCTGACTCTGCTGACTCCGCTGACTCCGCTGACTCTGCTGACTCTGCTGACTCTGCTGACTCTGCTGACTCTGGTGACTCTGCTGACTCTGCTGACTCTGGACTCTGCTGACTCTGGTGACTCTGCTGACTCTGCTGACTCTGGTGACTCTGCTGACTCTGGTGACTCTGCTGACTCTTCTTCCAGCTGGTTCTCGTAACTTGACCACAGGACATGCATCAGTGACCGGCGGTGATTTTTGTCTTTTGTTTGAAATGCCGCTGCTCTGGTTTCTTCTCCAGAGGTTTCAGCGGCATCGACACTGAAATCTTGTTTCAGGCGTTTCTCCAACCTCTAACCCAGTCTGAGCTTTAAAATGTGCTTTTAGTCTTAAGATGGACGGAGGGATTTAAATGAATTTGGGGCGTTTAAGCTGTTGTTTGGACAAAAGGTATTTGAAGACACCAACATAGTTTTTTAAGAAATTATCTGACAATTAATACACCATAAACAGTGTATCAGAAAATAACTGATTAATGAATGATCAAAGTAATTGTTAGTTGCAGCCCAAAGAGCATCAATGCAACTTTCCAGTAGTCTACTAGTCTACTCGTCTACTAGTCTACTATCAGCTGGTAGACATGGAGCAGACACCTGCAGACCCACAGGTATCTAACTCCACACTGATTCACTGCCCTGCTTCAATTCATGCACAGAAGTATAAAATGTTCATTTTTAATGAATTATCAGATTCATACCGGCGTGATGCATTCAGTTACCACGCAAAAATGTCTTGATGTTGGTGACCCCTGATGATAAACAGGGATTTTTTTAAATACATTTTAATGACTGAGCAGTCCTGTAATACAGTAATCTCTCTCTCATTCACATCTGCAGATCATAAACAGAATAACGGATTCTTCAACATTTGACTGGCTGGCTGATAAAGAGAGGGTGTTACGTAACGGCAGGGATAAACCAAGGTCTCTCCATATGGCCAGATGCAAAAGGCCTCTTCTCTCTGTCTCTTCATGTCGGCTTCATGGGGATGTTTTATTGCATAATCGGAGAGCTAGTTATAAATAATTCTGTCAGCACTTCAAACCAAACCTCTGCCAGACATGGTTGGGCTGTTTAGTGTCTTAGCTGCAGAGTGCAGGTGATTTGTTCGTCTGATATTATTCCCTTGAAGGGAAAACAAGGGAAACATCTGCAGGCTTTGCTCAGTTAGAGCCAGTTAGAGGCCAAACAAACTGAGTGTAGTAAGATAAGATAAGATAAGATGAACCTTCATTAATCCCCGGAGGGAAATTCGGGAGTAGTAGTAGTGGTAGTGGTAGTACTAGTGGTAGTTCAGCGAGCACAGAGCCCTTCACATCATCACCTTGGGCTGCTAAACTTACTGACTTTGTAGATGACGTACATGGTCACAGCTACCTGTGAAGCTGGGGGGAGGAGGGCGTTCTCACTGGACAGGGGGGTCGCACAACACCCATCACTTCTCGTATTATTATCAATATTATTTTATATCTGGGTGGAGTTTGTGTGTTCGGTCGAGCTTGGGTTGTATCAGTTTTATCATACCTTCATAACTTCCTGTCATTTCACTGGGGTACACGGTGCGGCGGGGGTTCCAAGCAAACTTCGGTCCCGCTAAAAGCCTGCCCAGCAAGGACCAGTATTTCAAAATGATCTCACAAGATTATATCGGTTGGATTGGATTAAATTCTGATCTGATCAAATTTGAAGGCAGAAATCTGGATCAATTAAATCCTAAATTCAGGATCAGTTGGAGCCCACCTCAGAGGTGATTTGACATACATTGACGATAGGCTTCACTTCTCCCAGATATTGTTACCAAAGATGTTCACTGCATTGATTTCATCAGCTGACTTTGCGTTTTTACTGCGAGTGTTTCAGTTCTGCCAGAATAAAATACCTGAACACAGTTCGGCCACACTGAGACTAACAGCTGTAAAACAAGTGCAACGAATTACAGAAACACATATGAGACAAAGACTTCCATGAAGGATCAGCATAACCTTGAAAAACAGACCAATTAGGGTATCTGAGAATGAAATGATCTAATAAAATATAACTGGCTGATGATGGGATGTGCATGGGAAACATGCTAAAAAGAATTAGCAATAAAACGTATTGATATGCTGATTTCAGTGTAATTCGACATTGCTGCCTGTGACCAGTCATGATTTGGTTTGGTTTGTCCTCGTGAGCAGTGGTGAGCTCACACTTACCAACCTGAGACTTGAACCAGGGGCCGGATTTGAAAACCAGAACAGGGGGGTCTGGGGAAAAGTCCTTCATTTAAATTAAAAAAAAATATATTTCACTAAATATAACTTTATTTTATTTTTTTTTTTTTTTTTTTTCTTTTCAAAAAAACAAAATAATTTAAATTTGTATGTGTTTTTCTTCATAAAAAAATATTCTTTTTTCTTTTTTTCCCTTCATTCATTTTTTTTTTTTTTTTTTTTTTTTTTTTTTTTTCTTTTTCTTTTTTTTTTTCCTTTTTTTTTTTTTTTTTTTTTCTCTCTTTTTTTTTTACCCTTCTCTTTTTCTCCCCCCCTTTCTTTCCTTTTTTAATTATAAAATTTTCCCATTTCCCTTCCCCTCCTCTTTTTCTTTCCTCCCCCCCCATTTTTTTCCCCCTTCCATAATTTTTTATTTCCCCCTTTACTATTTAAACTTTTTTTCCCCATCCCTCTTTGCCAATTCGTCTTTTTATTTATAGTGAAAGAGTCCTCCCCTTGTTACCCCATTAACCCCTTTTTCAACCCCACCCCTACCCCATTTTTACACCCCCACCAACCCTTATTTAAGAAAACTTTTTACAAACCCCCCCGTTCTTTGCCACACTTCTCACGCGAACTGCCAATATGACCCAGCCAACCGACCTCGCCTCTCTCCACCCATGGGAGGATCGCCACCACAAACAACTCCCCCAGCACAGCGAAACTTCTACGGACAATCAGGAGAAGTTTAGAAACCCGAACGGAATCAACCGGAGCCCAGAGCAAGCTCAATGAGCCGATTACACTTACCGGAGACGTGCCGCCGCCTCCTCCCACTCCACGCCACCCTCCCACCCCTTTTCCCACTTCTCCTCACCTCCAAACCTCTTTCCCAGTCACAACCCTCCATTTTTATTCAATCACACATTTTAACCCAGGCAGCTCAGCCCCACTACAATCTTCATAACCACACGGCAACCGCGGGGCACAGCGGAGGGGCGCGCAACCCGGTTGCTTCTTTAAACTTTCACAGAGACTCTGCAAAATTCGACCACACCCCCGGACGGGAGGCGGCAAGAGCACTCAGCCTCGGCGGGGAAGAGGAGAGGACAGATACGCCAAGAGCCGCACCGCCGCCATAGCGGGTGGAACGACCACTCTCCTTACACCTTCATTCATGTTATCCACGCAGAAGGACCAGTCGCCCCTGACCTCCACCTATCCCATTCGCATCCTCTCACCAATCGACAACCCCATGGGAAGGGAGAAGGAGAGACGCAGGGGTGCGGCCCCCAACCTCCAGAACCGACGGGGCCACCTCTCGACTCCGCCCACCTCGCCTTCTCCTCCTCTGGGGGACTCGTCTCCCCTAGTGCCCCAGGAGCCGATGCAGGTGGCCCGACCCGCTACTCCGGAGAGCGACACCGCGTCTCCAGAGGGGAGGTGCATCTATTTGCCAGCTGGCCACTTTCTTCCACTCCCGGAATCGGGCTCACCAGTAGCGAGAGGGCACTGGTGAGCCACACTCTTCCTCCAAATATTCCTCTCCCCTCTACCAGCACTGTTTCCCAGACTCACTCTCTCATTATCCGTCCTGGGATTCCGGGGCCGATGAGACTTATGACTGGAGACTGTAACACGCTGGGCCTACGCTCCCTCCCGGTGTGGAGGCCAATCTCTGACGGCGTCCTCTGGTCGGGTGACTCACCGCACCCAACCCGTAAACTATCATGGCCGGAACCACACAAAACATTAGCTTCCATTGTTTAATTCCCCTCTTCACCCTTTATTCTAGTTTCCTTGGCTCATTAAAACCAACCATACATTGACTGGGCTTCTGAACGTTTTGGGGTGGGGAGGGGAATGTACACTAACCTCTCCATCATCTTCTCACCTCCGGACTCCTACTCTCGGTCTCGCCCCCACGGTGATGGTGGGCACTACGGCATCACTCCACATCTCGCTCCTCACCCTCCTTATTACACAGACCTGACCGGCGTGCCGCCTTTATCATACCTCAGTGAAGTTTTCAATAAGGCAAGAGCCACTTCACTACCTCGTCACCGCCCCTACACTCGCCATCAACCTTCTTCCTGCACTTCACCTCCAGACGTCTCTACTCTCTCTCCCCCCGACACCATGGATGATTACATCAGTCCTCCCTGCAGCGATTATCCGTCCATCCTCGTCCCCACTGCGGCTTCTTCTTCGTAGAAGGACAAATCCCTCCGACCATCATCACACAGGGCAAACGAAAAACCATAAAGAACAGGTACCCCCTCCCTCTCATTTCTTCCCTTTTGAAGTGTTAAAGTCCAGGTTTTCTCTAAACTAATCTAGAAACGCGACCATCTGTGCCGAGGAGGGGGACGAGTGGAAAACAGCCTTCAAACTCCTAGCGGGCACTATGAAATCTTTATCCATTCGACTACAAATCACCTCTTTTCAACCCTTAACGAGCCTTCGAACCAACCATTTCTTTTTACCTACACATTCTATTTTTTCTCCAGACCAGCACACCCATAACCCATTCCGCCGCTTACCGCCTGACACCACTATTTAAAGCGGAGAAATGCGAGTTTCATGTCCCCAGGCTCTGCTTTCTCTGATTCATTCTGGGTCCCTTTAAGATAACAAAATGACCCACTAATTTAACCCTACCAATTAACCAACCCCCCCTACTCTTAAACTGGTCCATCGTTTTTTGGCTTTCCCCAACTTCTAACATAAATTCCTTCCTAAATTTATTTACCTCCCCCCCCCCCCCCTACCCCCCCCCCCCCCCAAATATTTTTGTGTGGCCGCCCCAGGCAGACCTAGCATTAAATAAGTTGAAGGAGTTTTCCCCTCCCCCCCTTTTTTTACACCAACCCACCCCCCCCCTTTAATTTGTAGTGGAGGTCGCCCCCCACACAAGGGTTTGCGGTCCTTTCCCTCCCTTCCTCCCCCTGTAAATAACAACACCCCCCCCCTTGTTTTTTTGTCAAGAAATTTTTTTCGCGCCAAAAAAAAATAATATTTTTCCACCCCGAACTTCTATTAGTTTTCCCCCCGTTGGGGGAGTGCCCCCCCCGCTTTAGGGGGATTGTTCAGCCTTTTGTGGTTTGGACCGACCACAATAAGTTCACTGAATAGCATTAGGTCGGCCAAACGGTTAAACTCCCTCAGGCCAGGGCCCTCTTCTTCACCCTTTATTTCCCTTGTCTCCCCCACTCAAACCTCAAACCAGACGCCCCCCTTTACATATCCGACCCAGTTCCTACAACCATCTTATATTTTTCCATCCTCGTGCGTTATCGGGGCCATCACATGGAGCGTCGAACACCGGTAAGGAGGCTTTAAAGGACACTCCGCACCCAGCGGGTGTCCACTAACCTTATTTTCCCAGTCTCACTCCGTCCGCAGCATCACTCTCACACATCTCACTAACCTTCACCCGCACCAGAAACCCCCCTTCATCAGGCACGTTCTATCCCCCCCCCCCCCAAAGAAAGTGGGGGAATATTTTGCGGCCTTCCCCCTCTGTGCCAAGAACAAATCGTCACATCAGGCTCCGCCGGGTTTCTCCAACCCTCCCCTCCTAGCCGACCCTGGTCAACATCCCCTTGACTTTTTACGGGACTCCCCAAGAAACCACCATTCATTTTTTCTCTAAATGTCCATTTTATTCCCCTTTCAACTCTCAGGAAAGAAAGGCTTCTGAATAATTTGACGTTGGCATGTGAATCCCGGCCCTCCCGGATTTTCCCCTATTGCCCCCAATCCCCCCCCTACCACCCCCAAACAAACACTTAAACAAAAACTAGAGACGGGGCTTAGATCCCCTTCAAAAATCTGGCATAAACTGGAATATTCATGTTATCTAGTTGATTTAGCTCTCTGCCCTGCTCTTCTTCAGTTCTTCTTCGTCTTAGTGTCTCTCCCACCCTTCCCCTTTCTAAAATCAAACCCCCCCCCCCCCCCCCCCCCCCCCCCCCCCCCCCCCCCCCCCCCCCCCCCACCCCCCCCCCCCCCGCCCCCCCCCCCCAGAGAGCGGCCCCCCCCCCCCCCCCCCCCCCCCCCCCCCCCCCCCCCCCCCCCCCCGCCCCCCCCCCTCCACCCCCACCCCCCCCCCCCCCCCCCCCCCCCAAAAAAGAAACCACATTATTATAAAAAAGAAAGAAAATAACCCCGAAAGAAAAATCCTACTTCCCCCCAAAAAAAAATAGAACCCCCAACACACTCCCACCCCCCCCCCCCCCCCCCCCCCCCCCTTTTGGGCTTTTTGGTCCCCCCCCTAGGAGGGGGTTCTGTCACGTCAGTCAATTCTTAAGTTTGTATACTTGTGTGTTTTTGTTCGTTTGCGTATGTATTTCCTGTTTTATTTTGTAGTCTGACTCTCCCTTTGTTTCAAGCACGTCACTTCCTGCCCTCCTGTCTTCCGCTTTTAATATAGATTCCCGACTCCCTCTCCTCGTCTATCATCGTTCCCCAGCCCTATTTGTTCACCTGTCCAAATTAGTCACTCCCCTCTTTATATTTAAGCTGTGTTTCCCCATCCTTCTTCCAGTTCGTCTTTGTACTTAAGTAAACGTCCTCGCGTCCTTTGTTTTACCTCCTAGTGTTTATTACTCTCCTTTTTTCGATACGCCCAGCCTAACGTCTGATTCATCTGCCTGATTTTTGACTGACCTCCCGTACAACCTCTTTATTTAAGAGACTTTTACAAACCTCCTTCTCCGTGTTGTGCTTGGCCACACTTTTGCTTCACACTATTATTTAGCTCTTCTTCATTTTTTCTTTGTCTTAGTTCTCTCCGTTTCTCATTCCTAATAATAATAAATTACTAAATAATTATTATAATTCTAACAATAATTATGCATTTTATTTAGTGGTACTGTACTGTTGTCACTGTGTTTTACTTTACTATTAACACAAATAAACAGCAGCCAAAGAGCATTAATGACTTCTTTCACATCAGGTCAGGATGACGCACTGAACTGGAATAAAAATAAAACTACACTGAATAAAAATATGAACAACACTTCTGTTTTTACTCCTGTTTTTTATGAGCTGAAGTCAAAGATCTCAGACTGTTTCTATGTCCACTAAAGACCTATTTCTCTCAGATATTGATCACTAATTTGTCTAAATCTGTGTTAGTGAGCACTTCTCCTTTGCTGAAATAATCCATCCACCTCTCAGGTGGCAGATCAAGATGCTGATCAGACAGCAGGATTATTGACAGGTGAGCCTTAGACTGTCACAATAAAAGTCCTCTCTAAAATGTGCAGGTTTATCACAGCCTGATGCCTCAGATGTCGGTAGTGTTGAGGCAGCGTTCAGTCGGCCGCTGACTGCAGGAATGTCCACCAGAGCTGCTGCCTCTGAACTCAATGTTCATTTCTCACCATAAGACGTCTCCAAAGGCGTTTCAGAGAATATGGCAGAACATCCGACCGGCCTCACAACCGCAGACCACCTGTAACCAGACCAGTCCAGGACCTCCACATCCGGCATCTTCACCTGCAGGATGGTCTGAGACCAGCCACCCGGACAGCTGATGCAGCAAGCGGTTTACATAACCAAAGAATTTCTGCGCAAACTGTCTGAAACCGGGGTTCTGTAGTCCTGATATTCTGTAGTCCTGATGCTCTGTAGTCCTGATGCTCTCTAGTCCTGATGGCCTGTAGTCTTGATGCTCTGTAGTCCTGATGGTCTGTAGTCCTGATGGCCTGTAGTCCTGGTTCTCTGTAGTCCTGATGTTCTGTAGTCCTGATGCTCTGTAGTCCTGATGTTCTGTAGTCCTGAAGCTCCGTAGTCCTGATGTTCTGTAGTCCTGATGCTCTGTAGTCCTGATGCTCTGTAGTCCTGATGCTCTGTAGTCCTAATGTTCTGTAGTCCCGATGCTCTGTAGTCCCGATGTTCTGTAGTCCCGATGCTCTGTAGTCCCGATGTTTTGTAGTCCCGATGTTCTGTAGTCCTGATGTTCTGTAGTCCTGATGCTCTCTAGTCCTGATGTTTTGTAGCCCTGATGGTCTGTAGTCCTGATGGCCTGTAGTCCTGATTCTCTGTAGTCCTGATGTTCTGTAGTCCTGATGCTCTGTAGTCCTGATGTTCTGTAGTCATGAAGCTCCGTAGTCCTGATGTTCTGTAGTCCTGATGCTCTGTAGTCCCGATGCTCTGTAGTCCCGATGTTCTGTAGTCCCGATGCTCTGTAGTCCCGGTGCTCTGTAGTCCCGATGGTCTGTAGTCCCGATGCACTGTATTCCAGATGATCTGTAGTCCCGATGGTCTGTAGTCCCGATGCTCTGTAGTCCCGATGTTTTGTAGTCCCGATGCTCTGTAGTCCTGATGTTCTGTAGTCCTGATGTTCTGTAGTCCTGATGCTCTCTAGTCCTGATGTTTTGTAGTCCTGATGGTCTGTAGTCCTAATGGCCTGTAGTCCTGATTCTCTGTAGTCCCGATGTTTTGTAGTCCCGATGGTCTGTAGTCCCGATGTTCTGTAGTCCAGATGCTCTGTAGTCCTGATGCTCTGTAGTCCCGATGCTCTGTAGTCCCGATGTTTTGTAGCCCGATGGTCTGTAGTCCCAATGGTCTGTAGTCCCGATGTTCTGTAGTCCCGATGCTCTGTAGGCCCGATGCTCTGTATTCCTGATGGTCTGTAGTCCTGATGTTCTGTAGTCCTGATGTGCTGTAGTCCCGATGGTCTGTAGTCCCGATGCTCTGTAGTCCCGATGTTTTGTAGTCCCGATGCTCTGTAGTCCTGATGTTCTGTAGTCCTGATGTTCTGTAGTCCTGAAGTTAATTAATACTAAAATTAAATGTTAGTGATAGACAAACATTAAATCCAACAGCCACGAAGACCGGCACCTTTAATTTTTCTATCTGTGAATTTCATCATTTCATTCCGATTCCATCCTGTGCAGGATTCATGGTTAATAGGATTAATGATAAAAGTGGAGGGGGTTAGTGCAGGGGGGTTAGTGCGGGGTTAGTGCGGGGGTTAATGCAGGGGGGGGTTAGTGCGGGGGTTAATGCAGGGGTTAGTGCGGGGCTTAATGCGGGGCTTAGTGCGGGGGTTAGTGCGGGAGTTAGTGCGGGGGTTAATGCAGGGGTTAGTGCGGGGGTTAGTGCCGGGGTTAGTGTGGGGGTTAGTGCGGGGGTTAATGGAGGGGTTAGTGCAGGGGATAGTGCGGGGGTTAGTGCAGGGGTTAATGCAGGGGTTAGTGCCGGGGTTAGTGTGGGGGTTAGTGCGGGGGTTAATGGAGGGGTTTATGCGGGGGGTTAGTGCAGGGGTATGTGCGGGGGTTAGTGCGGGTGTTAGTGCAGGGGTTAGTGTGGGGGTTAGTGCAGGGGTTAGTGTGGGGTTAATGCGGGGTTTAGTGTGGGGGTTAGTGCTGGTGTTAGTGCGGGGGTTAGTGTGGGGGTTAGTGCGGGGTTAATGCAGGGGTTAGTGCGGGGGTTAGTGCAGGGGTTAGTGTGGGGTTAATGCAGGGTTTAGTGTGGGGGTTAGTGCTGGTGTTAGTGCGGGGGTTAGTGTGGGGGTTAGTGCGGGGTTAATGCAGGGGTTAGTGCGGGGGTTAATGCGGGGGGTTAGTGCAGGGGTTTGTGCGGGGGTTAATGCAGGGGTTAGTGCAGGGCTTAATGCGGGGCTTAGTGCAGAGGTTAGTGCGGGAGTTAGTGCAGGGGTTAGTGCGAGGGTTAGTGCGGGGGTTAGTGCAGGGGTTAGTGCCGGGGTTAGTGTGGGGGTTAATGGAGGGGTTAGTGCAGGGGTTAATGGAGGGATTAGTGCGGGGGTTAATGCGGGGCTTAGTGCGGGGTTAGTGCGGGGTTAGTGCGGGGGTTAGTGCAGGGGTTAATGGAGGGGTTTATGCGGGGGGTTAGTGCAGGGGTATGTGCGGGGGTTAGTGCGGGTGTTAGTGCAGGGGTTAGTGTGGGGGTTAGTGCAGGGGTTAGTGTGGGGGTTAATGGAGGGGTTAGTGCGGGGGTTAGTGCGGGAGTTAGTGCGGGGGTTAATGCGGGGGTTAGTGCGGGGGTTAATGGAGGGGTTTATGCGGGGGTTAATGCGGAGGTTAGTGCAGGGGTTAGTGTGGGGGTTAATGGAGGGGTTAATGCGGGGGTTAGTGTGGGGGTTAGTGTGGGGGTTAATGGAGGGGTTAATGCGGGGGTTAGTGTGGGGGTTAGTGCGGGGGTTAATGGAGGGGTTAATGCGGGGTGTTAGTGCAGGGGTTTTTGTGGGGGTTCTTGCGGGTGTTAGTGCGGGGGTTAGTGCAGGGGTTAGTGTAGGGGTTAATGCTGGGTTTAGTGCGGGGGTTAGTGCGGGGGTTAGTGTGGGGGTTAGTGCGGGGTTAATACGGGGGTTAGTGCAGGGGTTAATGCAGGGGTTAGTGCGGGGGTTAGTGCGGGGCTTAGTGCGGGGGTTAGTGCGGGAGTTAGTGCGGGGGTTAATGCAGAGGTTAATGCGGGGGTTAATGCAGGGGTTAATGCAGGGGTTAGTGCAGAGGTTAGTGCAGGGTCAGTGCAGGGTCAGTGCAGGGGTTAGTGCAGGGGTTAATGCAGGGGATAGTAAAGGGATTAGTGTGGGGGTTAGTGTTGGGGTTAGTGCAGGGGTTAATGGAGGGGTTAGTGCGGGGGTTAGTGCAGGGGTTAATGGAGGGGTTAGTGCGGGGGTTAGTGCAGGGGTTAATGGAGGGGTTAGTGCGAGGGTTAGTGCGGGGGTTAGTGCAGGGGTTAATGCGGGGGTTAGTGCAGGGGTTAATGGAGGGGTTAGTGCGGGGGTTAGTGCAGGGGTTAGTGCAGGGGTTAATGGAGGGGTTAGTGCGGGGGTTAGTGCGGGCGTTTGTGCAGGGGTTAATGGAGGGGCCTCCTCTTTAAGGAGAGGAGGGGTGATATCTGAAGTCATGTTCCAAGTATGCCCCTAAGTTGTATTACATATATGCTACTTTTGGCATGGCACATATGCTCACATTCTTTGCAATGGCTGCTTCTAAGGAAATAAGCAGAAAAAGAAAGATTTTTTTTTTTTTTCAGTTCAAACTCCATTTGTTTAAATGTGACCCTTGTGCAGGCAGCTTTGGTTTGGCTCTAGCTGCAGTGCTGGCTGCTGAAGACTTGGAGGAGAATGTGTGTTTAGAGCTGGACACTGATGACACTTTCTCATCTTTTTCTGTTACCAGAGCTTCAATAAGTGTGGCAGATGAATACCTCTAAGGTCAATGAAAACTTAATTATAGGGCAATTTGTTGTACAGTCAACAGTACAACACCCACCAAACAAACAAACAAGTGATAAACACTAAAAATAGCTTATTTAAAGTTATTTAGGTGACAGTTTGGTCAGAAACATGCACACCAGTAGCCTGCTGGAGGTCATGTTGTAGGGCTCTGGTGGTGCTCCTCCTGGTCCTCCTCCTCCAGATACCGGTGCTGCTGCTGGGTTGATGTCAAGTCAAGTTAAACTTAATTTGTAAAGCATGTTTAAAAACAACTGCAGTTGACCAAAGTGCTGAACATGGACATAATGAAATCAATACGACACCAACAAAATGAATAACCATAATGTACACATAACAGAAGTAAAAGAGCAGCAGCACAACAGAAAATGACCTCCATTAAAGTCCAGTGAGAAGAGGTGAGTCTACAGCAGCGCCTTGAAGGATTCTGTGGTCTGAGTTTTAATGTTCAGAGGTAAACTGGTCCACAGATCAAGCGCTCGGTCGCCCCTGTTTCTGAGTCTGGTTCTGGGGACGTCAGGGAGCATCTGATTGGTCGACCTCAGTGCTCTGACCGGAGTATGGAGGTGCAGTAGTTCAGAGAGATAGGGTGGTGCCAGCCCATTTAAAACCTTAAAAACAAGCAGCAAGATCTTAAATGAATCTGGAAATGGACAGGAACCCAGCGGAGGGAGACCAGAACTACAGTAGTCTAACCGAGATGTGATAAAAGCATTATGGGTAACTCTCTGCAGATCCCTGGGAGACAGATAGACCTTTACTTTAGCCAGAAGCCTTAACTGAAAAAAAGCTTTATTTTTTACCACCAAGCTGATTTGTTGAATCAGCAGTTACACCAGGATTCTGAACAGAAGTGAGTTTATGTTTCAGCCACAGGGCCGAGAAGATGAGCCGGGCCGTCCAGTAGGTCTGGGTGTCCAAACGTAATGACCTCAGTCTTATTTTAGTTGAGACTGAGGAAGTTCTGGTCCATCCAAGTTCAGATATCATGTACACAGTTAAACAAAGACTGCAGACTCTTTGCTGGTTATTTTTGTATATTTGGATGGCATCTGCAAAACAATGAAAAGGAATATTATATTTCTTAAAAATAATAAGGGCAGCAAATCCAGAGGAAAGAGGGTAGGGCCCAGAGGGGAACCCTGGGGAACCCCACAGGTTAGTGGTGCTGCAGCAGAGGAAACCTTTTGATAAAATCAGAAGCGTAGAAATCGGTCTGTAGTTTGAGAGGACGGAGCAGTCCAGACTGAACGACAGCATGTTTAAAGGCAGCCGGACCACAGCCTGATAACAGGGAGGTGTTCATCAATGTTAAAATACTTCACCCAGCAGTGCTGGAAGCTTCTTCTAGCAGCCGGGAAGCGATGCCGTCTGACGGGCAGTTAGCAGGCTGCAGATGATGAACCACCTCTGATAAACTGGAGGATGATACAGGCTCAAACCGATCAAAGACCGTCGGCTCGGAGGAGAAACCGAAGGGTCTGTCGCTGAGGAAGTGGGTGATGAATTTATCAATAAAAAATGTTAGAAAGTCATCACATAGGTGTCGGGTCAGCATACATGTATATTAAAATCACCAACGATTAAAAAGCAATCATAGGATCCCAGTCCTGTATAAAATCCTTGATGAACACAGCACTGTAGGAGGAGTGTTGGACTCAAATAGCTGCAGCTCAAAGCTGGTGTAAGTGTCAAATGAAGTCAGTCCACTGTAAAAGGTGGATTTGAAAACCGATGCCAGCCCGCCCCCCTTGCCAGGGGTCTGAAGGGAACTCAGGAAATCACAGTCAGGGGTAAAAAGTTCAGAAAAAGAGGTGCACTCACCGACATGAAACCAGGTTTCCGTCAGAAACATGAAATCCAAATTGCAAGAGGTGAAGAAGTTATTGAGCTAGAAAGTGTTAGGTGTTGTTGATCTGGCATTAATCAGAGCCTTACTAAGAGTGTGCTCCACTCTTGACAGTGATGTGACAGAAGGAAGTGGGCGAAGGTTCCCGTAATCCACACCTCTCCTGCAGACCTGCATCTGTGGGTTTCTATAGTTTACGGTGACAGGAATCAGCGGGCCCGGACCTGATGGACCCGTCTGAGTGGGGGACTGGATCGGCGAAAGTAGTATTGCCGGGGCAACTTTGGGTGCTGCTGCTGGCGACAGCAGCTTGAACATGAGCTCAAACTGTGAAAGTGGTGCTTCTGTAGTGGCTCCTCGACACGTCAGTGGGCTGAACGGAGATGGTATGTATGGGATCATACTCTATATGATGGTGTATGTGACATACTGTATGGTGGTAGTAAGATTGGTAGTTGAATACAATAATGTGCACCACAGTTTCAGGACCACAGGTCTATTGGAAGACCAGCCCTCTAAGCTAGCCACTGTGTGTCAATAGTGGCTGAAGATGTCAAAAAAATCAAAAAATCATCTTAAAGACAGTTCTGGCAACAATTGAATCGAAGGCAACTGGACTTAGATTTGTCTCTGAAGACGTTTCGCCCCTTATCCAAGTGGCTTCATCAGTTCGAACACTACAGTCTGACTAGTCCTGACTAGTGGGGGCTAGAGACAAATCTAAGAGACAAATCTAATTCCAGTTGCCTTCGATTCAATTTTTGCCAGAATGAATATGACCTGGATGAATGAGAACCTCCACAGAATCTTAGAGACAGATATCCTTTTGATGGTGTCCATGTTTGGTTGTTTTATTCCCTGAAATGCTGCACACACACACACAACCACACACAGAATGCCAATCTGAGTGTGATGCTTTTGACTCTGGCCTGATCCACACAACCTCTGCAATGTGGCGGCACAACAGAAAGGACCTGCAGAAGACCAGCTCACTGCAGGTCTGGTTCCCAGTCAATGGCCTTTTTCCTAAACACTCATTAGATGAAAACATGGCTAATTTCGGTCAATCTCAAGCTCATTTTTCACATTAATACAAACATGCATTGTGCTTTTAACTATTTCACCGTCTCTGTTTTTATGAGCTCTGGATGATATCGGTGTAACTGCCAGGTCCTTGTAGAAGCTGCAGTACTGTAGCTCTGCAGGTCACTCAGTGTATGAACATGAAGCCTTAGCATGATGGAAATATTGGGCTATTTCACATGCACAACTCACCAGTGAATGTATTATTGATTTAGCAGCACTGATAATAGCAGCAGCAAATTAAAACACGAAAGAAAGAGAAGTAATATTTAAGTAATATTTTAAATACATTAAAACATTAAATGGATTCAGCTCTCCCCTTTAAAAGGCCTCTGTGTGAGAGGGACGAGACGTGAGAGAGGAGCTCTAGATTAAAAGCTAATCCATTATTGATAAAGATCTGATGTTATGCTGCGTCTCTCAACATCGCTTCGTATTGTTCCCTCATGTTTTCAAGGGGAGAGTATAAGAGAGAGAGGGGGCAGAGGAAGTGGAGAAGAGAGAGCAGAGGAAAACAAAGAGGTACATCAACCTCAGCATCTCAGCAGCTAATTTAAGATACAGAGCTGACACCTCTGTGAATGTGACTGTTACCTGTGCCAACCAACTGACATTAAGATTTTTAACTGATCAACACTATTGGTTAAATGGTTAAAAGAAATATTAAAAGCTGAGCAAACTCAGAGGAGCACCTCGTCACTTAAAGCAGAGCAGCTGGACCACCATGACAGCCCACCTTACGTTACACCGGCCAGACCGAGTAGCCAGACAGACACACTGCTGACAACCTCGCAGCTGAGCTGAATGAGGCGTTAGAGATGATGCTACAGTAACTCTCCCCGTCGCTAAACCGAGGACTCGGTTGTCTGTTGTGCTCAAACATTGCAGCTGGTGATAAATGATGGATTTGAACTTCTTGTGCATCTGCTTGTCATTGCAGCTGGGTGGCTTGTTAGGCACTAAAAATAGCACCACTGCATGAAACGCACTAATCTTATAGGTTAACAATCAGTAATAATCAATAAGAATTAGTCAACAAAGGTCAGTTATCGGTTAGAAAAAAATTGTAAATTTGTATCTCTAAATGAGAGTAAGGCCTCGAGTGTCTCTGAGCATTATCTGTAGGCACAAGCAGCACCAATAAGGACAAAGCCAGCAGTAGCTGGAAATGCTGTTGCTAATCTAGCTAGCAGGCTAGGGGGCTAGCTGACTTTAATGATGTATGTGGCGCTCAGTGGCTAAACTTTTGAAAGGGAAGTAATTGTAATTCATTGCATGGTTGACCCTGTGCTACTGCACTAAACTACTGATATCATATACCATTCACAGCTGCATCCATGGGCATCTCAACACTTTGAGAAGAAACTTTCATTTTAAGATGAAGATGGACACTGATTGCATCAAGCTAAGGTCAAGACATTTCTGTCAAAGACTGATGCTCATTCGTAGCACTCTTCTAAAGTCACTTTTCCAGATTTGTGGCTGTAATCTCTGCTGTCTAAAACCTCTGTCCTGCTTTTATTCCGACACATCTGAGCTAGCTACCACCCTTTGACTCCAACATGGTCTCGCCACTTTTGTGGAGCTGTGAGGTTTAGAATAGTTCAAGGACTTATGAGGAATGGTATTCATGGGGAGGAGGTGGAGTCGTGTATATTTGTAAGACGACTGTATATCAGTTACTGAAGACTGGGGCAGCTGTGGCTCAGAGGTAGAGCGGGTTGCCCACCAACTGGAAGGCCAATGGTGCGATCCCCGGCTCCTCCAAAGTATCCTTGAGCAAGGTACTGATGATCGCATTGATGCTAATGCGCAGTAGTTGTTACAGTGCTAGGGAAGGGGCCATGTTAAGGAGGTTTAGTGTGTCATGCTTTCAGGCCTGTCCTGAACACTAAACTGGACAGTTTAACGGTCTAGCTCCACAGTCCAGTACTACAATGTTCACAGTCTTTGCACATGTTTTCAGTAACCATTTTCCAACATTTATGTGTTTAGAAACAAATCTCTGAATTTCCTTTACACAGCTCTTAAGGGAACACTTAAATCACACATCAGATCTTGATGAACAAATTATTCAGGTTGAAAATATTTACTGATGTGCATTGTAAACTTTCTGAGAACAAAATTAAGTAACAACGGTCAATGGAAACCATTGGATTGGAGCCAATGGAAACCATTGGATTGGAGCCAATGGAAAATCATCAACCCACTGATGGCTGGATTCAAAATCACACTGAAAATCAAAGTAAAAAAATGAAGTCACAGGCTGATCAAACTTAAGTGAACGGCGACTAATAATTTGACTCAGTAGTGTGTATGGCTCCCCTGTGCCTGTATGAACTCCCAACAATGTCTGGGCTCCTGTTGAATCAGCGGCTGGTGTCCGGACAGTCACTCTGAGGATGTCATCATGGTACGTAACAGCAGCCAGGGTACCGTTGGCAATGACATGGAGATCTGGCCGACCCTCCAAAGATCTACCTCTCCAAAGCCTCCATTGTTGCACCTCTCCAATGTTTCTGCTGGATGAAGTTACAGGCGGCATGACGTTCACCACGGCGTCTCCACACTCTTTCACGCCTGTGTGGGGGAAGGAGCCGGAGCTTGTGTGGGAGGTGGAGCGCTACCAGCTAGATCTGGTGGGGCTTACCTCTACACACAGCCTCAGCTCTGGAACTGTTCTCCTGAACAGGGCTGGACTGTGTTCTTCTCTGGAGTTGCCCAAGGTGTGAGGAATACTCACAAAGCCCCAGTTGAGTGCTGCTATGTTGGGGTTTATCCCAGTGGAAGAGACGGTTGCCTCCCTACACCTTTGGGTTGTGTGTGTGTGTGTATGTGTGTGTGTGTGTGTGTGTGTGGGGGGGGGGCTCAGAGTATTCGGAGTATTCTTGGAGACCCTGAATGGGGTCCTGTACAGGTTTCCAGTGGGGGACTCCATTGTTCTGCTGGGGGACTTCAACGTGCACGTGGGCAACAATGGAGGCACCTGAAGAGGTGTGATTAGAAGGAATGGCCTCCATGATCTGAACCTGGGCGGTCATGTGTTATTGGACTTCTGTGCTAGTCGTGGGCTGTGCATAACAAATACCATATTCGAACATAAGGATGCTCATAAGTGTACTTGGTACCAGAGCACCCTAGGCCAAAGGACGCTGATCGTATCATCAGATGATCATATCATCTGATCTGAGGCCACATGTTTTAGACAACAGAGGGGCAGAGCTGTCAGCTGATCACCATCTGGTGGTGAGTTGGATCAGAGGGTGGGGGAAGACTCTGGGCAGACCTGGTAAACCCAAACGGATAGTGCGGGTGAAGTGAGAACATCTGGAGGAGGCCCCTGTTTGAGAAATATTCAACTCACACCTCCGGTGAAGCTTTTCTGGCATCCCTGTGGAGGCTGGGGGCATTGAACTAGAGTGGGCATTGTTCAAAGCTTCCATTGTTAAAGCTGTGGTGGTGAGCTGTGGCCTGAGAGTCTTAGGTGCCTCAAGGGGTGGTTACCATAGAACACTGCGGTGAACAATGGTGGAAGCTGTCCGACTGAAGAAGGAGTGCTTCCGCGGTATGTTGTCTTGGAGGACTCCGGAGGCAGTTGCATGGTACTGACAGGCCTGTAGGGGAGCAGCCGCTGCGGTAAAGGAGGCAAACCAGCGGGTGTGGGAGGAGTTTGGAGCAGCCTTGGAGAAGGACTTTCGGTCGGCACCAAGGTGCTTTTGTAAAACTATCTGGCACCTCAGGAGGGGGAAACGGGGAACCATCCAAGCTGTGCACAGTAAGGATGGGACACTGTTGATCTCAACTGAGGAGGTAACCGGGCGGTGGAAGGAGCACTTTGAGGAACTCCTGAACCCGACTGATATGCCCTTTCTTGTAGAGGCAGAGCTGGAAGCTGATGGGGGACCATCTTCAAATTCCCTGGGGGAAGTTAAGGTAGTTAAACAGCTCGGCAGTGACAAGGTCCCAGGGATTGCTGAGATCTGCCCAGAAATGCTGAAGACTGTGGATGTGGAGGGGCTGTCGTGGATGACACGTCTCTTCAACATTGCGTGGAAGTCGGGGACAGTGTCTAAGGAGTGGGAGACCAGGGTGGTGGTTCCCCTGTTCAAAAAGGGGGACCAGAGAGCGTGTGCCAATTACAGGGGTGTCACACTACTAAGCCTTCCTGGTAAAGTCAACTCTAGGGTGCTGGAAAGGTGGATTCAGCTGATAGCCAAACCTTGGATTGAAGAGGAACAATGTGGATTTCATCCTGGCCGTGGAACAACGGACCAGCTCTTCACTCTCGCAAGGATCCTGGAGGGGGCCTGGGAATATACCCATTCAGTGTTTTGTGGACTTGGAGAAGGTGTGTGATTGGGTCCCCCAGGGGATACTGTGGGAGGTGCTGCGGGAGTATGGGGTGAGGAGGTCACATCTCAGGGCCATCCAATCTCTGTACTCCCAAAGCGAGAGATGTGTCAGGACTCAATAGCACGACTTAGGAACAGATCAGGTAAAAGATCAAAACAGTCTTTACTGGAGGGTTAACAGTCCAACAGGCAAACAATCCAAAAATTGGCAGGCAAGAGGCAGAGTCAAAAAACAAGCAGAGGTTCAGAAACACTGAGAGGCAAACACTAAGAAAAAACATGAGGACGAACATCACCATGAGGATCGATTCCGAACTGGCAATGTGAGGAAGGGAGCAAACACATGATCCACCAGAGGGTTGATTGACGAGACACAGGTGAACACAATCAGGGGCAGGGCTACAATCAGGACACTGGTGCAGCGCAGGAAAATAGATCAGGGGGTCAGCACATAAAGAATGGGAGAAAAACAGAAGTGTTGTTCATATTTTTGTTCAGAGTATTTGTAGAATTAGTATCTCCTCCACACAGTTTACTTCCACAGCAGCCATCCTCTCCTCTATGGACGGTAATCTGCTGTAATGATGTAACTGACTGATGTAGCATTCCATTGGAAAAATATATCGTTGAAATAAATTAGGGATGCATTGATTGCAAAATTCTGGGCCGATAGAGATGTTTGCCGATACCAGTACAGATGTAAATGATTGTGTTTATTTTGTTTTTGCTATTTATTCCCTGTTGTTCCAGGGAAACAAAGACTCTTCTGCTGCCTAAGTATATTTGACAACTCTTTGCTGTATCATCAGCAAAGAAATAGATATTGAAGTTTTGATTAGGAAGGATTATGTTAATGTATTATGTAAACAGTAATGGACCAAGGACAGATCCCTGTGGCACCCCATTTCTGATGGTAAGCCAGCTTGAGTACCAACAGCAACAACAATCTGAGTTCTCTCTGTAAGGTAATGGAACCAATTAATTGTAGCTTCATCCAGACCTATGGACTCTAGTTTGTGGAGTGTGACTTTATGAGCAACAATATCAAATGCCTTTGAGAGGTCAATAAAGAAGGCAGCACAAAACTTTGTGACTGAAATGGCAGCTGTTTGGTCTGCAAAACCAGAATGCTGTGGCTATAATATGTTTAGTGAGTCAAAAAGATGTGTGGTTGTAAGCTGACCAATAATTCTAGGATTTTTGCTAAGAAATGAAGTTTATATATTGGCTGGTGGTTGATGAGATCTGAGACATCACTACTTTTATAAGATAAGATAAGATAAAATATTCCTTTATTTGTCCTACAGTGGAGAAATTTACATGTTACAGCAGCAAAGTGGATAGTGCAATAAACAAGAAGCATAGATTTTAAAAGAGTATTCATACAAATAAATAAAACAATATATACATAAAAGAGAAGTAGAGCTAAGAATATGTCCAGCATATTAAAATATTATTGTCCAGTTGCTATAATTGCACAGATGATATGATTTCACATATGAGTTCTTATTGCACTTCTGTCCGGTCAGTTTGTTGTGGATGTGTATGTGGTCTACTGGGAGCAGTGCTGGTTGTGAATGTGTATGTGGTCTACTGGGAGCAGTGCTGGTTGTGAATGTGTATGTGGTCTACTGGGAGCAGTGCTGGTTGTGAATGTGTATGTGGTCTACTGGGAGCAGTGCTGGTTGTGAATGTGTATGTGGTCTACTGGGAGCAGTGCTGGTTGTGAATGTGTATGTGGTCTACTGGGAGCAGTGCTGGTTGTGAATGTGTATGTGGTCTACTGGGAGCAGTGCTGGTTGTGGAGTCTAACAGCTGCAGGCAGGAAGGACCTTCTGTAACGCTCCTTCATACACTTAGGGTGTAGCAGCCTGCCACTGAAGGAGCTCTCCAGAGCTCTGATGGTGTCTCTCATGGGGTGGGAGTCCTTCTCCATCATGGATGACAGCTTAGCCGTCATCCTCCTCTCTCCCACCACCTGCACTGAGTCCAGAGAGCCTCCCAGGACAGAGCTGGCCCTTTTGATAATCTTATCCAGCCTCTTCCTGTCTGCAGCTGTGATGCTGCTGCCCCAGCAAACCACTCCATAAAATATGGCTGATGCCACCACAGTGTCATAAAATGTTTTCAGGAGTGTCCCCTGAACTCCAAAAGACCTCAGTCTCCTGAGCAGATACAGCCTGCTCTGGCCTTTTTTATGGAGTGCAGAGGAATTTGTAGTCCACTCCAGTTTATTGTTCAGGTGAACACCCAGGTATTTATAAGATGTCACCATCTCAATGTCTGATCCCTGGATGTTCACCGGTGTTGGAGGGGGATGAGTTTGCCTGCGGAAATCCACCACCAGCTCTTTAGTTTTCCCCGCGTTGATCTGGAGGTGGTTCCGCAGGCACCAGTCCACGAAGTCCTGGGAAAGTTCTCTGTACTCCCCATCAGAGAACTTCTGCAGGTGACAGGTTGGTGAGTTGTAAGAGAAGTCTGCAGTATAGAGCGTGAAGAGGAACGGAGCCAGAACCGTTCCCTGAGGAACCCCCACACTGCAGACCACTGTGTCAGAACTGTTCCCTGAGGAACCCCCACACTGCAGACCACCGTGTCAGAACCGTTCCCTGAGGAACCCCCACACCCCTGCAGACCTCCCAAGAACCCCCCATACCACTGTGTCAGAACCGTTCCCTGAGGAACCCCCACACTGCAGACCACCGTGTCAGAACCGTTCCCTGAGGAACCCCCACACTGCAGACCACTGTGTCAGAACCGTTCCCTGAGGAACCCCCACACTGCAGACCACCGTGTCAGAACCGTTCCCTGCGGGGCCCCCACACTGCAGACCACCGTGTCTGAAGTGAAGTCAGTAAGGGCACTTGCATAAAAGAAGCTGGAATCGAACTGAACTGAATTACTGCTAATATGGCGTGATGCCCGGGGCTGACTATCACCAGCTGATCTACAGTGTGCAATGTGAGACAGCACTACCCTGATGAAATCAATGCACTACACAAATAAGTACATAGTGTGCACATTGTAGTACATAGAAGTGTACTGAAGGGAAGTATTTGATTTGAGACACAGCTAAAGGCTCTGAACTGTTATTACAGTTGTTAAACAGGACTTTCAATGAGATTTGCTTACTTCTGTAGCAGAAGTTGTGCCCAGTTTCATGCCGATAGTGAGCAGTATGTAGCTGTAGATTCTTCAGTTGACTCTTCATGACTTTGTCTTGTGGCTCTTCTCACAAGCTGCTGGTTCTCTGCTCTGCTGTCTCAACATCAGGCTCTCTGGGAGATTCATAACAGCACAGCGCTGATTTGCACCACGTCTCATTAGCCATATGAACATAAACAGTATGTGGGAGCCTCTGGATGACGGATGGATAAGGGTGCTGTAATTGATCAAATACAATGTTGTTTTAGTAAAAGAGTTAGCCTAGTGAACTGTTTGTCATAACTTTATTTGTGAACAAACATAATTAATTAAGCATCTTCATGAACAATTTTTTGAATAAGGGGAACATTTCCAGAGGAAATAATTATTCAGACAAAGGCTATGATTCTGTACATGTAAATAATAAAATAATAGTGAAAATAATGGTCATATATAATGTAAAAAAAAAAAACAACTACACCTACCTTAATATAGGCTACGAACAACACAGGAAAACACTTTAATTTTTATAATCTATTTTTCTTTAATGATAATGTCCAAGTGTGAATATTATTGGAGTATTGTACTATAGAAGATGCATAGCCCAGGTATAATAATATAGCAATAAGACCACAGCTCTTTATGACTGACAGTATAACGTGTTTAAAGGAATAATAGGAATAAGTGGACAAAGACTGATGATACTGGCCGACACACAGCAACATGGGAATAAGAGAGAACTGGCACTATATTTTTCCACTTCTCGTCTAAAAAGTGTGACAGAGAAATGATCTTTAAAACTGCAATCTGTTATCACACTAGTTTCTACACAGTTCCTCACGTAAAGTGAAAACATAAACAGGAATAACTAATGCTAATAACTGATAACTCATAATAACTCTAAATCTAGCTAATAACTCTTGAAAGTTTATTGGTCTTTATTGTAATATTATGATATTACATTATAATATGATAGTGTTTCATTGATCTGTATGGACTGCTAACGGTGGCAGCGGTACCCAGCCAGCATCAACACCATCGGCGTCCACCGCCGGGTAGAAACAGACACACACATCCATGATACTGAGGATGACTCACACTCCGAGCAGACACATCCACATCAATGGCAAACTCCCTCAGACAGACTGGGCTGCCAGCGGTCAGAGCTCCGCCCGAGACCAGGACCAAGGATTGTACCACGACCAGGCTCGACCATGCTGAAGTCAGACATGACAATGAAAACATATTTATGTCTGAGTTTATAGTTGAGCTTATTTTTTCCCAACAGGGACTTG
This sequence comes from Pterois miles, assembly GCA_947000775.1. NCBI lineage: Eukaryota > Metazoa > Chordata > Actinopteri > Perciformes > Scorpaenidae > Pterois > Pterois miles. The sequence goes on along the minus strand of CAMQGK010000544.1, from coordinate 648,539 downwards.
TTTTTGGCTGGGAAACACACAACTAAAATCTGAGGACATTTTTTTAGCTGACCAACGTATTGACCTTTTTATTGGCTATTGTTTCTTGTCTCAACTTGTCTCTACTTGTCTCTTCTTGTCTCTACTTGTCTCTTCTTGTCTCTTCTTGTCTCTACTTGTCTCTACTTGTCTCTTCTTGTCTCTTCTTGTCTCTACTTGTCTCTTCTTGTCTCTACTTGTCTCTTCTTGTCTCTTCTTGTCTCTTCTTGTCTCTACTTGTCTCTACTTGTCTCTTCTTGTCTCTACTTGTCTCTTCTTGTCTCTTCTTGTCTCTACTTGTCTCTTCTTGTCTCTACTTGTCTCTACTTGTCTCTTCTTGTCTCTACTTGTCTCTACTTGTCTCTTCTTGTCTCTACTTGTCTCTACTTGTCTCTTCTTGTCTCTTCTTGTCTCTACTTTCTCTTCTTGTCTCTACTTGTCTCTTCTTGTCTCTTCTTGTCTCTACTTGTCTCTTCTTGTCTCTTCTTGTCTCTACTTGTCTCTTCTTGTCTCTACTTGTCTCTACTTGTCTCTTCTTGTCTCTACTTGTCTCTACTTGTCTCTTCTTGTCTCTACTTGTCTCTTCTTGTCTCTACTTGTCTCTACTTGTCTCTTCTTGTCTCTACTTGTCTCTTCTTGTCTCTTCTTGTCTCTACTTGTCTCTTCTTGTCTCTACTTGTCTCTACTTGTCTCTTCTTGTCTCTACTTGTCTCTTCTTGTCTCTTCTTGTCTCTACTTGTCTCTTCTTGTCTCTACTTGTCTCTACTTGTCTCTTCTTGTCTCTTCTTGTCTCTACTTGTCTCTTCTTGTCTCTACTTGTCTCTTCTTGTCTCTTCTTGTCTCTACTTGTCTCTTCTTGTCTCTACTTGTCTCTTCTTGTCTCTTCTTGTCTCTTCTTGTCTCTTCTTGTCTCTACTTTCTCTTCTTGTCTCTTCTTGTCTCTACTTGTCTCTTCTTGTCTCTACTTGTCTCTTCTTGTCTCTTCTTGTCTCTACTTGTCTCTTCTTGTCTCTTCTTGTCTCTACTTGTCTCTACTTGTCTCTTCTTGTCTCTACTTGTCTCTTCTTGTCTCTACGTGTCTCTTCTTGAACTCTGCCCAGCTTTCTCCTGTCTCTCCCTCCTCCAGCTGTCTCTGCTCTCTGTCGTTCCTCATCTCCCAAAGCTCATTGGAAATGAATGAGTACTGGTCCCGTTGTCTCTTACTGTCACCGCTAGTGTGAGTGCATGTTTGGAAGAGGTTCAATGAGTAGTCAGACTCATGATAAACAACCTTATTCTGTTCTCAGGGTTATATCAGGTTACCCTCTGCCGGGGTGAACGCTAGCTGCTGCTGTGCGTGCGATTGGCGGTACGACCCTGCAGAGAGCTGAGCTGTTTTCAGGATCATCAAACTTTACCTTCACATGAAGAAACTACCTATTCACTCAGGAACACACACACACACACACACACACACACACACACACACACACACACACACTGCCCAGTAGGTTGAACTCAACCATGCCTCCTTGGTGGAGTAGGAATACATAAAACTGGATATTGCACCACAGCTGATTGCTTCCTCCATTTAGGACTCATTCCTCATTCGCTCCCTATTGATTTAATTCAAATGTTGCTGACTATCTCATCCATATCGAAATCAGAGCTCCCACTTTCCTAAATCACTCAAGTCCTTTGTTTAATCCTCAGAGTGTTTATAACCTCAGCATCAGAGCTGTCATAAACAGTCAATAACTTGACTCTGTGGTAGGACGGTAGCCACATACACACCCTGCAGTGAAAATGTCACAGATGATTATTGTATATTTGTGTTTTGTTTCTGTGACAGTGTGGGTCAGTGTAAGGAGGTGGACAATGCTGCACGGACACGGCAGGTCCCAATGTCTCCCTCTGATTTTCTGGATAAGCTGATGGGCAGGACATCTGGATATGATGCCAGGATAAGACCAAACTTTAAAGGTATCACCCTTCCTATCTATGTGTCTGTCTGTATTTTTCCACAGGAATACACTGGACAAAGAGGACTTTCCCTGCGAGCCACGTAATAACATGGATAAACTGCATAACAGCAAGATGATGGTTTCGTTCAAGCAGCCACTGGTATCCCCTCATGTAAACACCTGTTGTGGACCTTCACCTGGACAGTTCCTCACTGACTGATATTATGCACAGAATCAGCAGGTGTGTTTATTACTATAATTCATAGTGTTAGGGTGTGTTCTAAGTAAAAGAACCCAGGGCCCTGTATTTCATGTTAATTGATACCAAGAAAGTGTTACAAAAATGTGGCACTGCTGGGATTTGGCTAACTAACTAGCTTGTATTAGCTAACTAAGATTAGATGGTGTTGCTAATATGATTCTAGCTTTGCCAAGCCCTTTAGTTTTGAGTGAGTGAAATTATTAGGCTAGAGTGAAGCTGTAGGACTTTGGATTTAAAGGGAAGTAAGAGAAACACTAAAAAATGTCACAAGTAGGATATTGGTGTAAAACGGAGGGTTTCGGTTTAGTCCATGCAAGCGGGTCCTAATAGGTAACCCATGGAATACACTGAAGAGACCTTAACAACTATTAAAGCCTTGGAAGAGTAAGGGTCAGAAGACGGATGCTTGATCCTCAATCACAGTTGATCATGCTGCAATGTGAGTGTAGCAAAAGAGCGAACACGAAAGCCATCCCTCTGGATGTGGATTATTCAAGTTTGGGCAGTCCCCAAAGCTAGTGCTTGGAAAGAGCACCTTGCTAACATGTTATCAAAGAGACCAGAAGTATTTTCCCTTGGAGAATGGGATGTCGGGCTGGCTAAAGGTGTTGAACATTACATCTGCTTCAGTGACCCCGGACCTTTCCAAGAGTGATCAAGGTGCCTTGCACCAGCGGATGTGGATGATATGCAGAGCCACCTGCAAAAACTACTCGCCACTGGAATAATCAGTCATGTAGCCCATATATCTCAACAGCTGTGGCAAGGAAAAAGGAAGGCTCAATCAGGATGTGCATTGATTACTGCACCATTAACGCATGGACCATGTCTGACCAATACACCTTAGAACTGATGATGCCCTAGACCAGTGGTATCAAACTCAGTTTACCTGGCTGCCGCTGGAGGCAAAGTCTGGATGAGGCTGAACCGCATCAGGTAGTCCACAAAACAGTCTTCTCAAACGTCATTATTAACAGTTCTTTAACTTGAATGGGTTCTTCTGAACAGGAACGGTTCTTCTGAATATGGCTTTTCTTGCCGACTCCTTGCTGCCAGAGACCCGGCAGTGCTTCCTCTCACATAGCTGAGCCACATTTGGCCTGAGGGGGGAAGCAGCAGAGACCCTCAGTGTGGCCTGAAGATGATCATCAGTGAGTCTGAACCCGTACTTGGACTTATTGAAGTTCATGGTGGAGAAGAGCTTTTCGCATAGATATGTGCTCATGGTCACATGGTCCGTTTGAACATTCCTCAGTAGACATGTTTTCAGACTGGCAGCCTGGTTGGCTCTATCATCTCCCTGGTATTTTGTTTACTCAGCATGTCTAGTTGAGTAATGACGTTTCAAGTTGTATTCTTTGTGTACCACGACTTTCTCTGTGCTAATAAGACACGTCGGGTTGCTCCTCTGCTCAACAAAGAAATATTGCGTCTCCCACTTTTCCTGAAATTGTCTGTGCTCGTCTCCAACCTTTTCTTCACTGCAGGCTTTGAAAAAGACATGATCGGGTATATTCATTCTACGTGTGTCACGCCCATAAATCCCTAGGTCATGTTTATTTTCTTGTCTTTTCTGTTATTTGTGTACTTCCTGTTTTATTTTGTAGTCTAACTCTCCCTCTCGTTTCAGAGCACTTCACTTCCTGCCCTCGTGTTCTCCCTCGTCCTGAATGATTGACATCCCCTGACCTACTTTCCATCCACCTTCACCTGTGTCTGATTGTCTGCCCGCCCCTGATTGTGTCCACCTGTCCATAGTTAGTCACTCCCCTTCTATAGTATATAACGTGTCTCCCCTTCCTTCTGTGCCAGTTCGTCTTTGTTACTCCTGAGTGCAAGCGTTACTTTGGATCTGGTAGCCTGCCTGTGTTTGACCACCTGTGTACCAACCTCTTTTTGCCCAGTAAAGATTTTGCCTACCTTTTACCTGCCTGCTCTCCGTGTTGTGCTTTTGAGTCCTTACCCTGTTTGACACAGTTATCACAACATGGTGTCACTCCGTCATAAAGTTGTGCCTGCTGTTTGTGTTGATCTGCAATTACACCACCAAACTGCTAGTTTGGCGTTCTTCTTCTTGTACTACAAACAGAAACTGAGCGGAGTTGGAGCTGATAACTGTTGAACCACAGAACTTTCTCTGCTTGCATCAAGCCCGGCCGATTGCCCGCCCCCCGGGAGCCATATACCCCACTGTAATTGGTCAGTTCGTTCAGCTCGAGCTTGTGCAACAAAGGGACCTTCCACACACAATGCAGCAAAATGTTATTCACATAAAACTTGCAGGCCACACTAATATTAAACTTTCATATCAAGGTGGGGGCCATAAAATATCATCCCCGAGTTTGAAACCCATGCCCTAGACTGTATAACGGAGTCACTGGTTTTCTATATTGGACTTAAGAAGTGGCTACTACCAAATCGCAATGGCTGAAGAGGACAAGGAGAAAACAGACTTCATATCCCCTCTGGGGTTCTTTCAGTTTGAGTGCATGCCCCAGGGCATCACAGGAGTCCCAGCGGCTAATGGAGAAGGCTGTGGAGGACATGAACCTGCTCCAGCGTTTGGTGTACCTTGACGATCTGATTTTGTTTGGCATGACGCTGGAGGAACATGAGGAATGACTCCTTAAAGTGCTTGACCGACTGCAGGAATGTGGCCTGAAGTTATCCATTGACAAATGTCAGTTTTAGCAGACTCATGTCAGGTATGTCGGCCATATTGTGTCAGCCTCTGGAAAAGCCACCAACCCAGAAAAAATCAGTGCAGTCACCCACCGGGAGCAGCCGAATGATCTTCAGACCTTACAGTCCTTCTTGGGTTTCTGTGGGTATTATAGACAATTCATTGCTAACTATTCAGCCTCTCTGGGAACCATCACCTTAAACGCAGTGAAGAGGTTTATGTGTCCCTATGACCCTGAGGGCTGTGTTGTCTGGAGCCTGGTGCTCCTGGTAGAGTCTCCCAAGACAAATTTGTCTCAGGTGAAGGGCTCATGGTTCACAAGACCCCATGACTGACCGAGGAAGAGGAGGAGAGACCCAGCCCGGGGCCCCCGTCTGGAGCAAGGCCCAGATGGAGGGCCCGTAAGTGAGTGCCTGGTGGCCGGGCTGGGGATCCGCTGGGGTCAGGTGCACTGCCATACAGGTGGCAGTGAAGGCCAGGGACCTCGACGGACCAGACTGTGAGAGGAGTTCAGACCAGCCATGGAGAAGGATTTTCGGTCGGCACCAAGATGCTTCTGAAAAACTGTCCGGCACTTCAAGAGGGGGACACAGGGAACCATCCAAGCTGTGTACAGTAAGGATGGGACATTGTTGACTTCAAATGAGGAGGTAATCGGGCAGTATAAGAAGCACTGGAAGGAACTCCTGAACCCGTCTAATACGCCTTCTATTGTAGAGGCAGAGCTGGAAGTTGATGGGGAATCATCGTCAGTTTCCCTGGGGGAAGTCACTGAGGTAGTTAAACAGCTCCACAGTGGCAGAGTCCCAGGGATTTGGCAAGATCTGCCCAGAAATGCTGAAAGCTTTGGGTGTGGAGGGACTGTTGTGGATGACACATCTCTTCAACATTACGTGGAAGTTGGGGACAGCGCCTAAGGAGTGGCAGACGGGGGTCATGGTCCCGCTGTTTAAAAAGGGGGACCAGACAGTGTGTGCCAATACAGGGGTATCACACTACTCAGCCACCCTGGTAAAGTCTACTCTAGGGTGTTCTGTTTTGTGTTTTGTGATATTCATGGACAGAATATTGAGGCATAGTCGGGGGGAGGAGGGTTTGCGGCTCGGTGTGCTGAGGATCTCATTGCTGCTTTTTGCAGATGATGTGATTCTGCTGGCATCATTGACCTGTGACCTCCAGCACTTGCTGGATCGGTTTGCAGCCGAGTGTGAAGCTGCTGGGATGAGGATCAACACCTCTAAATCTGAGGCCATGGTTCTCAGCAGGAATCCTATGGATTGTCTACTCTGGGTAGGGAATGAGTCTTTACCCCCAAGTGAAGGAGTTGAAGTATCTTGCAGACTTGTTTGCGAGTGAGGGATGAATGGAACGTGAGATTGGCTGGAGAATTGGAGCAGCAGGAGTGGTATTGCAGTTGCTTTACCTCACCGTTGTGATTAAGAGAGAGCTGAGCCAGAAGGCTCTCAATCCACTGGTTAATCTTTGTTCCACCTCTCACCTATGGTCATGAGGGCTGGGTCATGACTGGAGTGGAGCCGCTGCTCTTTTGCATTGAAAGGAGCCAATTGAGGTGGTTTGGGAATTTGGTAAGGATGCTCCCTGGGCGCTACCCTAGGGAGGTGTTCCAGGCACGAACAACTGGGAGGAGGCCCCGGGGAAGAACGCCTTCCCCCAGATCCCCCAGTCAGAGCTGTTGATGTGTCCCAGGAAAGGCAAGTTTGGGGTCCCCTGCTGGAGCTGTTGCCCCCATGACCCGACCCCAGATAAGAGGTTGAAAATGAGTGAAAGTTATGAGTGTATTCAGCTATTATTAAACCCCTGACAGACCTGCAAAAGGCTATCTGACAGTGTGAGAAAAGAAAGTAGTAATGCAAAGGGTAACCCACTTAAAGATATCAGAGATTTTTGGAGATTGGCAGACCCCAGCCCGTCCTGCTGCCTTTCAAAGATAATCCACTGTCTCACACATCCTTCTGTCCTGGCTTTTGCTGACCCGACAAAGCCCTACATACTACACATGCCAGCTTCCATGGTTTGGGCTGCAAAAAGACTTAGACAAAGCAACTGGGAGAGTGAAACAGGAAGTAAGAGCAAGAAAGTGGCCCTTCCCTATCCAGAGCACCCATCAAGAGACCTCTCTTCTTCAGAGAGAAGGCTCTTGTATAGGAAGATAGTGAAGCCAACTAGGTTCCAGTTGGTACCTCCAGAAAAGCACCGGTGCCCACAGCACACAGCTGGTGTGGGATTGATTCTACTGGCCCAAATTGTCACTGACATTGAACAGTATATCACAAGGCCTCACAAGGCTGCTGCATTGCACCATAGTGTGAGTCGTGGTCCACTGGACTGCATTGACTTTATGTTGACTGAACCAGATTGCCAGGGGATATCTAATGTTCTTTTTTCACCCAGTATGTCCAGGCATTCCCATGAACAATCAAAGGACTTCGTCTGCCAGCCGCATTCATTCTAACCAAGGGCAGGACTATGAGAGTCCATTGATAAAAAAGCTCTTGAGTATGCTGGGGATAAGGAAATGGAGACCCACAGCTGGGGCAGTTCAGCCATACCTTCCTAGAGATGGAGTTAGCATCGCTTAGTGTCTGAAGCCTCCCCCAAGAATCAGAAAAACAAGCATGGATATGACAACAGAGTCAGAGTCCACACTCTGCAAGAAGGAGACAGGGTGCTTATTCGAGTTCCAGGAAAACACAAGTTAAAAGAAAAGTGGACTGTACTACCCTTTGTGGTCACTGGAACCTTTCCTAACCTACCCACAGGTAGGCTTCACAGAGACCATCTTCAACCCACATAGGGTTCAAAATGAGGATGCCAGAAGTTTGAGAAGAGGGATACTCCTCTCAGAGACCATCCACTAGAGCCCACAGTGTCCCTACTCATGAGGAGCAGACAGATAGTGAATGACAGCAGAGTGTTTCAGAGATGGAAGATGGTGGATGCTAACAATTCATTTGGAGGAATCACAAATGGTGACTGGTCAATTTTGCCCCCTTGTCTTCAGTCCCCACTGTTTATTCATAGCAGTAACACTAATATAGCTATTACAGTAGCAGTTATGTCACTTTACGATCGTGACACTTCCATAATTTGTTTGAGACATACATACTTTACAAACTCAGATTGATCAGTATAGAGAGACACAAGTAAGACGGCGAAGGGGTATGTGAGTGTCCTCTCTGATACTGCCGCTTGTGTCTGGTTTCTCTTAATATAGCAACTAGCTACAAAAGTAAGCCAAGTTAAAAGTGAATCTAGTGGGAGCTTAACTCATATGTTAGACTTGTTGACTGTCTTTCTGTGAGCTAACTTTACTACCATTACTAACATTACAACACACTAGCATTTCTGGTGTGTGTCCTGACAGGTATTTAAAGTGTGCCCAGGTCTGACAATCTGTTATTGCACTGTTGGCATCTTCCTTATGTGGAAAGTGACAGCTAAACAGGGCTGGTAGTAATGTAAGGAGGACAGTGACCAGTCAGGTAAAAATCAACGGGAAAGTGCTAGGCAGGTATAAATGAGCTTGGTATGGGAATATATGTGGGAGACACTGACACTAGTTTGTTACTTAGCTCTATTTTCCTATGTCCAATGAAAAATTAAGCAGTAAAATAATAGCTTACAAGGTTTCGTAGTGCGCAGTGTGTCACTGGAAGCCTGTCTGTCCAACAAGAGGTGAGCGGAGTGCAGCAGCACATCAGGCCAACACCCTTCAGTCCCACCGTGGGTCAGCCCCCCAAGTGGGTCAGCCCCCCAAGTGCAGTGTTTGTCCATACACTGTCCATCAAGATAAAAATGTTATCTGAACTGCAATAAAAATCTGGATAGAATAAGACCAAGGACCAGGTCTGAGTACAATAGTAACAGTTCTGGGTAGAATATGACCAGATATGGATAGATAGGACCAGACTAAGGTAGAATAGGACCAGATCTGGAAAGATAGGACCAGACCTAGCTAGAATGGGACCAGATCTTATTAGATAGGACCAGATCTGTTTAGATAGGACCAGACCTAGGTAGAATAGGACCAGGTCTGGATAGATAGGACCAGGTCTGGATAGATCAGACCAGACCTAGCTAGAATAGGACCAGATCTGATTAGCTAGGACCAGATCTGTTTAGATAGGACCAGATCTGTTTAGATAGGACCAGACCTGGAATAGGACCAGATTTGCGTAGAATAGTGTTGTGTTGTTGTTTTGAAATAAATCCAACAACTAGGCTGGGTAACTTCACTCTGTGCTTTATTCCCGCTAACACAAAAACATCGCCACAGGAAGAACTCCCTGCCTCCAACCTGACATCACTCCCATCTAGTGACCTTCAAAATAAAAGCATGTATAGTCTCCACCACATCTCCCTTTTTTAATAAACGTTTTGAACCTGAGCAAAATGAACTTTGCCCTCAAACCACATAGACTACTATAGTGACATTCTCTCACTTAAGACAAAATATAACAGCCTATGTATAAATAATTTCCACTTTTTCTTTACAAATTCAGTTGCTGCGGCTTTACCACAACTCTGCCAACCTGGTCGTGGTGGGGACAGGTGTAAATGTCTTTGGAGTCTGTACTGAAGACTCTGGGTTATCTGTCGTAACCTAACCCTAACCCTGACCCTGACTGTGACATCCCGCTGGGTGTTTGTGACTGAGGGGCAGGCTCAGGCAAGGGAATGATATGATGTCTGTTTCGCCTGACCGATCCTGAGGGGCCGTCCACTATTTATGAACGAGGTGAAGAGTGAGGCGAAATCACAGTTCTTTGAGTCTTAGTGTCAGTGATCCACACTGGTTGTCCTGGAGTGAGCTGACTTAACTGTCTCCCTCTATGTCTTTTGTTGAACACTGAAGTATCCTTTGCTCTCCTCTCTCTCTCCCTACCTGCAACTGCAGAGCTGTCTGGTAGTTCTGGGGATAGCTGTGAACCCTAACCCTAACCCTAACCCTAACATCCAGGGATGTTGGGGCACGGTTGTGCGCAGCCTCCATCCCATCAGGAGTTGTGCGGGGCTGTAGCCGTTGAACAAAGGCGTAGATCTATATGCCAGCAGTGCAAGGTATGGATCTTTAGCTTTTCTTAACAAGCGTTTCACTGTCTGGACATGGCGTTCCGCCTCTCCATTGCTCTGTGGAAACTTAGGGCTACTTGTGACATGTGCAAAGCCATAGACTGCTGCAAAGTCTTTGAACTGTTGACCTGCAAATTGTGGTCCGTTATCACTGTAAAACAGTTCTGGGATGCCATGTCTGGAGAAAATGGACTTGAGGTGAACAATGACATCCTCTGAACGTGTGGGGGTCAGTTTAGCGATCTCCACGAAACTTGAATAGTAGTCCACTACTAACAGGTAGTTGCTGTTGTTGAGGCTGAATAAATCTGCACCCACCTTTTTCCAGGGTCGTGGTGGAAGCTCGCTGGTCATTAAAGTTTCCACTGGGTTCGCATGTTCTTTAGTGCAAATTGTGCAATTTTTCAGCAGATCATTCAGTTGACTACTCAGACCTGGCCACCACACAGATTCTCTGGCACGCTCTCTGCATCTTGTTATTCCCAGATGGCCCTCATGTAGCGCATCTCGGACCGGACGAGCCTGGAGCCTTTGAGAAGCAATCCGTCGTGCACACTGAGTACATACAGAGTACTGTGCTGTATGCAGAGCTTTGCAGAGCTTTGCCAGGAGTGTGAGTGATGGTGTAACTGTACCTTATGAGTTGGAGTCTAAACCCCTGGATTCTGGGAGGAAGCTCAGTTAGCGCCTGATGACCTAATAAGCTGACAAGTGGCTTATGGTCTGTCTCTAGTGAGAAATGTCTGCCAATGAGGAAATCTTTAAATCTCTCACATCCCCAAGTCAAACCAAGTGCGTACCTCTGTTCTGTCTCTGCCATGGAGCGTGATGCGTACGCTACAGGTTTCCACTGCTCTCCTTCTTTTTGTAGGAGTACTGCCCCTAATCCAAATGATGATGCATCTGCAGACAGCTTCAGCTCTTTGTTGGGGTCATACAGTGTTAGCACTGGAGGTGATGTGAGATCCGCTTTCAGCTGGTGTTATAAATGTAGTGTAGCGTGCTGAGTCACTCGATTGGGAATCTGCCAGAATCCTCTCTTTGCATCCAATTTGCTGAAGATTTGGGCTCCAGCAAGAGAACCAAGTGTGTGTTCATCAGAGGGTAGAATGTATTTCTCCCTGCACACTGCTTCGTTGAGATGGGTGAGGGCAACACAGATGCGTACAGAGCCGTTCTTATTTGGCACAGGTACCATACCAGAGCACCAATCAGTTGGCTCTTCAACTCTGGAGATGACTCCCATAGTCTCCATTATTTCCAGCTCCTGCTTCACTTTACCGAGTAGAGGGATGGGGACTCGTCTTGATGTAGCCAGTGAAAAAGGAATAGCATCTGGCCTCAACTTAATAGTGTACGGCTGCTGCATCATGCCTAGACCCTGACACAAGTTTGGGTAGGACGTTGCCATAGCAATTTTATCAATGCTGTCTATTCTGCACACAAGGTTAAGCTTTACACTAGCTGCTCTGCTTAATAAGGCTGTGTGTAAGTCTTTTATGACATAAACCTCCTCCTGAATCACTTTCTCTCCTTTACATAGTGACTCTGTGTATGTGCCTAAAACTGTGAGCTGTTTACCCCCTGGACCAAATAGTGGTCTGTCAGTCTTAACCAAATGGCTGTTTTTGTCTGCTATAGTGTAGTACGTCTGAGCTGGTATAACTGAGACGTCTGCTCCTGTGTCTATCTTAATTTTAACCTTATGGTTCCTTATGGTCAGATCTGCATACCATGGGTCTGTACCTGCATCTATAGAGCCTTTGAACAGTGGTGCGCTATTATTACTGTCAGCAGATTCTACTACATGCACAGCTTTGCCTGATTTACACACTTTTTTCCACACGTGTGACATGTTACATCTTCAGCTGAGCACTACGATTTTCCGTTTTCCACATCTGTAACATGACTGACGATCCTGTGAAGCTTTAGACTTTGCTCCATGTTCTGACTGGTACGCTGGCTTTAATGTGGGCTGCTTCTGTTTTCCCTTTGTTATTACTGCATCGATTTCATTTCTATTTTCTCCTCTCAGGTCTGTCTGCTGTCGTTTTATCGCGTCAGAGTGCCTAGCCATACTGGTGTCTCTCAGTCCCACGACGATGTGGTCTCGGATGAGCTCGTCCTGAAGCGCTCCATAATTACCATTTTCAGCCAAGGCGTACAGCGCTGTTATGAATGAGTCCACAGTCTCATTAGCTTGCTGCACTCTTTGGTTAAATTTTGCTCTCTCATACAGTATATGACATCATACTGCTGCCTCTCTGCGTCTGACAAGCTTTGGCCTCGTAGTATGTCATCGGCTTCGTCTCCCATGCAGTAAATTAAAGTATTTACCTGATTAGCTTGTGAGCTAAGATGTAAATTACTGGCGAGTCTGAATCTTTCAAATCTCCTTTTCCACTTATCCCACACCTGGGGTTTTAGGAAGTCGAATGCTTCTGGAGGTTGGATGGTAAATGTGGCGTTAGCCGGGTTAGCTGTTAGCTGGGGAGGCTGTGCGCCTGGCGCTCCGTCACCGTTGCCGTCCATTTCTCTGCAGACGAACACGGTCTTATTGCTCTCCAAGTGCTGCTGCCTTTACTGTGACACTTCTGACACCATGAAATAAATCCAACAACTAGGCTGGGTAACTTCACACTGCGCTTTATTCCCACTAACACAAAAACATGGCCACAGGAAGAACTCCCTGCCTCCAACCTGATGTCACTCCAGTCTAGTGACCTTCAAAATAAAAGCATGTATAGTCTCCACCACAAATAGGACCAGATCTGGGTAGAATGGGACCAAACCAATGATGTAATCATAATAAATTATCATCATAGATACACTGTATGTGCTTTTTGACTTTCATATGATGCCAGTATTTTTGCTAGATTTAAAACTGAACCCAGTACGACATAATAATTGCAAGTTGTGTTAAAAAAATGAGTGGGGTTAAAACAAATTTGCATTAATGTGTTATTATGACATTGACTTATGGTGCTTACATGCTTTGGTACTTGTCTAAATAAAGACAAAAACTATGTCAACTCTAGTGTCCACCATCTGACTAAATTATACTACAAGAACTGTTTTTACTGATTCATGGCACTATAGTAAAATTATAACGTGCTCAAATGACCCATTTCTTTTTAAAAGTCCATAGTATTGTGAGTTAGTATTTTATTAGGATCTAGCTTATCTCCATTATTACATGAGGGTCCGACAGGATGGGAAAGTCTAACTGGATACTGGGCCACCACATACTTCACCAGAGGTTGCTCTGGTGAAGTATGTGGTGGCCCAGTATCCAGTTTTGTTGCCCATGTACAGTATTTGACAACACACCTGCCAGATTTGGTGCCTTTAACACAAAATTAGTTGTTATGAAATGTTGAGCTGTGCTGCCCCACCATGTGGTTTCTGTGTATGAAGTATTCCAGACACTGTATAAGTCAAGAGCTGAAACTGAATTTATTAATTAGCCATCATTTTCACTTTTCGCCCTCAGGTGAATTTAATTAAGTCAAAAATGAATTAAAATTATGTTATTTAGTATAAGTACTGATTATTTCAGACAGCCCGAAGCTGAGTGATTATGATGCACATTATTGCTGATGTTCTGCTAATTTAGCATCATAACACCTGAAAGGAGCTGATGCTTGGTGCCCCCCTCAGATCTCGTATTCACTTTATATTTTTGGTGAGGCTTTTGTCACATATGTCGGTATCCTATAAGTCAAGCATGCTTCTATTGTATTATTAATATTATATCCATCGACAGTGATCTCTCTCTCTCTCTCTGCAGGCCCTCCAGTTAATGTTTCCTGTAACATTTTCATCAACAGCTTTGGCTCCATTGCTGAAACCACCATGGTAAGTAGCCAGGTACTTCATAAAGCTAAAATAAGTTAGCATTAAGGTGACACAAGCTACTTTTATAGAAATGTTTTATTTGAACCTTGTTTCATTAAAAGGCATTAAAAAGTCTTCATTTACAGGTATCTACAGTACATATTGTGCTTTTATTCTCTGTAAGAAGTGATTCCAGCATCAGTGCTGATGGTCCACTGAGGGAACAAATCCCTCATTATTGACCCAGAAAGCTGAGCTCTCCTGCTAATGGAGCTGCCAGCAGTGCCTACATGTCCCAGGATGCCGTGATGTCCAGCTCAAACATGGTGGAGCTGAGCTGCACCTAAACTTTTAGAAAAAGTTTTCAAACTTTAAAAAAAACAAAAAGCACGATGGGAACAATAACTCAACAAAAGCACATCACAGCTTCACTCCTTAAACTCACTCAGCATTCAGGCAACTGAATAAAGCAGCTGCCCTCCATCTTCAGGGTCCTGAAGGAGGTCTCCAGCTCTGTCCGAGGAGCGTTGGAGCCGCTCTAGTTATTATTAAACATTAGACAATTATTAATATTAGTAGAATTAATATTAATACATCATCAATATCAAATCAATAATGATGGGACACCAATTATATTATTATTATATCATATTACATTAAATGGCTATCAAAAGTAATTACTCATTATTAAAAATAATGATAAATTATATTGGATAAAATGATTTAATGTATATTAAACCATCCTCGGGGCACCGAGAGAATGATAGCTGGTTAATTCAGTCTCATTATACTAAACTATTAATTTTGAACTTACATTTATAATTATTACCAAAAACATATTCATATATATTACTATATTAATAGATAGTAAAAGTTGAAGGATTTTGCAGTTCTTGACGTAGCAGAGGTCGGTAATATTCACTCTACAGACAATATGGCGAGCACTGTAAAACTACGAGATGGCTGAATCAAAGATGGCTGAATCAAAGATGGCTGAATCAAAGATGGCCGCTCTACATGGCCTCTTGGTGCTCAGAGGACAGAGGGTTGATTCTCTCAATGTCTGTGAGGACGTGTGACTGTTTTATGCCCTAAATGGTCTAAATTCAAAAACGTTGAGCCTGATGGTCATCAGTTTGTCGTTCATTATCAAGAGTTTCAGAGTTCAGCTTCAGAGCTATTCACATCTTGCCAATATTAAAATAGGGTATAGGTAGGGTCAAGCTCAAAACAGTTCAGGACATTTCTATTTAAACAGTAAAATGTCCATCAGACATCACAGACATTACAGAGACAGTACACCGACTGGGGAGACTCGTCAAGTGGCAGCACCTACCAGAAGGGCCAATCATCTGCAAGAGGAAGAAAGAAAAGCTTCAGCTGTGGCCAGACAGGAAGACACTGACAAGCAGAGATAATGACATCAGGAGGCAACAGAGACAGAAATCAGAAGAGACAGACAAGCAGACATAAATAGCAGTTCAGTGAAGACATTTAGTGACTCTGACAGCAAACGCTTTAAAGTGACATGAAGTCAGTCCAGGCTGCACATAAGCTGCTCTGTAGTCAGTATCATGCATCCACACATGTAACAGGGTCTATATGTGACTATATATGTCTATGTGACCGGGACAATTTGTACAGGTTTCTTGGTGTGCTGCACTTACATTAGTGAAACGTCCCAAAATCGATTCATACTTGGTTCTACTTGCAGCCACAGGAGTAAAGTTACTTTTATCAGTTTGAACCTGTGAAAGTGCTCCGTCTCCTCCAGGACTGTGGGAGCTGTAGCTGTCTCAGCCTGCTAGGAGGCGAACGGTAGGAGAAACAAGAGGAGAAAATTCATTATGTGTGGCATCCTACATCCATCCACGCTCATTATCAACGAGGACAGAAAGGTACAACAGCAAGGATTTGAGTCCCACATGGTTGTTGTGTTTATTTCCCCCTTCAAATGCCAATGCAATGCATAAAAATAATTCCTAAGCCACCAAATGTAACTGAAACATTATGTTGGATTTGTTTCGTAAAAAGCATGTAGCCAATAATATCGCAGCTCAATGCACAGATAAAGATGCTTTCCTAAATATACTGCAGAATAAAAAAGTCTTTATCAGCTGCTCGTGAAGTCGTCCAACACAACGATACGATGCGTATCCAGATACGCTCCTCTTTTGACCAGTCCTGCTGTCTCCATGTTAT